>ML677348.1:45857091-46104032 GCA_007922305.1 Dermatemys mawii | reverse complement strand
TAGATAGATAGATAGATAGATAGATAGATAGATAGATAGATAGATAGATAGATAGAATGACCAGAATGGCACACAGTATTCAAGGTGAGGGCACATCATGGATTTATAGAGAGGCATTATGATATTTTCTGTCTTATTATCTATCCCCTTCCTATGGTTTCTTAATATTCTTGTAGATTTTTTGACTGCTACTGCATATTGAGCCAATGTTTGCAGAGAATTATCTATCATGACTCCAAAATCTATTTCTTGAACAGTAACAGCCACTTCACACCCCATCACTGTATATGTATAGTTGGGCTTATATTTTCCAATGTACAATACTTTGCATTTCTCAACTCTGAATTTCATCTGCCATTTGGTTCCCAGTCACCCAGTTTTGTGAGACTAGGCACTGATAATTTCTTTCAGACCCAGTCATACAGTTCAACTCATCTTTATTTTTTGTGAAACATTTCATGTAAACTTTCTCACAGAATGCTATATACATGTAACTGACACAGAATTTAATACAGTGTGAGATTGGGGGTGGGGGCAGAAATTAAGACGCAAGAAAGAAAAGAAATTGGGTGTTTTCCAATGGGATTTGAAAATAGCTGGAGGGCTGGTGAGCCAACATTAAAGAAATAATACCCTAAAGGGAAAGAACTGCAGAAGTGAAGGGTTTCACTTCAGCAGCAGTGATTAAGCTATGAGATTAAAGAAAGAGGAGACTAATGGTAGATGAGCAGAGGGCTAGAAAACTGATCCTACTCCAACTGAAGTTAATATGAGTTTGCCACTGACTCCACTGACAGTAAGATCAAGCCCTATGATAAGCAGTATAAAGTGGACTGTGGTAAATTCATGCATGGCAGTTGTGTAGCAGATTCTAAGATTAAAGGGGAAACATAAAATATATGTGAGAATCATGGTGATGTGATCTAGGTAAGAACTTGACTTCAATGAAAACTACTGGAAACTGAGCACTTTTAAAAATCATGGCCAGCATTTTCAAGGTGTTGTGGTCAGACTCCATATGTGTGTATGGGAAGGGAGGACACAAGGGCAGCATAGCTTTCTTCCCATTGTCCACTCTTAAAAAGGAATTTCAATAGCAACTACTTTAATAGGGTCATTAACATTTAATGTGAAATTAAAACCATAACAGAAACCAAGTCATCACAAAAGCAAGGGGCATATGCTGACACAGAGACTGACAAAGATGTTGCTGCTGATTCTAGTGGTAGTGTATCAACTAATAAATATGATGACATTGAAGCTAACGAAGGGGGTCAAACAGTGAGGGTGATTAAAATTAGAATTTGCAGAGGAGCATATTAGAGACTGAGCAGCATGGGTACAATATATTGCTGCCCTAGGGAATTCATTGTCTCATGTTCTGGCATTTAGGGAAGTGCTACTTCTGCTGCCCCTCCTGAAGACAAATACCCCACAACACTGAACATTATTCATGCAGAGGGGTGCAGGGCACTAAGTACACCCCAAAAATATGAAAATGCCAGCGCTGGAGTCCTGTTTCATCTTTCTTTGTGGAAATCATGAATTAAAAAAACCCTGTGGTTTCAAATCATTTCAACCTAAAAGCGTATGAAACTCAGTTTGAGTTTTGGGTGTCATTCAAACCAAAACTAAGAGCAAAATCTGAGGATGGATTGAAGCTGAAGAATACGTTCACTTAAATTCCTACGAAGTAAAGCTGATTAATTTCATATTTCTCTTGTCATTTCTTAATGATATTGAGGGCCAGTTTCTCATCCCCATACTCCACCAGTGATCCCATTGCACTCCACTAGCACTGTACTCCATTAGTGATCCCATTTCACTCCATTAGTGAATCAATTGCACTCCACTAGCACTGTACTCCACTAGTAAACTCATTGCCTCCTATAAGGATACTCTTGGACTAAGGCACTATTGTATTAAGTGAGATAAGTGAGATATTTTCCAGCAACAAAAATCACAAAGTGCTTTATAAATAGAGATCCTACTTCTGCCCCTAATGATACTGTCTAAATTCCCATTCATATCAATGTAAATTGGGCTATTATATCTGAGGACTGAAATGGGTCTTAAATATAATTTGCAGGAAAGGGGTTTTACAAAAAACAGTCAGCTAATCACTTTTTTTCTTTTTCAGTCTTTTGATTTTGTAACTCTTTTTTCTTTAAACTTTGAATTTCAGAAAAATATCCACAAACATGTTTTTTTTAAAAAATACTAGTATATATACTATAAAATCATAACATGTAATTTAAACTAGAGAAGAAATGAAGATTAATTTCAAGATGGTGTTGAGACTTAGATGATTGCCCTGATCTTTCAACAAATTCCGCAGTGAATTATCAGTGACTAGGTTAGCACACTCTACAACATATAGGGCTATAGTAATATAGACGTTACGTATAAAATTTAATAATACATGTTAACAGGATTTAAAATGTAGGTTTTGAATCAGCTTGTCTATGAGTTATGATAGAGTGAAATAACCTTTCACATCATTCTACAGTTTCACAGACAGAGTGACAGTTCTGTAAGTTCTTTCTGTAGTCAAGAGATCTCAAGAAAGCATGAGCATGAGATGTATTAATGAGTAGGAACAATGACATTTTTTCTAAGTTAAAGCAAAATGGGGCATCAATTATTACCAGGAAAGTGTCCTTATACTACATAAGAACGGCCCTATGGGGTCAGGCCAATAGTCCATCAAGCCCAGTATCCTATCTTCCAACAGTGGCCAATGCCGGATGCCCCAGAGGGAACGAACAGAACAGGTGATCATCAAGCGATCCATACTCTGTCGCTCATTCCCAGCTTCTGGCAAACAGAAGCTAGGGACATCATTCCTGCCCATCCTGGCTAATAGACTTTGATGGACTCATGCTCCATGAATTTATCTAGCTCTTGTTTTAATCCTGTTATGGTCTTGGCCTTCACAACATCCTCTGGCAGTCAGCATTCCATAGGTTGACTGTGCATTGTGTGATGAAATACTTCCTAATAATCTAACATTAAATGTTGATTAATGGTCAACAAGTTAAATAACTAACCCGGACTGTTGACTGAGATAACGGGAGATGTGACAGTGTTGGGGGAGTTATCTCTGTTATTTTCCTGTCATTGCTTGCTTAGGATGAACATATAGATTTGTGGACATGAGAAAGAGCAGTCTCCTAGAAAAGAGGAGCCAAGAGTGGACCAGGTGAAACTGACTTCATTTGACCAGGATTGGAAAATGCAGTTGGGCCATAAAACCTGTGATCTCCTGATTTCCCTAGAAGGTTTCTGGGGACATCCTATAAGGTTGAGGCTTGAATCTCTACCTTAAAAGACCCGGTAAATGTGGAAGAAATGTACTCCTCCTGAGATAACCATCACAACAACTAGATGGCTGATATTTCTATTATCCCTGAGTTGGTCCTGAGAAAAGTGTCGACAATGATCAGCCAGTTGATCAGAGGACTACTTATGCTACCATGACAGTACCTGAGCCAGAAGACATTTTCTTGTTCTCCAAACTGGAGTTCCTCACTGACTCTGAAGCTCCACTAACCAAACAAGTCAGAGCCTTTTGACTCTTTTCCTGAGTATTTTTTCTTCTTTTTGTTTCTTTAACAGAATACCTGAATGCCTATACAGGGATACCTGACAGGAAAGACTTGTCTTAGCCTTTTCAGGGGTGTGTGTGTGTGTATGTGTAGGGACAATAATAGTGTACTCATAAAAGCCCACAGTACAAATAATAGTATATTCATAAAAGCCCATAGTAGAAAGTTACCATTGGACATAAATTGATGGAAATTCAAAGCAAGTCTTACCATAGATCACTATAGGTCATCCCAGACTAGGTAAAGATTCCAGATTTAACCCATTCTTTCCAAAAGGAAAAGTATATGCTGCATCAAGAAAGAAGAATAAGTAAACCATTTTACTACCGGTGCCATATTGTGTTCGTGATTCAATTGTTGATTATGTTCTTGCAATGATTTGATCACTTGCTGGTTTCATATTGTTTCCTTGTCAATTAACTTGTTTTAATTCATATAATTGTTAAATCTTTTATTTGATTAATTTGATTTCCACTGTAAACTCAATCTGATTTTTATATATTTGGTACTTAAAAGAAGTATAGTAAATTAGTTAGCTTTATAGTTGTTTATGCTCTTAAATGAAATCCATAAAATCATACTGAATTTGTTTTCTCTGATCCAATGACAATGACATAATAACCTTAATCAAAGGGGCTTTAATTAAACATTAATAAAACATTCAAATGTTTTAATCATTAAAGGGATGTATATGTGGTCTGATGGTTCAGCCATCATATGGGGAATCAAGTCTAACTTACTTTGTCAAAGATTCCCTCTCTGACCTACTGTGACTAAGTTTGAGATTTTGAAAGTGATCTAAGGGAGTTAGATGCCCAGGAAAATTCTAGCTGTAATCTTTTTGGTTCTCAGTTCTGCAGCTGTAAAATGGGAGAGCAATATTTTCTGTCTTTTTTTTTTTTTTTGAGGACAAATCCATTAATGTTTATGACACACTCATATGATACAACGTTGGAACAACCTATAAATATTCTTCAATTGTTTATAGAAATCGCCATCTGTATTTAACTAGTTTTACAAAGCAATATATGCAATTATTGACATGTTCTGTGAAATAGCACAATGACCTTGTCAATGTAGCTGAGGTAACAAGGTGATAATAAATGATTTAACTGCATTCATATGTCATACTTAATAAATAGTTAACTGTCCAGAACCCATTATTTCAAACTAATATATTACCATGGATGTGCTAACAGCCCTCATCCTCTCCAGATGTTAGACTGTATTATAGACTAGAAATTAATGAACTATGGAGGGCACAGTTTGAACCTGTCACTCAGTAAGTGTTCATGTTTTCAACTGGCTTAAGAGGCAATTGGCTTTTTTATTTTTTTTCTAAAAAGAGAGGAGGGGAAAAGATGACTAAATGTCTGCAGCTGTATCTATTAGTGCTCATGCTTTACAAAACTCCCATCTGCCACTAAAACACTGGAGTTGAGATCTTCTTACAGTAAACAAAATATTTCCTGAAAGCTAAAAAAAAATGCCGCTGCTTCTATTTCAGAGTTTGCTTGCAAATATTAAATAAGATGGGTACACCTTTCCTAAATATCAAGAATGGTTTCCAACATTTTTATACAATATTCTTCTCTTTCCTATCAATTATGCCACATTATTGTAACATTCCAGTGCCATGTCTACTGCAGCATTCTATTTTTCCACATTTTAAAATGATATAGCAGAACTAAATTAATCTTCAGAAGAAACCCATTTTGACACATTTTATATGAAACTTAAAAACAACCTAAATATTTGTAATACTTGAATTTGATTTGTCCAAAAAAAATCTTCATGGTTCCAAGAGAAATGATGCAAAAAAAATATTTCCCATTCAGAATATAAATGTTAAGGCCTTGAAGCTGCAATTAGAATCAAGTGAACAGATCCTTGCATCCATGAGGAATTTCATCAAGTACAAGTGTTCATTCTTGGGGGATTTAATTGCAGGATAGTAGCTTCAGTAATATGTATTCAAAAAGTATAGTCCTGTGGCTGACAGTTACACAATCCACAGAAGTTGCAGACCATGGCTCCATCTGAGGTTGACATAGTCACAAAAGGTTATCTTACTGTACTCATAACAAAGAAATAAATTACTCTCTTTGCAATCTTTTCCTGTATTCCACTCCAAAGGTGACTGGAAGATAGGAATTTAGCATAAATAAACCATCTACATATAATTACTCTCCATGAATACTTCTTACTGCCTTTACTCACCCTTCTCTAGTGCAGTCTTGATACAGAAAGGCCCTGAGTTGGTGTGAATTTACTGCATGACAACAGGTAAGGTATGGGGTCAACAACCTCTTCTCCAGTGGCCTGAGATTCAGATTATTTTGTAAAATGAAAACATGAAAAAAAAATGGAGGGAATAGGTGGGAGAAATTATCGCCACTTTTTCTACTGGGTGAAATTCACTTTGTGCGTGGAGACAGTACAAGGCCCATACAATCTGGAAGTTACACTTAAACCATCAAACCAGGACTTAAATTGTAGGTCAATGTTAATTAGGATCTGTAATACCTATAGTCACATGGGTGAATTTCACTCACCATAGCAAGCCCTTGACTATTACTCTTGAATGAAGAGACAGGTTTTTCCCTTCCATTTGCCTTTCTGTCAGTCTCAGGAAGGGAGAGGCAAAAGATTGATGCAAGTGTGTTTTCCTATCTTACCACAGGGCCAGACATGTGAGCTACAGAGAAGTCCAGCAACAGATTTTGGACTATTGCTGCAATAAAGTTCTATCACTTCTTATAATCTGAGTGAGAGCAACTGAGTAAAGGCAGAACTTGCTGTACTCATCCCAACCCTATGATGTCACTCTATGACTCTATGAATAGATCTGGCTAAATAATGGTAATCAAATTAGTTATTTGATTAATTTTGCAACTTTGTTATATCATTCGGCAAATATGCCAACACAGTAGTAGTCATAGCCAGAGGACGAGGTAAGCAGTTCATGAAAATATATGTACTTTGAAAAATGTTCTATCTAAAATATTCATGACTATCTAATATTTTGTATGTACCCAACACATTTAGCTATGACCATACTCAACAGCAGTCTCCAAACAGTCCTCAAAATAACCAGCAATAACAAAAGATTGGTAACTGGGTTTGGATATCCATATTATCTTACCTTTAGGTCATTAATTTAAATACAAGCCACAGAGTATTGCTACAGTGAACTAGTATCCATGTTGATAGCCTTAGCAAAGACAACAGGGTTTGAATAGGCAAGGAGGTAGAATTGCTAGAAGAGATACATCTAACACAGGATGAGGTACATTGGCACAGCAGTATGGGATGGTGTTGTCATAGTTCTTCTCTGAACATAGAATGGACTTCAGTTTCCAATATAAATAATAATTCAGTGCACTTCACAAGCACTAAATTAACATGTCATCTGATCCAAAGCCTACTGATGTTAACGTAAGATTTTTCATTGATTCCAGAGAGCTCTGGATCAGGCCCTTAAAATTAAGTGTATGACTGAGATATAAGGGAAGAATAAGCTTTAAAGTAAATAGTAAGTCATATTAATTTAATTAACATTGCCAGATGATGTCATTTTCATAGAGTACTTCTTTATTTTAATTTTAGTAAATCAAACAGACTCTACAATGCTGATAAATGTTGTATGGGAGCTGATAAAAGGCTCAGTTTTTCATATTCAGACTTTTTCAATGAAAAAAAATATTGAGTTTCTTGGTACTTTAGACACCATGTTTTTGATTTCATGCATCATTTGCCACAGAAAATATGGGAGATGACGCATGAAATCAAAACTGCATGAAATCTGAAATAAGTATGATTTAAGTGAACAGTTGAAGAGGAACTACACTTTTTATGTTAAGAGCTGAAATTTATTTTTAATAAGTGTGAAGCTTTGATTAGAAATCTCTCAAGTCAAAAGAGACATTAAAAATTACATTGGTCGAAAAGATAAATGTGTTTCTTCTCTGACTAGATAATTCATCATAAAAAGACTAATCTGAATGGCCTATGTTGTCCCCCATCCTCTTATTCATACATAGATGAGACCCTTCACACACAAATTTCTCCTCTTCCACATGCACATGCAGAGCAGGTTCCAGGAGCCATCAATCAGTTCAGTCACTCTGTGTGTCAGCTTCTAGGGAAAGCTGTACCACTGAGCCATTTGGACTATTATTTTTTTTTTAATTTCCCCTGACTGGTCTGATGGCCTTTTTGCCTTTTCCCTGCCACTCTGCTGGGGATAGAGAGGTGGGAAGGGAGAAGGTAAAAACATCTTCCATCCTGACTGGCAAAATGCCTAGGGCTGTTCCTGCCCATGCAGAATGGTAACTCAACCAACTCCATGATATTGGACCCTTTGGTGGTCCATCCGTCATTTGGGAGTCCACGCACAGGAAGAGGGCAAGGGATGTGTGGGCAGGATAAGAGTTTTAAAAATATTCTTACCCTGACCCTGTAGAAATTAGTTAAAAATTATAATACATTATGAGGGTAATTATAATCAGAGGAAATCCTGGGTATCACACCGCCTATTATAGTCGCAGAGCCAGGAGACTATAGCAGAGCCAGGAGACTATAACAGAGAGACAGAGACTATAACAGGAGACTATAACAGAGCCAGGAGACTATTGCACCTCCCGTTATAGATGCAGAACCAGGACACTATAACAGATCATATCTTGTGCAAAGTCACAGAGCCTCTGTATACATGGACTTGATCTCCTGTGGATCCCTGGAATTTGCTAGCATTGGGGACAAGGCCATGTGACCTTTCACAGTATGGAGGAATAAAGCAGGAACTCCTCAAGGGGATCCTCACAGAAATTTCCTCCTTTGGGCTACTTCTTACATATTTTTGTCAGAAGAGGGCTATTCAGGCCAATTTCACTTTGTCCCAGCAATCTGAAGTGATTTAAATATCTTATCAAACATGCTGAATATCAGCATTCTAGATATTTCACATTAAATCTCCCCAATCCCCTACTCTAATTTTAAGTCATAGTTGCCTCATATTATTATAGTTACCACATACTATTATCCTAAAAAGATTACTACTTAGATATTTTTGTGCAGAATTATTGGCATTTTGTATGTTAAATAATATTTTGAATAAGCTTTGCGGATGGAGGTTATAACAAAGATTTTCCATATAATGTTCCTCATTTTAGTTTGACTTGGTATGGCTTTGCTTTGGCTATATGGGTGTGCTAGCCAATGCATTCTCACTATCCTTGAAGTTACACATTTTTACCAAGTTTGGCACCAAGGCACTTCAGAGGTTGGATCTAAGATTTAACTTCCTGCTTTTAGCTGGAATGATCTGGATGATAGGAGAGTCTTTACTCAGACCAAAATAAGGGGTTAATCCCGAAGTGAATTAAACTAAATATTAAGGACATTTTAATTCTGAATGATTGTCCACACAGGAATTTAATGCAGTTTAACAAATTAACCTTAAGTTCACACCTTTAGTTAATTCAAACTAATTTTCCTGAGTGTCCTGTTGTGATAACGGGACCTATAAATTTACCCTTAATTGTGCGCTCACCTGTGAAAAGTGAGTGAAAGTTCATAAAATGTCACAATACCTATAATAACAAGTGTTGATGGGGAAATGTATTAAAAAGAGACACAAAGACTGAGTTAGTCCAAATGAAATGCTGACTGATATAACTCAAGGACTGTATCAAGATCATGCCTGGTAAGCAAGGAAAGCATGAGACTGGAAATCAATGGACCAAAATTGGTATGTCGGAAGTTAGCCCTAACTGGTGAACAAAATAATGAGGGGATAGACTATTCTACCCTCACTTTCTTTTGAGGTCCCCCAGAAGAGATTCTGGGAGAAAAGTTGGCTACCAAAACGCTAGCTGAATGAAAAACACTAGAAGGGGAAGGAGCGAGTTTCACCATCCTGGCTGCCAAACCTAGGTCCCTGAAATGTAGTGTGACACTATTTTGCTTTTTTCGTTCTAAGTCTGAAAGATATCCTGTACAGACCAACCAGGACTTAGAGAGCATTGACTCCTCCTCTGGCTCTGGCTAGATACGCTCCTCACTCCACCTCCCAGCTGTGAGTCATTTTTTTCCACTCTATCTTTGGTTGGTTTGGTTGTTTAATAAGACTCTGGCTTCGTCAGCCAAGGGTGAATATTTTACAACACTCCTGTAAGCCTGTGATCAGAAAAAGGCAGCTAAAAACAATGCCCTAAACAGCTTGACACAGGTACAAGTTTGGCAACTCTCAAGTCGCTGAGAAGACCCTGTGCTGTGCTGATGTTTTTCTAGCAGTAAGGTTGAGAGTGACAGTCAACACTAGGGATGGATGCTACATTTCTTTGTTATTTTTTTTCATTTCCCTCTTGTATCTGTTTGTCCCGTTTTGGCTTCCTGGAAACAATATCAGACTTTAACAACAGAAACAATGACAGCTCTATTCCATCTCAATTAACTTCTTCACTTTTCTAAAAAGAAAAGCAATCAATACTATGTAAGAGACTGTCACATAAAGGTTTCCGCTCCCCTCTCCCCCAAAAAACCCACCTCTCTACATCTAAAGGGAAAAGGAAGAAGGAATGCTGCATTTCAAATGTTGTAACTTTTCTTCCTTCCTTTCTCTATCTTTATGAACAGATTTAAAGGGATTTTTTAATGGTGTATTTGTCATGCTACTAAGCAAGCTAAAGCCTCTGTACACCAAATCCCAAACCTTGATTAACACTGCTTAATGTTGGACAGTGATAGGGTCATGTTAATACCTTTGACCCCATGAGTAAGCTACATTAATACAACAGTCCCCATGTATAAAAGCTCTAAATTTAGTGTGCCAACCCAATGACCGTTGTTTAAAGCATATACAAGCATATAAAGAGGGAGTTTCTCTTTCTTTTTCCCACTGAGTTAAATAAATAATTCAAGATTGTATTTGAAATTTGCTATTGTTTTCTCTGTCTTCTACATATCATGTATAGAAGACAATTCCAGCTCTGCATAAAGATGTTTATGAAGTATCCATGAACAATTTTAATTGAATGGGACCATCTTTATGTAAGTCTATGTAGCCAGTGATATATTAATTCTTTCAGTTTCCTTACAACAAGAATAAACATTAGTCCCACAATTCTTTCTACCTAAGGGCAGGATGATATTAAAACTGGTGCTCACACACAGTGATTTCACACCAAGGAAAAGAAAATTAATTATGTAATATAAATATGCATAAAAAGAGATTAAAAGATAAAGCAGGTAACTAATTTCAAACCCAGCACAATATTATTACCATACAAACAATTTTCCCACTAAAATGGCTGCCCTCAGTAACAAAAGGAACACATATTTCTATAAGTATATCTGGAGAAAGTACTCACAAGAAAGTAGGTCCATTGATAAATGAGGAAAGATATTCAAGTCTCATATCTGTTGAACTAATGAGCTTCTTTGCTAGATTTGTTTTTATAGCAAAATATAAAGGCAGATGGAGCCTCTCTCTTCTCACTCAGACAAGTTTTGCACCACTGTAACACTTCAGTGGAGCTACTTCTGATTTACATTAGTGTGAGAGGAGCCTCAGGTCCTTGGAGAAATAGGAAATAGTGAAATTCTTGTAAAATCTATTAAAACAAAACAGATATGGTAATAGATGGGAAATCTGAAAACACACAAAAATCTATGTACTCTTACCATCAATTTAGTGCCCTGTATAAAGCCAGATGACCATAACAACACTCTGGGTTCAGTTTGACAAGAAAGACCTGAGTCATTCCATGGCATCTCTCTTCATCAGTGATGATTTTTTGGAAGCAGGACTGAAGTATTTGATGATTTGCAATATCAAATGCCAGAGATAGATCCAGTAGTATATGTAAGGATGTATTTTTCTTGTCAATTGAGAGAATGTCATGCACCAGAACAATAAATTCACTAGCTTGCCCAGAGTTGAAGACTGTGTAGAATACAGGATGCTAACAACTAATAGGAAATGCTACATAACATTTGGGCTTTTTTGTTAGTGACATATTTTGAAAAAGAGTATTTAGGCAGATAATTTGCACTGTCTCTGGTGGTAAACAATAATGTCTCTATTATTAATTGATCTATTGTCTGTTTAAAGTGCAGGGTGTATTCCCATTGTCAAAGAGGAGTTGGCAATCTCTGTTATCAGGTATTTTCTATTCTTTTCAATTCAAGAAGTACAGAGGTCAGCAAGACAGGTGCCAGCCATCAGTGTTTCTCTGACCCACGTTTATCTAAAAGGGCCACTGAGAACATTTTCATATATGGTATAAACAGAGTATATTTGCAGCCACTTTTCTGAAATATGTACTTGCATAAAAAAATAAGGACCCAGTGAATTTGAAAGAAAAGGATACAGTGTAGCAGCAGCAATTGTAGACAGGCTAGTCTAAGTTCTTCTCAGATACCACAGTCAGTGGTGATATTTCAATGGAAAAAAACTGTGGTAGTAATTACTTGATCCACACACAAATCTACACCATATTTCCACTAGAAAGTTAAGGATTTTACATTGAGAGTGAGTCCTGTGGCACCTTAAAGACTAACTAAAGTATTAGAGCATAAGCTTTCGTGGGCTAATACCCACTTCGTTGGATGCATCCGACAAAGTGGGTATTAGACCACAAAAGCTTATGTTCTAATACTTTAGTTAGTCTTTAAGGTGCCACAGGACTCTTTGTCACTTCTGCAGTTCCAGACTAACACAGCTACCCCTCTGATTCTTGACAACATTGAGAGTGGTTAAACATATAAAATCATACAAAATCTCACTATTCTTTACCTCTATGACTGACCATAGCTTCATGGAACAGTAGAGCTAAGCAAACAATGAAAAAATTATTAACAAATATGGACTTCAATCCTCAGCTCCACCCAATAGCCATTGGATACAGAAAGGTGAATAGATAAGGAGCCACTGCAAAGGAGTTTTGTGTGGTTCCCCACCCATGGTGCAAACCAGTTATAGTTCCCAGCATAATTTAAAGGAGCACAAGTATTGCTCTGAAGTGGTCTCAATTTGTTATGGAGCCATCTTCCTGCTGGAAATTGCCACAGTGCAGTACTGATCTGACCATCCTTTCCAAGTCACAAAATATGCCGGAACCCGGAGAGGAGGGATATAGGGGTCAGTAAAAATGATCCTTTTTTTTATCCAGAGATTCAATCATTTGGGGAGCAATCCAGAGCCAGTGGCAAAAAGGAGTCAAAGAAAGTCTGGATGGATCCAATTATATTTTACATTTTTAAAAAATTCTTGAAATTCAAATATATTAATTAATATGTGTGAAATATTTACCCACACCTATGAACTTCAAAAATAAGAATGTATTTGAAATTGATCTAGGCATTCATGGAGGAAAAAATAGTCAATGAATATTATTTGACTAGTTGTATAACAGAGCACCTTCAGAAACTATTGTCCAATAGACTGCTGATTGAAAAACAGATTTCCTTTGTAGAGAAGCAAAGTGTGTGTTGTAAATGGCTTGTCTAATTTTAGTAAAGGCAGACTTAGAAAAATGCTTCCTTAACTCTTCCCTAATGCCCCTACTCTACTTGCGTTATATTGATGACATCTTCATTATCTGGTCCCATGGAAAAGAAGCTCTTGATGAATTCCACCATGATTTCAACAATTTCCATCCCACCATCACCCTCAGCCTGGACCAATCCACACAAGCGGTCCATTTCCTAGACACAACTGTGCTAATAAATGATGGTCACATATACACCACCCTATACCAGAAACCTACTGACTGCTATACTTACCTACATGCCTCCAGCTTCCACCAGGACACACCACTCGATCCATTGTCTACAGCCAACCTCTAAGATACAACCACATTTGCTCCAATCCCTCAGACAGAGACAAAAGCCTACAAGATCTCTACCAAGCATTCTTAAAACTACAATGCCCACCTGGGAAAGTGAAAAAACAGATTGACAGAGCCAGAAGAGTACCCAGAAGCCACCTACTACAGGACAGGCCCAACAAAGACCAAAACAGAACATCATTAGCCATCACCTTCAGCCCCCAACTTAAACCTCCCCAACGCATCATCACAGACCTACAACTTATCCTGAAAGATGGTCCCTCATGCTCACAGATCTTGGGAGACAGACCAATTCTCCCTTATAGACAGCCCCCCCGCCATCTGAAACAAATACTCACCAGCAACCACACACCACACAACAAAAACACTGACCAAGGTACCTATCCTTGTAACAAAGCCCAAGGCAAACTCTGTCCTCATATCCATTCAACTGACACCATCATAGGACCTAATCACATCAGCCACACCATCAGAAGCTCATTCACCTGCACATCGACCAATGTGATATATGCCACCATGTGCCAGCAATGCCCCTCTGCTATGTACATTGGTCAAACTGGACAGTGTCTACGCAAAAGAATAAATGGACACAAATCTGACATCAGGAATCATAACATTCAAAAACCAGTAGGAGAACACTTCAACCTCCCTGGCCATTCCACTAAAGACTTGAAGGTGTCAATTTTAAAACAGAAAAACTGCCAAAACAGACAATGAGAAACTAAGGAACTGGCATTAATTTTCAAATTGGACACTGTAAACCAAGGGCTAAACAGAGATTGTGAATGGTTTCTCATTACACTAATTAATTGCATTTCCCTAGTTAATGTATCTTCAATAGTTCTTATCTCCTGTCAGACACAGAGATCTACTTCAAAAGGTTTTTTTCTCTGGCTGATAATGGCCCATCCAAATTAGACAGCCTCTTAGAATTGGTATGCTAATGTACAACCTTTTTTTTTTTTTTTGCTTTCTGTGTATATAAATACATCTTACTTCTGTTCCATTCTGTGCATCCGATGAAGTGGGCTATAGCCCACAAAAGCTTATGCTGAAATAAACTGGTTAGTCTCTAAGGTTCCACAAGTCTTCGTCGTCTTATTTATGGATACAGACTAACATGGCTGCTAATCTTAAACCTGTTATTTATTGTGTTTCTATTGCACACATCCCCCTTGCACACATCTCCCTTGTATTGCAGCTTGAGTTTTAAATAGGCAAACATCCCACTGAATGTTGGAGTAAGAATTTGGCACAGGATCATAGAAGTCAGAGGTGGAAAACACCTAATTAAATAGGCCATATAGTCAATTCCCAGCCAACCAGGGATTATCCTTAGAATACATTTTCCAGTGCTTTGTCTGTTTCAGTTTTAAAATGATGGGTTTTCTGTGACTTCCCTTGGAAGCCTATTCCAAAATTTAAAAGATGTTACCATCAAAATTGTGTCTTGATTCTTAGTCTGTTCTTTTCTTAATTTAATCCTATTTATCCTAGTTCAGTATTTCTCAAATTTTCATACTGCTGACCCCTTTTATGCAGCAAACCTTTAAGTGCGACCCCCCCTTATAAGTTAAAAACACATTATATTTAACATTATTATAAATTCTGTAGGCAAAGTGGGGTTTGCGGGTGGAGGCTGAAAGCTCATGACCTCCTGTGTAATAACCACATGACTCTCTGAGGAATCATGACCCCTCAATTAGAGAAACTATGTCCTAGTTAAAATCCACAGTAACACATTACATAGTTCTCTCACTCCTTAGTGATTTCACTTTTTCAGTACTAGTAAATATTTTGTCCCTTAATTGCCATTTACTTATACCATACATATTTAGATTTTTTGTCTTTCTTCAGACCCTTAATCATTTGTGTTACTGTTTGAACTCTCTCCAGCTTGTCAACATCTCTAGCATATTGAAGTACCATAAATTAGTATTTAATGATTTATGTATCACTGTTTGCAAACCTCAGAGCATTTTACAGTATTACAAATGAGGCATGTATAAAAAGATCACCTCTCCAACCACTGGAATCTAGTGACCTATCTGGTGCAACAGTCAGTACATACAGAAAAAAGAGAAAATTATCCATACCAATTATTTTAATATGACCTGATCTAAACTCATGGAAGTCAATAAAAAGACTCCCACTGACTTAAATTAATTAGTCAGATTCAGAGAATAAATTGAATCTTCAATAAATCTGATTAAAACAATGATATTGCAATGATAGGAGAAAAAACTCATGAGGAATCATTATAAAAAAAGTAAAAAAGTTTAAAAGGTCAAAATAGAATAGTAGGGAGAAAATAGTATTGAAGTATGCCATGTCTAAGGGAAGGAAGGGAAAGATTCATAGCTTGGTATGTATGCTAATAACGAGATAGTTATCAGATGTACACCTTTGTTAAGGAGCTGAAAACTATACCAATGCCATTGGTTGGAATTTTTATTTTTTAGATCAAAATAGCAACTGTAGTGCAATCTGCATGTAGGGTTGCCTATGGAAATACTTTAAATCACAAAGTACAGCATACTGAAGTATGATCTAAGAACCCAGTTAAAACTGCCCATGAAATAACATGGTGAAAATGTCTTTTCCATGTGTCCCAGGTGACCCAGTACCATAATAAGAAAGAGACATGAAAGTAGGAAGGGAAATGTCTCAAGAAAGATATCCAGGGGAACCTGTTAGTGACAGAAACTTTGAATGAGATCATTTTTAGTGTTTCTTAGGGCTGGTCTTCACTAGGGGCGGGAGTCAACTGAAGATACGCAACTTCAGCTACATGAATAACGTAGCTGAAGTCGGCGTATCTTTAGCCGACTTACCTGCTGTCCTCATGGCAGTGGCAGTCGGCAGTACACTCCCCTGTCGACTCCGGCTTGTGCCTCGCATCAAGCTGGAGTTACGGGAGTTGATGGGGCGCCGCGGGTGATCGATTTCTCACATCTTCACGAGACGCGAGAAATCGATCGCTAACAGATCGATTGCTATCTGCCGATCTGGCGGGTAGTGAAGACATACCCTTAGAGACAGCATTGTGATGGGGCAAGACATTGGCAAGTTGGGCACATGGTGTGATAACACACCTTCTAAGAAAGAAAGATGTAAAAGCACATCATAAATATTCTATGGTTACAATACACATTTTTTAAAAAAAGAATGGTCCAATATGGTTGAGACAGACATATAGAGACCACTGACTCATGGACTATATAATCATAACATAGCAAATACTCAGAAGAAAAATATTTTCTGCAAAGCCCAGAGTTCTACTGTACTCCCCATACAGCAACGTCCAGCCCTTTGTCAGTGAATTAGTTAAAAATGATACTTCTTTAAACAAAGATATGCTATATATGCGACAGAGACAGCATACCACTGGTATTCATTTGTGTTGGGGGTGGGGAGGGTAAAATCACCAGATGTCTTTTTTCTTCCCCCATCATCATACCAAGTGGAAGCTGATATTTCAACCACTGGCAAGAATCCATTTGCCATGGCTGTAAAACTGTAAAATGTTTCACAGATCATTTCATATCATGCATCAATTCAATAACACTGGGGTTCATTCCTTAATATTTTGTTTCTTCGGAGAATAGGATACATGCAGTGTGAGCAGTCCAACACAGAGACTATGTCCACTGCCTGGATTGTATTGTCCATGATTTCTTACATTAAATACAATAATATATAAAACCTAATGGCCATTAAATGAAAGGCCTATTGCAACTTCCACAGATCCTTTGTTGGTTTCAAAACCAGCAGAAGGGAAACAGCCTCCCCTATATCCTCTACTGTATGAGTGTAAATGACTTGGAGCCATACATACAAAGGGCATACTTTAAAAAACATATTCAAGCTCCTTATTAAAATCCTAGACAAAACTTACATACCGTGGTGGGATCTTCAGAAACGCAATGCAAAATTCTTGAAAAGACGTCTGCTTGTTATCTTCTTAGTTTAAAGCTTAGGTTTTATTAAGAAAGAGAAACTTTCATTCCAGAATGTAATCACAGAGCGATGTCATTTCTGTTCAGCATACTCTTCAGTAATGAAATAATGGAGATTTAAACTAAAAAGAAAGTGGTCTCTTGTATTAAAGGCCAGATATGGTTACTCATGGAGTAGTATATAACTTTCTGGTAGTCCGTTTGAAATCAATGCAGGCATAAGATTCTATTCAAAGTGAATAAAGGAAACAGAATGGCCCAAAATAAAAGTAATATTACAGAGCATTTTGCATTTATCAAGAATCAGAGGGGTAGCCGTGTTAGTCTGGAATTGCAGAAGTGACAAAGAGTCCTGTGGCACCTTAAAGACTAACTAAAGTATTAGAGCATAAGCTTTCATGGGCTAATACCCACTTCGTCATGCATCCAACGAAGTGGGTATTAGCCCACGAAAGCTTATGCTCTAAAACTTTAGTTAGTCTTTAAGGTGCCACAAGACTCTTTGTCACTTTTGCATTTATCAGTCATTTCTGGAGTATGGGGAGTAAGTTATTTTAATAACAGTTTGTAATCAAATTAATGTATAAAAATAATGTAACCAAAACTAAATCTGTTCAAACACAGTAAAGGTTCACCCACACTACTTCATTAACATCAATATGATTGGCTTAGGTTGTCTGAGGTCAGGATTTGACCTTACATGCACTTTTAGAAAAAGCCACATAAGCATCAGTGACAGTGGTCTCTGCCAGATCATCACTCTCATTTATTCCCTAACAAAGAGGTGCACAGCACATCTATGTGCACAGCACAAGGGGCTCTACAATGAAAACTCAGAGGGTGACACAGATGCTGGAACAATTTTTTTTTTTGTGTGGTGTTGCTAAAGGCAGAAACCATGTATTTGGATATTTATTACTTTTTGAAAACATGTGGCAGCACCCCTGGTTCCAGGACCAATATACAGAGGTCAGTGACCAGACTGTATGGGAATTTTGATTAACGCTATTTAAATGAACTTGCTATTTCATGACAAACAGATTTTAGGAGAGCAAACTACAACATACAATACAAAAAGGAGGTAGAACATGTCCTCACTACATTTTAGATCCCACATTCAAAGACATCACAGCATGCATGCTTTGGTACAGCAGAGCGGGGTTGGATTAGAGAAATATAGAAAAGATCTCACAGTTAAGTGAGTTCAAGTGAATTGCTTGTCAAATATCAATAATGAGGAAAAAGTATTTCCTGCACTGATGTGAGAGGTCAGGTGGAAGAAACTGTGCAAAAAGTAATAAGAAAGGGAAAAAAAAATCAGCCATAAAATAAAATGCATCTAACCCCCAGCAATGTTTAAAGGTCTGAAAATATGATGCTATAAATATTCCCTTTGATGTGTATATGTTTGCATGGGTGGGGTAAAGAGGATATTTTCAACTGAAATATTACCAATGCTACAGCAAGATGAAGATTTGGTATTCTGTTAACATCAAGAACATTTTAACAAGAAAGATTTTCACAGCAAATTATTATCAGCCTGTAGTATTTGAAGGTCAACATTTTCAAAGTGACTTTAACTGTTCTTTTTAGTTGAGTTCAGGACTCGAGAGCAATTTTCTTACACAATCACTTGCACAGACAAATGATAAAACCTGTATACACAAACTGTGTACAGATTTGTACATACAAATGCTGTTTGCATATGCAGATTCTGACATTTACATGAGTACAAAAGCATGTGCAGAGCTGTGTATATAAGGGATTCTGCAACCAAAATTGTGACTACTAAATTCTTACCATGCCTCTGTTTCTAAAGCAGCCTTCAAACGTATAAATTTTCCTACTGGATCACAGTTGCTTCTAAATCTTGGTCTTAAAAAGATAACAAAAATACATTTAGCCCCACTAGGAATGTGTTAGCCCTACATTTCTGATTCTGAAGGTCCCATATATTGAAACAGTTATTGAAAGTCTTGAGCATATATTTTTGAAACATCTAGCCTATCCACCACTAAGGGATTGCTTTGCTTTTAGTGCCATTAGGATCACCATAAATGTCTTTTCAATCACCCAGTCACATTAAGAGATTGACACTCATTAAAATGAACAACTACCAATCTGCACATTGAAGGAGGAGAAAGGCAATGTTACCCAATTTACTTAAAAAGTTAATGACATTCACCTTGGAGGATCAAAGGAATGCACTGTACCACATATAAACCACTCCCAACCCTTTAATCCCTGTGCACAGCACAAGGGGCTTTACAATGAAAACACACAGGGTGATACAAATGCTGGAACAATTTTTATCGTGGTGTTGCTAAAGGCAGAAACCAAGTATTTGGATGTTTTTTACTTTTTGAAACCAGACGGCAGCACCCCTGGTTCCAGGACCTATATACAGAGGTCAGTGAGGCTAGAGGAGGAGCCATGGGATTCGTGTTTGAACAAATGATAACGGAAGCAGAGGTTACTATTATAAGTCATAGGCTGGTGTAACAGCTGCAGCTGGTATGGGATCATGCTGCAGTTCTGTGCAGTAGCTTCAGTTGTGAGGACTTTAATCACATAAACTCTAATTACTTCAGCTTGATCAGGTGAAGTGATACTGCCACAGAAATTGCAATAAATATGGTTCAAGATCTGTATTTATCTGAATGTTAGCATACTTTAATAGCATTAAAGTAACTAGAAAAAGTGCTTTTATTAGTTAAATGATAAAAAAAAATGCATTAGTCTGACACTATGGTTCTAGCTCCCCACTCTCACATTTGAGTTTGAAAAAGAATTAGCAAAACTCCAACACACACGTAGACTTGGATTCCCCTGGTATTTTGTCTACATTAATGATTCTTTTCAGAACATGCATCCGACGAAGTGGGTATTAGCCCACGAAAGCTTATGCTCTAAAAAAATTTTAGTTAGTCTTTAAGGTGCCACAGGACACTTTGTCACTTCTGCAATTCCAGACTAACACGGCTACCCCTCTGATTCTTTTCAGAACAGGCACACAGAGGCAGTGATATGTTGAAAGAACATCTGTGGAAGTTTAAGTATTGAAGAAATGCTTGAAACCTGGTAAGCCACATGAAAATACTAAATCACAATGACATTATTGTTATGACTCTTATTTTTCATTATTATTCATAGTCACTAGTCCCCCATTCAAGACCTAGGTTCTATTATGATAAGCACACGCTAGTGCCAGGCTTAGAAAGACACAGTTCCTGTCCCAAAGAGTTTAAAAATTCCATCACTTTAGTTGATATGCCAAATAAGTGTCAATAACATAAATTAGATTAGCCTAAATTTAGTCTATAGATATACAGTTAAGAATTTTTTGGCTTATGATTTAGTTTATCCATGGTAGCTTACACTTCTTCCTTGTTCTCTAAGTCTCTCTTCCCTTTTGTTTGTGCAAGCTCATCACTTCTGCATTCTGAACAACTGACCTATTTCACACCAAGCAGATTTATAAATGGTGGCATTCTAACTTACACTGATCTAAATCAGGATTAATTGCAAGAACATCAATGGCATTTACCAGTACAAAACTGAGAGGAGCATCATAAACAAACAAATAAATAAAATGAAAAAATTCAGGAGATCACTAAGTCAATTGCTTTTGTAAAATTACAGAGATTTTGAGCTCAGAGGAGACATAAAATATTCATAAGGAGAGAATAATTGGTGTACCTGTTTTGGTATAAGATGTGGGGACTATTTTTGTTATTATTCTGGTAAAATAAAAGTAGAAAAAAAGTCATTTTTATTTTAAGAAGAGCAAGCACATTCCAGCTGTTCACCCATACATTCATTTACACATATGCAAGCCCTTCAAAATCAATGGAGTTGCATACGAGTAACTAAAACCAAAATTTGGCCCTGTATAAAGAATACTTATAGAGGGAAAATATTAATATTACTTCAGTCTCTCTATCTTTCTATCTTTCTCACATGCACATACAGAGGCCACTTTGTCTAGTGTGATTATATAGACATGACAATAACCACATACTTTACAATTCTGATAAGCAGAAATCTCTGGTATTGATTGCCATTTACATGCATAAAATGGCCATTTTATTATCATTCTTTATCTCCTTCACTTGTCTGCCTACCATTTTGTTTTCCTTTGTTTTGTTTTTCTCAATATTTTTCCAAGGAGCAGGTTTAGTTCAGGTCCTTATGCTACTCCAGAGCTGCAGATGAGAGATACCTATCACACCAGACATTTTCTAAGAGGATAGGGGTGAAATGGATCAAATCTGGGGGTGGAAGCAGAGGGAGAGATTCAGAGGCAGAGGAGGAAAATAGGCCTGAAGGAAAAGGAGTATCCTTGTCCTGTCTTCAGTGTCTCAGTAAACAAGCTGCCTTTCCCTGATGAGCCTTTCCTAAGACACATAGAGTTCTTCCTCAAGACATTCTTCATTTCCTAGTACCCCTCATTGAATGCCTCACTGCACCCCAGCAGGTTCCACGATGCAAAAAGACTCTTCTCCTAAGGCCTACAGGAGTGATATTCTTCTTTCATAATTCAAACTAATAGGCTTTTGTTTGTATTTCCACTTGGTGGGACTTATTTTTTTTAATTAGACCAGTAACAATTAAAGTTATCTAATGATTTTTAATTAATTAACATTGTCACAGAATTTAGTGAAACTCTGCCACATAAATCGTGGCATCTTGCTGTATAATTTAAATCTAACGTGCTGTATAGTACAGAGGGCCTTGTATATACACATATAAACATATACAAACATCACGTACATCCATGATGCTGTATAATGAATAATATACATATAAATATAAACAGATGTAGACCTGTACATAAATATTATATAGATATATGTTGTTCCCAAATATTTACTGTTGTAAATCCAAAAAGATTCTTTGGATTGTTCTATACAGGTAACTCACTGTTTAGGTGATGTGTTAGTGTTATTTGATCTCTGCTCTTTATTCTTCTACAAAGAAAATTATTACAAAATGGGAAAATGTATTGGGTTTGTTTTTTTCATTCTAATACCAAATTGTTAGGCAAAAGTGTATGACTCAATCCTCTGAGGTTAAGAGTCCCAGTGAAGTCTGCAGAAGTTTTGCCTGCAAATCAGGTGTGCAAATACTCAGCATCCAAACCTGCAAATACATAGACGTGAGTAACTTTAATTCCATGAGTTACCGACACTGATAGTAATGCCTTACAGTAGCGTAGTTACTTACATGCTTAAGCGCTTGGGCCCTAAATACCAGCAATCTATATGCAATTGAAAAGTAGTATTTTTGCTACTGAATTGCACTTTAATGTACATGCTATTTAACATCAAACCATTTGAAACCATTGAAAGAAGCACCATCACTTGACAATCTATGTACCTGAATATGGCTTTTTCTACGATATATATAAAAAAAATTAAAGGAATTAATCCTTTAAATTTCAGTTTAATAAAAACACATGTAGAAACTTCAATAACATATTACTCTGGCAAAAATGCAGTGTTTCATATTTTACATTAATGAGAAAAATGTGTGAATACAATATGAAAATGTGGATTTTATCTTGGTTTCTCAGGCTACTACTGTACACTGATTATGTTTTTACAGTATAAAATGTTCAAATAATTCAATTAAATCCAATGTAGCTGGTTTCTAACTTTTTTTTAAGTCCACTAATATACTAACTTTATTTTTTTACATAAAAGGCAATATGGGTCTCAAAAAACTATCAACAGTATGAAATTTTTGTCCAAGTATTTCAATTAACTATAAAAGCCAGGTAACTAGTATGCAATATATATTTTAGAGAAGATTATATTTTACATACTAACAAGATTTTTAATTAATAAATTAAAAATATATCTGGAAAAATTCAAAACATTGTATAATTGTATAATTTTTCATAGGAAATATTATCTTCTATATTGAGCATGTGTTATTTCAACATCACTTTATAATACAAGAAATTCATGTCTCCTGAAATGTTTACCTGTATACTAATGACAAACAAATTATTCATGGAACTAAAGAGAGACTTTTTCTTTTCTGGAATCATTTATGTGCTATGCAGTAAAACCTTACAACACAATTATTAGTGGAATAAACAAATATGATGCTGAGGCCTGAAGAACCAAATGCTACAATTCTTTCCTGAGCAAGGCACACTTAAGCCAGGGCTGCAGGATTTGACCCTAATCAGATATAATCTTTTGTAATACCAGTTGCACATATCAATTTCATATTGCATATGTCACTCAGCCCTTTAATTAGCACACACTTGCTGCACAGGATTATATAAAGTATTTAAAGATTAAGGGTAAAATTTGCTCTCCTTACTCAGGCAAATCTCCCTCTGATTTCAAAGAGAGTGTTCCCTAAGAAATTCAAGTTCAGTCCTTATGTAAGAAATAACTAAAGGAAATGTAAAGATTAGATTCAATAACCATTACCCACAAAATAATTCTGTCCGGAGGTTAAAACCTAATCCTATTTTTGACTCAGCTGCTAAATTCTACCAGTTCTGAGTCATCAATTAATGAATGTTTGTTTCCTCATTTTATACAAATAAAAAGATGTTTCAATATCCAATTTTGCCATTTGATAGATGCTACAAACAGCAATCTATTAAGGAAATCCATGACATAATAATCAGGAATTTTTAAAGTATATTTATGAACTAAATCTTTTAAGATTTTGTAAACATGTTTGAAAGAAAATAAGAAAAACATACAGTCTCTAATCTTAGAAATTTCTGCACAATTGTCTGTACCTTTGGTAGATTTGATGCATTATATATGGCTTCTGTTTTGAGGTTTTATCAATTTCATTTTGGGGGGTTATTAGTTAGCGATTTTGAGTTTTAAGTAGATGTCCAAAAATCAGAAGGTTTGGGGCTTTCTCTTGTACATATCATAAAGAGTAATCTCTTTGTAATGTTTCCTAATGCATTTTCACATAGTACTGTTTCAAACAGCACTATGTTAAAGTGTACCAGGGAATCTTTAGTGTGCACCAGCAAGGTCCATATTGGAGAATTCATGCACAACACATTATTGCATTTCAGAAATCAGACCCCCTAGTCCACATTACTGCTCCGTGTAGATAAGCCCTTAGATTTAAACAACCATTTCCAGTACTTTTTCTGGGGCTTACTGAACATTATTTTTTTTAAAAAAAAAAAATATTTTTTGGTATGGGGAGTGTTTTATTGGTTGAAACCAAAAATCAGAAGTCCTACATTTTATCTGAATAGACAGTAAAGAAATTTTTGGAAGGTGAAAAAACAGGAGCAATTATCCCATTCAACCTAGTTCGGTCTTTTCACAGATGCTTCTACAGCAGGGATCAGCAACGTTGGCACACGGGACCGCAGGGTAAGCACCCATAGCGGGCCCCACTGCTTTATTTACCTGGCATTTCGATGATCCTGGTCCCACTGGCCGCGGTTTGCCATCCTGGTCCAATGGGGGCTGTGAGAAGGGGCGGCCAGCACCTCGCCACTTCCTGCAGCTCCCATTGGACTGGGACGGCGAACCGTAGCCAGTGGGAGCTGGGATCGGCAAAACGCCAGGTAAATAAAGCAGTGGGGCCCGCTAAGGTTGCTTACCCTATGGCCCCGCATGCCAACGTTGCAGTCATGCTGTAATATAGGTTGTGGAACATTATACTCCCAGTAAGGGGAGATGTTTGGTTTGTATCCTAAAGAACTTGTCTACAAGATGGCCTCCATTAACACCTTCTTTCAAAGAGAGCTGCTACGCAGTATTGCTCCAGTGATGCGCTGGGGGTGCAATATGCCTTTGTGAAGCTACTTTAGGGCCTGCTCTCCTTGCATTCTGATGCAGCAGAGAAAAGGCAGTTCAACTCCAAGCAGGAATTCTTGTGTATTTATTAAAGGTGACCTACAAATGATTATTTGATAATTGAATTTGTGCCTTTTTTTTTTCTTTCCTTCTGATCATTTTTTACCTTAGAAAAATCAGGGATGACAAGTTGTACCTTTCATGGCTTTGCTGGAGGATATCTTAGGGATTTCACGGAATCAGATTTTAAGGCCAGAAGACAGTGTTAGGATCATCTAGTCTGACTTCCTGCATAACATAGACCAAAGGATTTCACCCAATAATCTCTGTATCAAACTCAAAATTTTCTGTTTGAGCTATGACACATATTTTAGAAAGATATCTAGTCCTGATTTAAAGACTTCCTTTAATGGAGAATCCATCATATTTCTGGATAAATTATTCCAATGGCTAATTACTCTCAAAGCAGTTTATTATGAACTATCACATTCTGAAGCTTTAACATCCTATTCCCCCAAAACTGTATATTAATCATTAGATGTGAAAAAGTGTTAACAAAAGCAAGCAAGCAAGCAAAGTACTTTACAGACTCTGACTACAAAAGTATCCCTCCCTTAGTAGCACAAGTTTCAGCCCTTTGTCAGATGTGATGTTATAATTTCACTTATTATCCTTTAACCATCAACACTTCCTTGCTTAATAAACATATCATAAAAAAACAAACAGACAAAAAAGACTTTTTTCCCAAACAAAAATGTGTCAGGCCTTCTTTAGTGATCATAAAGATTCAAAATAGGGTATAAGCCCTTTTGCAATTTTCTTTGCAGGTCACCTTTAGTATTCCTGAATCAGAGAGGTAGCTGTGTTAGTCTGGAATTGCAGAAGGGACAAAGAGTCCTGTGCCACCTTAAAAACTACCTAAAGTACTGAAGCATAAACTTTCGTGGGCTAATACCCACTTTGTCAGATGCATCTGATGAAGTAATCCGACGAAGTGGGTATTAGACCACAAAAGCTTATGCTTCAATACTTTAGTTAGTCTTTAAGGTGCCACCGGACTCTCTGTCACTTTACTATTCCTGTAGCTGTAATAAGAGAATCATATAGAAGGACCTACACTCTAATTAAAAAAAAAAGTCAGATTGGATGGCATAAGGCTTGCTTGCAACTGGCAGCTGGAGCATAAAAAATGCAAATCTTGCCCTAACCCACTTCTGGTACCCATAGTATAATATGTAAAATGCAGGGATATATACGCATGTGCCAAACACTAGTTTGGACACTCAGTGTCCCTCAGGAAACAAAAGAAACGTAATTAGCCCAAAAGTATACAGTGGTGGGAGAATTTTGTTGTATTATATTAGGAAATATTTTTCCAGAATTCTTCTGAGAAACTTGAAATTATTTAGCTTTAATGGCAGCAAAAAAAAGAAAAAGAAAAAAGTAAGCCTAAGGCCAAAAGAATGGCTATATGTCACTTTAAAGTCTAAAACATATCAGATGAACAATGAAAGTGACACTAAATTGATTAAATCTGCTGTAGTTAATAGCTCCAGTACATGTTAAAATACTACAGTATAGTGTGTGTTGGGTGAATCAAAAAATGGAAGTCTTAACCAAGAGCTGGGATATTAACGCTAATATCTGTTCTATATTCCCATTTGAATAAATTATATTTTGTCTAGTTATATTCATCAAGCAATATTACCTGGATATAATATTATTCACTTTCTATCCTACATTGTTGAATAGCGTAGCTATATATTGTTAAGCATTTCAGTGATAGCTGAAGTGACCCTTATGCACAGATTTTATTTAATTATTACTTATTAAGTGCCAAGTCTTGCCCCCACAGGCAGTGCTCCCATTGACTTCAATAACCACGAGAAGGCACAACTTTCGTAAGACAATTTAGAATCCTTTGGGATGAAAGGTGTAATGTGTATGCCAGACAGATTGTTATGAATTAGTTGTCAACAAACCCCTCTTGAAAATGTATGCTGTATTCATAGAATACCACATCTTAATTTCATGCTTCAGTTTGTTGTAGCAATTTTAATACCTCTGATGAACATTTTTTCCTGTCAGTGTGATTTTTATGACAACGTAAGTCCAGTCTTTAAAGTACAGGATGTTCATACTCATGTAATAAATGAGGCTGGATGGATTTTTATAAAGTTATGCAAAGATAAGGTAGGCCAAAACAACCTCCTCCCCTTCTCTCCAGACTGCCAGATTTTAAAAGCACTAAAAGTAGCTAGATTTTGGATTTGCATTACAAATGAAAACCTCTCTTACAAAGTAGACGTTTCTGTCAAGTATAAAAGATGTAATCAACTTAAAAATCATATTTTTATACAAACACATTTCTTTATCTGTGTTATTAATAATAACTGGGGATGACTAAAAACTAAAGAATTGTTAAAGTCCAATGTGTCATTTTTTGCATTGAAATTCATGGGCGCTGTAGATATTCATCATCTTTAGAAATAAAGCAGACATTTTTATTTAGGTGCCTACGTGTGGATTTAGGAGCCTATCTTCAAGCACCAAAGTTGGAAAAATGTGGTCTCTGTACTTCTTTCAGATCCTGCAGTCCTTATTCAGAGGTTTGGAAGGATTAGATTTTTATTAATAAATATCACTAAATGTTGATGTCTCTGTATACACACAACCTGACTAAAATATATTTCCATTGATAATAATCAAAATTTACATGTAGGCAACATAAGAAAAATGTTGTTTGATAGCTTAATTGAGTTTGACTTTAGGGAATTTACTTTGTATATTTTGACACGTGATGTTGACAAGTTGTATTTGAATGGTTATAAAGCTCTACCTTTTTGAATCTCAATGTCTACAATCATTAAATAATTATTGTCTGACCTCCACCGTTGTCTGACATCACCATAATTCCATACAACTGTGGAAATTTAAATAAATAAAAATAAAAAAGAATCCTTAAAACCCCATAATTTTGCACAACTGTGAACATTTGAACTAATAAAAAATGTAACCATAAAATAAGCATCAATATTATGTCAAAATTATACATATATACATAAATTCTACCAAGTCTAACTGTGCATTAAAAATAATATTAAATAAATAAATAACTCACTGACTTTGATGGGAGAGCTACCTATGTAAAGCAGTTTTGAGCCCAATTGATGTTTAGCATTTTACAGTGATTTGTACATTCAAAACACTGCATCGACATTACCTAATTAATTAATCATTACAATACCCATAAGGGGAAGCTGGATAATTGTTTTCATCATCAATTAACAGACAAGCACGTTAAGACAAAAAACAAAAAAGAGGCCCTACATTGACTAAAGCAGGATTCAAACTCAGGCCCTCCTATTGGTCACCTTTGTGATCATTTCACTACCCTACACCACTTTTCTCTTTGTAAAAAACCTAATTGTACATTGTCTGAGTGAGTACAAACAGAAAATTCTATTACGCTACCATGAAAACCTTTTTGACGTTGTACAAGATCCTTTTCTTCTTCATCAGGGAAGCATAAAGTTTCATTATAATAGGCCTAATCCTGCAGAATTTAGTGGGGCACAGTTCCCAAAGTAGCAAATTGGAGTTCAGATAAAGGAGTAACTCAGCACTGTACGTGCTGTTCCCATATTTTGCGTGGATCCTGCAAATACTACATAACTTTACTCACAGAAGTAGTCCCACTGAGTCCAATGAGATTACTCACATAAATAGAGCTATTCATATACATAAGAAGTTGCAGGACTGGGGTCTAGGACTTGCCCTTTTTTTTTTTTTTTCTCCTTGCTATGATAAATTCTCTCACTATTGTTTTTGAAATAGAAAAATGAACCATAATGATTAATTAAGTGGTCAGGAGTGCAGCTTTATACTGACATTGAGACTCGGAGACAGGGTCAGCTAAGAAATGTAATGCAATATGGAATATGGAAAGGATTTCATTAGACAACTACAAACTAAAATTAGGGAGTGTCAGTCAATGCTGAAATTAGGAACTCTCAAAGTATGCTGATGATGAATAGAGATGGAAGTAACTAATTTTCAAACATACAATTCATTTGAGATTATATGATATAATAAACATAGAGGAAAATAAACACTTCACTTTTCTCCACAATAACATCCTCAATCCTAATCTAATAAAATTTGTATGGCTTCAGAAAACTCCTGAGAGCCATGGAAAAATTATGGAAAAGATTCAGCATATAAACTATTACATTGACAAAACACGATTAGCCAGAACAAACAAATTTAGAAACGTTACTTCAGCTATTCTTAATATTTGTGGAAACATGTTTCTGGAAAGTTTAACAATTTAATTTATCTTAGAAAAAAATTCCTTTTTACATTTTATGGAAGATTTGGTGTGCATAAAAACACATTAGTAAAGACTACCATCATTTTAAACTCAGAGTAACATATTGCACAATGGATCCGGCAGGTTTAACTGATCCATTAGGTATTACTATTCCTATTCATCTATTTTGCAAGCAACTATTATCTGTCCTGTCAAACAGTTGTAAAGAATATTTTGGACGCAATCCTACAATCCTTATTAGGGCCTTGTCTATAGGGATTTCTTTTAATATTGTAGTTACCCTGGCTCAAAACACCAGTGCAGAGGATTGCACTGGTGTAAGACAGTGCTTCTACTCATTTTTCAGATAAGTTGCGTAAGCTAAAGCCTCGTTCTTCAATGGTGCAGTGTATCTAAATTAGGGATTTGCACTTCTAACTGCATCTTTGTAGCTACAATATGGAATTTCTCTAGCCTAGACAAGTCCTAAAACAAAACTCCCATTGACTTCAAAGAGGATTTTGCTTGATGTCACAATTTAATCTGTAAGGGCACAGGCCTTAAAAGGAGCTATGTGCAAGCACAAGTCTGCCTATATGGATCAGATCAACATCAGGGCCTAACGGAAGTCCAGTATTGGTCCACATTTTAAACTTCTGCAAATAATAGATAATGTATGTTAATCAGACAGCATATTAAAAAGGTCTATATTTAAAAATAAAACCAATCACTGTGATTCGTGTCTAATAAGAAAGCAAAACACAAAAATAACAGAACACATCTGTTATCTCCACTCTATGGAACTAGATGATTATTTTCAAAAATACATGTTATATAGTACTTCTAAATATTTGCATGACCACTGACTCACAATATCTGAATATTTTAACCAAAATCAATATTGATTACATTACATACTAAATTTAGAAAAAGAGACAAAGGGAAATAAAGCCACCTCTAGAAACATTCAGGTGCATAATATTACTTTGTGGTTTTCTTTTTCACTTGTTTTGTGTTTTTGTTGTTTTGTGGTTTTCTTTTTCACTATATATTGTAATTTGACAAGCAGTATCCATATGGAATGATACTGGAAAAAAAAAACCCACCAGGGAAGACAAAATTATCTATATTAAACATAGTACTGTTAGAATACAGTTTGATCAAAAACATCATAGGTGAAATCCTGGCCCCACTGAAGTCAATGGAAGTTTGCTATTGACTTCAAAGAAGTCAGAGTTTCACCCTATGGTCCATTTTCCCTTTGATACACCTGAATAACCCTCATTAAAGTTAAATGTACATATCAAGGGGACACTAGACTCCAAAAGAAATAAACGGTCACAGAAAATCAATAGTACGTATAGTTTGTGTTCTTTCATCTTATTTAAATATAAGAAAGTTGGTATGGCATATAACAAAATATCATTTTTATTTAACTAGACCTGTTACATTACGTGTGTATATGTATTTTAAGAATAATGTGAAACTCAACCTAAATTTAAATAAATTGCATGTACATATTGAAATTTGCTAGATATAATCAAGTAAACTCTAGTTAACTTTGCATCCCCCTTATGCAACCATTAAAACATATGGCTGACAAATAGCTCCAAATGGCTCATAAACCTATGCAAGAACTTTTTAAAGTTGAATTATTAGTAGTACTTCTTTTAGGCCGAGGTACTGCCACATCAAATTTAACAGAATGCACAGCCAACCTGTAATTATATGTATGATTTTAATTTTATATATTTAAAATGAAATTCACAATGAGAAAATTGAATCTCATCTAAAGGCTGTTATTACTGTAATCAACCTTGCTTTATGAACTGTTAATGTTCTAGAGTATAGAGTAATTGCCAATAGTATCATAAGCTGTACTGTGATTGTAACTAAAGCTGAAATATGTTACTGGATATCAGCACAGTACAAAGAAAGCGATTTTTGCCATCCAGAGATTATCATATCACTCAGTACAAGTTATTTAAAAAATTAGAAAAGATCTACAACTAAATTAAAATGTACCATCCATCTAATATGGTCCCTTAAAATAACTGATTTTAGTTTTAGTATAGTTTTAGTTAATAATAATTAATTAATTTATCATTATTATTTTAAGTACAGCATATAGTATGTAAGGCCTACAGGATTACATTAACTTCAGTGGGACTCCATGTAGATACAACAATCTGCCCACATGCTACATGAGGGGTCCCCAAACTGTGCCTCACAAGCCTCATGCGACTCTTTTGCCATTAAAGTGAGTCTCACTGAGCCCGGGCCTCCCCCGTTCTCCATCTACCAGACTGGAGGGGGAGGTTCGGGTCCTCGGCCTTGCAGAGGTTGGTGGGATAGGGGCTTCTGCCCAGTGGAGAGGGGTGTCTCAGGGCTTCAGCAGGAGTGAGGTTGAAACCCTGAGCCCCTTTGGGCACTTCCCTGGGAGTTGATGGCTGCCTGAGCCACGGCCCAGGCAGATGTGCCCCGGCTCTCGAACTTTTGAAGGTTGTCAGATGCTGCTTTAGGGAGCCAGTAAGTTTGGCCATCCCTGTGCTATACATTGCTGGATCAGGGCCTAAAAGCTTACATAAGAACTGAAAGCACATTAGGCTTGATCCTACAGGCTTTAATTGCCAATGAAACTGCATTTGATAGTAGGAGCACACCATATTCCCTCATCAGCACAGCCTACATTATTAAGACTTTCTGAAAACAATATGTCTAATTTCTTTTATATCACATATATGACTTTACTTTTACAAACACATTGATGATAAATGGGATGAAGATATGAGTTCATTTGAATTAAACTTTCACCTGCTTAACTGGAAACAGGTCCTATACTGTTCTTTTTTGAAAAAAAAAAAATCAGCTTGGCCAAAAATGATATTTACTTCACATTTGATACACTGATGGTAAATGTCTCTCTCTAAAAAACAAAAAAACCCAAAAGATGAAATGGTGGTGATCTGATGCTATTCCTCTTATCCAAATTATGAATATGGTTTGTATGGTTACAATCATGACAGATAGTTAATCTGACTCTCATAAGCCAAGTAGACTGTAGAAATCAGAATGAGAAGGACATGTTTTATTACATGTCATACTCAAATAGACAATATACTGCATCAACCTCTTTTCTCCTCCCTCTGCCCCTTCTCAAAGCCCCAGTCTGAGATTCCTGAAGAATAGCCCAGGAACACATGACTTTCAGCAGTGGTCACCATTTGTCAAATAGAAGGATGTTGCAGTGGATACTGAAATACTCCATAGTTTTCAAAGAAATATAAATATATTCTACATAAAAAGTGCAAAATAGCAACAAATATTGCATAGGGTCTGATCTTTTCTGCAGACCTTACACTGACAAAACTACCATTGGGGAAGATTTTTCTGTAGTAGGTTTGCCTAAGTAAGGACCACAGATTTTTTTTTTTAATTCATAAAATATTGTATCCAAGGGCCTTAGATGTCCATCCAGATTTAAACAGAACTCCTCACTGAAATCAGTTGAGAGTTTTACATTAAAAAATGATTGGGGGTAATATAAACTCAAATTACATTTTAAAGTGCAATGCTAAAATATTGTTTATTAATTTGCCGGCAGACTGGAAATATATGCAATTCATTCATTCTGCTCTCTACAAAACAACAACTGATTATCATACTTTATGTACTGAAATGCTTCCCTTTGCAAAATAACAACACTTATAATAGTTTATTTTAGGAATGCAGAGCCAAATTCTGCTCTCTGTTCTGCTGTTGTAAATCTGAAATAATTTCTTTAAAGTCAATGGTGTAGCTCCAGATTAACACATGTATAACCAAAAGAAGAATTTGGCCCATTATCTGTAAGTTAATTAGTAAATTGATAACCATTTAATTACTACATTCATTGCACTTTATTCCCTTTGAAATCCAACTAATTAAATGTTTCTGGTTTATACTATCCAAATGTGTCTTTGTGTTTGCTGACACTATTCCATTCAGTGTTTGAAGAATAAACATTCATTCTAAAACCTGTTTATACCATTTTTGCAGTATTGTTACAATACTGTGTATTATGAGACTCATCTGAAAAACAAAAAAGTAAAATGAAAGCAATAAAATTCTGAAGATGTATAATATTTGTATTAGGATGGATCACAGTTACACATAGATGGACTGACGGATATGCTGAAGGTAGCATGGCTGGAGTGGAAGGAAGCTTAGACACACACTGTTCGGGAGAACTCACATTTCACTGAAACAGAGTACAGAGATTCTTACGACAGGACCTTATGTAAATGAGCTCACAGCCTTTCCATCCATCCCTTTCACAAGCCAACCTCAATTTGCCTCCTTTGGATTGTGGTTCCACTCTTCTCTGTGCGAGGACTATAGTTCTCTGTAGAACTGCTGGAGGAGGACAATGTGAGTGGAGGGGTGTTCTCTAAGACATGTTAACTAAAGCAAGAGTTCTCTAAGACATGTTAGCTAAAGCAAGTAATTTACAAGTAATTGTAGCTTTGCAAGACTGCTGGTGATGAGACGGTGGGTGTCTTTGTCATTCATTCTCTACTACTCACTCTATGTTGTTGTTATTTGTTTCCAGTAGTAACAACAATGTTCTAGGAGCTGTACAGGCACAAGAGAAGACTACATTTTTGCCCTGGGATCTTGGGGAATCATCACTCCAATGGTCCTAGCTTAACCCGAGAGCTCTTTTAGTCTGGCCAGCTGTCAGGAAAATGAGGAGCACCAACCTCCTCACAACAAACTCCCTACTTGCCCTGGTACCATCTCCCAGCCTCCAGGATGCCATGGATAATTGTCTTGGGACGGATTAATGCACCTTGCCCCAGATGATGGACCCATATGAATTATGCCACTTCTCAGAGGATCTGATAACTTCAGAATCCATTTAAGCCTCTCTGACGGGTGTGGAATACTCAGATCCACCTAAGCTCCACTCCACACAGCTACAGGACCAAGGTTTTGCTCTCTGTCATTATTACTTGATCAATGAATGATGACTTTCCCTCAAGTAAAAGTAACTATTTCTCCTGACAGATCATTAACATGGCATACAATAAAATTACCAAAAAATGACTCTTAAGTGACAGTGAGAAAATGTACCTCACTATATTTTATGACTGCTATGTAAGCTATGATAGTAATATCCTACCAATTAATTATAAAGTATTTACCCACCTAAAACTATGTTTATCAGATTAGTATCATATTGTATGACATTACATTAAATATTACTGTTTTCTTGGATTTTTTTTCTATAATGTATTTTATATGGGCTAGATTCTTATATCTTATTCATGTGGGACAGTACCTTGCCCTTAATTTCAGTTAAATTAAACTAGTTATCAATATGGCAAGGAGTATCAGAATCTGCTCTCAAAGGAATACTCCTGAGTATCAGTTATCTAGTTCTTTAAATAGATCATGGAAAATATATGAAACTGAAATATACCAGTCTTTAGGCACAATCTGACATATTTTACTAAGCCACAACTGACATGAACATCAATGTGAGTTCCGCATGAGAAAAGTGTGCAAAAGTAGGTCCTATAATTATAAAAGTGGAAACATCTTTCATGACAGATGTTTAATTGATGATAAAAATAACAAAAGTTTGGTGTTCAAAACAATCTATAAAAACAGCTAGAAATTACATGGGTAATGTTCTGAAATTAGAGAGAAGAAAGAAAGAAAGAAAAAAAGAAAGAAAGAAAGAAAGAAAGAAAAAGAATCCGGACTCCCCAAAAAGAAAATCTGTCCTAATATCACAATTATGTATATACGACATTGTATCAGTATGCTAAACAGTGGGCAAAATACTGATGATAGAAAATAAAGAAATCTTTTGACTTGCTTTTATAAATAAATATTATATATTATCAGAATCCATGTGTTGATTCTAGCACTTACATTTTTGAAATTAAGATTAGCTTTTGCCTTTATTTCTCTTGTATAATGGATTTACATTAACTTTTGAAAGAAAATGTATAGGCTCTTTCGTCTCAGGAAACTCAACATACCTTGTCAAAAAGGGCAACAACTGGACAAAAAGAGACCTAAATGGCCCCATTAAAACAATTCACAACTTAAAAAAAAAGGATAAATACATTTTTTTCTCTGACACTTTTACTTTTTTGGTCAGCACTAACTCAGCAGATCATCAGGCAGATGGATTCACTGATCCTGCTAGCAAAACAAAGGTCATATTTTCATACAAATAAATTGTTCCACAACCACAACTACCTCTGTGATCAGACATTCTATCACCATGTTCCACCTAAAATTTTCTGCAGAAATTAATCATTGTAACCTCTGCCTGGGTAATCCCATTTCTATTAAGGTCTGAGTTATCACATGTCTCTTTTAGTTGTATTTCAGGATACTTAATGAGAAAACAATCTTTTTCAAAATCCATGTCTTTTTTTAAGAATTCCTCTTCAAGATCATGCTGCTGAAGGTTAATTTGTTATGTTTAATTTTCTTCCCAATAATGGCCCTCCTATTTTTTTTTTTTTTTTTTTTTTTGCTACTTGGAGTTGGTATAGGGCACTAATTATTCTGATTTTAGCCTTAGACTGTTAAAATGTTTCCTGGTCTCAACTATCAAGTGTATGCAGAGAATATGTAGGCAGCAGATTTACTGGCATCAGAAATAGCAGCATCAGGAACTCTGACATAAAAAGACTGTTTGAGCATTTCTATCACCCAGGTCTCATAAATTCAAGCTGTTTCTGCGCATTTACACACTTGTGGATGCTGCCTCTTTGTGGCAGAATGTCATGTAAAATGTACCTTTCACATTAAGGACCAAATCTTGCATTCCTACTGAAACCAAAACTCCCATTGACTTGAATTTTGAGTGCACAAGAAAAAAGTTTCACACCTGAAGGACCACATATTGCCCTGATCATTCAGGCATTACTAAGAAAACCTCCTTCTGTCATTGTGCAAGCCAATGTGCTTAACTGTCTTCTCACTTGTAGCCATTTAACATCAGCATAATTGCTGACTTTTGTAATTACTCCTGATTTACATCAGAGTAAATGAGAAGAGAATAAGGCCCTTTTGCTTTGGCAATGGTTCAAATGGAACATTTTGCTCATTAAAGACTGTGGAATGAGACCTCAATCAGCATTTACATCTCTCATTGACTTCGATAACAGATATGCTGCAGATCAAGAGCAGCACGCACCATAATGACATGTGTTGTTCCTTTTGCAATAGAACAAAAATAATCTCCTGTTCACATTTTAAATCCACATTTCAGTACATTGACCAAACCGCCCAGAGTTATGTATGGCCATACACATTTGATATTGTTTGTGTGGGTAGAGGAGGGCAGGGAAGTACACATCCCAACACATAAGCATCCTGAATTGCTGAAAGCCAATTTAACATAAAAATAAAGACACATACTTTACATAAGTAGAAAAAGCAGCACAGAACAGAGCCCTTTTGCAAAACAGATGTACTAGCGAATCCTGGCAAAACAATACTAAATACAATAACCTAAGAGATAAATGTAAAAAAGAATATGAAATATCACTTACCCTGATCCATATATTAAATGAAGACTTTAGAAAGGAAAGAAATGTAAACTATACTATTAAGCATGTTGGTGATTCACATAGCAACATCCAGTTCTGATCCATGTCAGGTACCTTGATAAATTACAATATATTGTATTTTGAAAATAACCTGAAGAAAACATCAGATTATACTGTTAGTTCCTTTCTGTTCCGACTTGACTGCTAGTAAAGGCAGTTTCACATACCAGAGTATGATTCTGGCAAGATACTGTGAACTTAGGTAATCATTACTTGATGTCCTTACATTTGAAATAATTATCAAGTGTTTATTCAGAAATTATTTTAAAAAATTACATGTGCTGGGATACATATGAGACACCAGCTGTCCCATTTTACAGTGATGCTGTATTTATGAATATCCTTTTCATTGCCTGATGCCCAAAAGGGTAAAGACATTATATAGAGATTTGTACAGTCCATCATTTGGTCTTTCAAAGTGCCAGTATACACATGGATCTGTACAAGTGCAATTGCATTTGACTAAACAATCAGAAACTGGCTACAACAGTAGTCAAATTATTATATTTTGGTTGAGTAATGAAAAGAAACAATTTTCCTGATAAAATCAACAATTTCCACATGTCCCTCACTAGTTAATCCAACTAGTTGCCCTAGCAGGAGGTTCCTAATACAATATTCTTTTATCCTGACCAGATTGCTTGTCTTGGATTGTCTTTTAAGATTGGATCATAATTACTGCTAATTTTAGTAATTTAAAATGTTCTCCTGATACCACTTCAGCTTTGGAAATAAAGCTCTGCATATATAGTGCAGCACTTCTGAGCAATTCACAGACTTTGGGCCCCATCCTGAAAAACAATCACATGTCCATGTAACTTTACTTATGAGAACAGTTGCACTGCCTATGGCCCCAATCCTCCAAACTTTTGGGCACATGGTTAACTTTACTTACTCACTGAAATCTATGGGATTACACACCTGAGCAAAGTTGTTTGTTTGCCTAAGTGTTTGCAGGATGGGTGCCTATGTCAAGACTACTTTCATGAATAGAGTTAAATGGATATGTAAGTACTTGCAAGACGAGGCCCTAAAATAGTGAAGGAAAAAGAAATGCTAATGCACATATAAAAATAGGTGCTACAATAAAATATTTTTATAGTTCATCAATAAGTTATTTTCACTAACCAGTTATGGATCATATATTTCTGCCCTCTTCAATGATTTGTCCACATCTCTGGTGATCTTTTTAAAGATCATAATATATATGATATTTAATATATATTTAATATATTAAATATATATATTTAATTCAGAAAGCATACAAACACATCCTTTAAAAAAGGAAACCTTGTATTAAATAGGGTGTGCAAATCTCTCTTTAAAAGCCATTTAGACTCACCCAGAGCTAAACGGGGAAAACGTGCACGGCACTCTTCAACCAAAGAAAAAATAAAATTAAGCAATGCCTGTCCAACAAAATGAAAGTGACCATGATTTTTGTACTTGTAACCTGCACAATCTGACTTATGTAAACCCTCTTTCCCCCTCCCCAACATACAGACACACAAACACACAAGAGCAAGTGTTGTGCCCAGTTTACACAATAGATTGTTTCCTACTTGAAAAACCAAAAATGAAACAGCACACCCTTTCAGTATCATTCCCCGAAGCTGAAAATCCTGTGCCAAGGCACTTCGCCCTACAACAAAATGAGTTAAAGGGGAGAGAGAGAGGGGTCAGCATTTGTGTTTCTTTGTTTTGTGTGTGGTTGTTAAATACAAATACTCTAGAGGAGGAAGAGGAGGAGGAGGAGCTGGAGTTGCTGTGGTGGTCGGGGGGAGGGAGGGGTTTCTCAGAACTGGTTGAATGTGGTCTGTTTTTCCAGCACTTCGAGGTAGTCCGGCTCTGCGTTTAGTTTTGCTTTTAACTCCAGATACTCGTTCCTGTTGGGCTCTACATAGACAGTACTCGGGGGGCTGTAGAGCACCGTTTCCCGGAGCCTGCTGTCCCCGGCCCCGGGGTGCAAGTACTGATGGGGCCTCATAAGGTCATAGTTGGGGGAGTAGGTGTAGGCAGAGGGGAACTTGGGGTAATCGGGGAGGTTATTGCCGGGGGGGCCCAGCGAGGAGGAGGAGTGTTTGTCGGGCTCCAAAATGCCCCTGTAAAAGCGATCGGCGTCTTGCACCGGGGAGAGCAGCTCCTCCCGGGGCTCGATGGTGCTGACGCTGTAGGTGGGGCTCCGCAGGGGCTGCTCCTCCCCCGGCGGCGGCGGGGGCGGCGGCCCGTGCTGCAGGTGGTGGTTGCTGTAGGCGACCTTGAGCTCGTGCAGGTCTTTGTAATCCTCGCCCGCGTTGCCCTCCCGGGAGCGGTAGATGGGGTTCTTGCACATGTGGCCCAGCGGGTGCGGGATGTACTCGTACACGTGGCCGGCGGGGGTCTTCACCTTGGGCAGGGCCGGGCCGCCGCCGCCGCGGGGGTGGCGGGCCTGCGGCGGCGGCGGCGGTGGCGGGTGGTGGGGGTGGCCGCCGCCGTAGACGCTGTACTGCATGTTGAAGGAGCTCACGTCGGAGTTGTTGGCGCTGGCCGGGTCGCCCGGGCTCTTCTTCCGGCGCTTCATCACCAGCACGAAGAGCCCCGCCGCCACGAACACCGACATGATGAACACCAGCAGCAGGCTCAGGATCAGCACCGACAGCGGCACCGACGACGAGGGGGCCCCGCCCGCGCCGCCCGGGGGCGCCGCGCCCCCCGCCGCGCCCGTGCTGTTGAGCCGCACGGTGGAGGAGAAGAGGGTGGTCCCGCCCGGCAGCAGGCTGGAGGAGGGGGTGGGGGTGGAGACGATGATGTCCGAGTAGTCCGGGCACAGCAGCTCCGCCCGGACGGTCCGCATGTCGCTCTGGGCGAACTTCTTGGGGGATTCGCAGATGACCTGGTCCACCAGCACCCCGGTGTTGAGCTGCTCCAGCCACAACTTCATGCCCACCACGTCGCAGGTGCAATCCCAGGGGTTCTCGTGCAGGTCGATCTGCAGCAGGGACTTCAGCTGGTCCAGCACCCCGCTCACAGGCAGGTAGGAGAAGTGGTTGCTCCTCAGGCTCAGCCTGTAGAGAGTCAGGCCGGAAAAGATGCTGGCGGGCAAAGATCTCAGCAGGTTGTTGTTCAGAAACAAGAGCTGGAGGTTGGGGACCGACGCAAAGGTGCCCGGCTCGATGTCCCGGATGACGTTGTACTGTAGGAAGAGGTACTGCAGACTCTGCAGCCCGTAGAACAGCTCCGGGCTCAGCCGCTCGATCCGATTCCCGTTCAGGTAGAGTCTTCTCAGATTAGTTAGATCCCCAAAGGCCCGGTCCTGAATGACCGAGATCCGGTTGTTGCCCAGGTGCAACAAATCCAGCCCGGTGGCGTCCAGGAAATCCGCCCTGCGCACCAGGGCGATGTAGTTCTCGGTCAGATACATCTTCTTGGGGTTGTAGGGTTTGGGCTGGAGCTCGGAGATACTTTCGATCTTCCTCTCCTGGCAATTGACATTGAGGCCCAGGTCGGAGATCTGCAGGTTGCAAGTGCAGGCGGTGGGACACTCCAGAGGCACCGGGGACTTGGTCTGGTAGGCGATGCTGGGGCCGTAGTTGCTATATCCCAGGTCTTTGGAGGGCAGGCGGGAGGTAGGGCGCACCCTGGTCCTGTTGGGTTGACGGGTCCCTTTAGGGGGCTTCAGAGGGGATTTGTAAACAGCCGAGGAAGAAGTGGCCACGGAGTTGACCGAGGCTGGGGTAGTGTGGAAATACCCTGTGGTGCTCAAAGGTGTCTGCGGCCGCATTTCATAATCCGAGATGAGTCTCCTAGGGCAAAGCTCCTGCTTGGAGACCTCATCCAAGTCTCGCCCGTGCAAGCGGAAAGGGGTTTCACAAACCACGTCCCCCACCAGAGCCGAGTAGGAGATACTGTCTAGCCAGTCCTTCAGAGCGATCAACTCGCAAGAACAATTCCAGGGGTTCTCCTCCAGCTGCAGCTCCACCACTTTATCCATGTGCTGCAAAAGGCCCAGATAGGGCAGCAGCTTCAGCCGGTTACCCCTCAAATCCAGGTGAGTTAAGGGCACAAAACGGAAAAGGTTGTTGGGCAAACTGGAGAGGAGGTTATCGTTGAGGATCAGCACCTGCAGCAAATGCAGTTTGCTGAAAGCATTGGGTTCAATAGTGCTGATGTAATTATAATCGACTTGTAGATACTCCAAACTCTCCAGACCAAGGAAAGTGTCATCCCTTAATAGTTCCAGCTTGTTATTGTTCAGGTGCAGCCTCCTTAAGCCTCGCAGGCCATGAAAGGCCCCAGTTTCGATGTCTTGTATGTCATTGCTCCCTAGGTGCAAAATCGAAGCCCCAGTGTAATTAACAAACTGGTTTGGGTAGAGTCTGTTCAAAAGGTTCCCAGACAACAAGAGGTGATAGACAGGGAATCTTGGTGGGCTGATCTCGAACAGGCTGATGATCCCTCTGTTTTCACAGCTCACCGTTAAGATGCTGTCCTTTTCCTCGCAAGGACACGCCTTATCGCAGATTTCCCCATAATACTCGATGCTTTCTGCCCACGACAGGACTAGGGATGTTAAAGCAACCGCTATCGTCTGCAGCATCCAGATATGCATTTTTTTGTTGGGGTCCTGTTCCAAAGTTACTGTAGAGCAGCAAGCGTACATTTTAACTCCTGTGAGGGCAAAAAGAGAAAAAAAACATAGTAGCATAAAGATTTAAACTATAAACCAGGCACAAAGTTTTCATTTATTTATTTTAGCATGTGTGTGTGTGTGTGTGTGGGGGGGTGTTGGAGAAGGTTGCTATTAACAATAAATTTGTATCATTTCCAAATTCCAAGTGTTTTAAAAGCTGGATAACACTGATGCTGCTTGAAAGGATGATCTGAACTCCTAGTGAGCTAAACGTCTGTTGTATTTTTAAAAGGTAAGGTCACACTGGAAACTGTTCTGTTTCTCTTCATATGTGCTACATTTCAGTGTTTCGTCGGATTTTCTTTATGACCAGCCCCATAAATATACATAAAATGGCTGTCAGTTCGGTTTCACGGTTCTAATTTAAAAGAAAAGAAGCACCATTTTATGAGTTTTCCCATCTCAGCCCTATTTACCCGCCCCCCTTTCTTCCTTTCAGAACCTCTTCAGCGAACAGCGCACTGTTAAGGTCTTTCCCCACTTTTACAGACACAAGGTGCTAACCGTGATTATTTTTAACCATGGATGGAAATCGAAAGAAAAACGTAAGATATGTACATTAATTCGACACAAAGAACCTCGTTGGATCCCCCAAATCACCTCTTTCTTAAAACGGTTAATGCCTGTGTATATATATGCATATATATTTTTTTTTAAAAAAAGAAAACCACATAACTTTTGTGATGGACTTCTCCGGCAATGCAATGAAATGCATCCACCTTGTAACTGAATGAACTTACTAGCTCTCTTTAGTAATAGTATTCATGTTTTGCATGTTCACTCACATAAGTAATCTTGCTCGGTTTATATTTATGAACACACGTAGAGCGAGCGCGAGAGAGAATTAAAGGGGACGTTTGAGCCACTCACCCAAAATGTGTGAAAAAATACATTAAACGTGAAGATCATCTTCGCAGGCTTAGCCATATCGGGCATACTGTTTACTCTCTATGTTTTGTAAAATTAGCTTAATAGAAGCGGAGAGATCTAACTAGGTCTCATGGAAATATATCACCGCCAACACTCCAAGCATTGGTGATGCTGATTATAAGCAACGATGGCTGTCAGTGCTCTTCATCCTTTAGCGGAGAAGACACGCAAGCTGACTGAAAGCTAACGGGGAAAAAAAATCCTACCATTGACCTACGTCAATGATTTAATACCCGAATTTCATCTAGCCGGAAACAAATCCGATTTTCTTTCTCTCTCGCAGTCTGCCTCCTTGCAGCTTTCTCCTACTTCTACTTGTCTGCAAATAGTATTAACAACCAGAATACGTGCATCTATGTGTGTTTGGGGATGAAGGGGGAGATTAATAAATCATTGAGACTGCATTTTCTACGGTCAACCTTCTCCCAGCGTCACTCCTCACGGCAACACTCGCTTGGAGAAAGGCACCCTAAAAATAAGTCTCATTACTGCAAGACATCTCTTGTGGCAGCGAGTTGAACGCTGCAAACCTGGCACTTGCAGCATAGGGAGGGAAGCAGCAGGGAATAGGAAGTCTTAGTGGATACAACTAGATATAGATCGAGATATATACAATTTCGACCAAACGTCTACCGGATCGAAATGACTGAAGCCAAACGGCTTCGCTGCATCAAAGCCGCAGAAATTTTTCTAGTCAGAGCATTTACCTTGCAATTTTTTTCTCCGCCCGATCAGATCTATTCATCCATTAACCGCCTGATCTTCAAACCAAACCAAAAAAGAAAAAGAAAAAAACCCCAAGCCATTGCGAACCGTGCCTGGGTCAAACTCCCGGGCGATTTGCAACTTTAATTCAGTTATGGTTCGCAAAGGAGAGAAATACAGTTTCCCCTCCCCCCCTTCCTCCTTCAAGAAAACAACGGGGGTGGAGATGGAGAAAATAAAGTTGAATCTGCTATACGCGGCTGCGATCCTGCCCGAGAAGCCGGGCTGTGCTGGCCGCGCGCCGCTCCTCGCCAGATCTCGGTGGAGGGTCACGGTTTGCCGGGGGTGCACTGCTGTCCCCCAAAGAGTTCAAGCCCTGGCGCGCCGCACCGCACGGCCGGCTCCAGGCGGCTTTCAGTACCGTCCACAGCAGCGGCAGCCGCCGCCGGACACCGTCACCTAACTGAGCAGCACCCCGCGCTGGGAGAGATCCTGCTCCGAAGGGGGAGAAGGGGAGGAGTTGCGGAGGAGGGGGGGGGGCGACTGGGGAGCCCCGGACAGGAAGGGGGGGGGGGGGGCGGGGGAGAGTCAACCCCGATACTTACTGAGCCTGAAATCGCCAGGGCCCAAGCATCGTTGCGACCCGTGCAGCCGCCCGTTCGGGGTGCGCGCTGCGTGCGAGCCGCCCGGGCGAGGGAGAGCGGCGGCGGGGCTCGCAGACGGGAAGGTTGGCGACACAGCGCACGCACGCGGCGCCCCCCGCCCAGGCTGCGCCGAGCCCCCGCGGCACACACACATCGAGCGCGGCGGCGGCGGCGCCGGGGGCTGGCTCCCGAAGCCGCCCTCAGCGCTCTCCCCGCGACCACAGAGTGGGGGGGAGGGGGTGGCGGGAGGGGCGAACGAGAGGGAGTGGAGGGGGGGTGAGGAGTGGGGGGCGGGGAACGGAGGAGAGAGGCGGGCAAGTGGAGGGTCCGGGGAGCGAGGGGAGGGGGACTCGGGAAATGCGGGGGGCAGGCGATGGGCGCACGAGGAGGGAGGGTGGGAGGAAAATGGTCGGGAGGGGGGGTAAGTCTGTGCACTGGGGCTAAGGGAGGGACGAGGAGGCGGCTCCCTTCCCTCCTCTCGCTGCCGGGCGGCTCCGCACACACGGACTCACATGCCGACACAAGAAGCCTCCCGCGCCTGCCCCCGGCGCGCGCTGCCCCGTTCCCACGGAGGGGCAACAACTTTCTCCTCACTCCGCGGCAGCTTCCCGCTCCCCCCACCCCGTCCCCAGCCGAGACCCAGCCCCCTGATCCCCCCCCCCCGCCGCTTCACACCATTATCCGCCGGCCGGTCCCCCCCCCCCGCCGGCGGAGCCCCAGACGGGCTGGGGACGATGCGCGGCGCCGCGCGCCCAGGTTTAATCTTCCCCTTCTTCTTCTTCTGGGGCCGAGCGCCGGGCATGGTAGTGCGCAGCGGGGGAGAGCCGGGAGCCGGGCCCCCGCGGCCGCCTCCCGCGGCGCCTCCGCCGCGGACCGGGCTCCGGCTGCGGCAGCTGCTTCTCCTGCTTCGTATCCGGCCGGCTCCGCGGCATCCGCTGCTTTGTAGCCAGAGAGTTGGGGCAGCCGACGGGGCCGCCAGAGAACCGGAGCCGCTTTCTCTAGGCACCGTCCTTAAGACGAGGAGGCTTCTCCCCCGCTGCCCCCCCCCCCCCAGCGAAAGGCAGGTGGGGGCAGGGGCGCGCCGACCTGCCGCAGAGCAGGGCCCCGTCTGTGTCTCTCGGGCCCAGGCGCTGTGTGCGCGCGGGTGATTCGCCCCCCTAAGCCATTTCAGTGGCAGGAGGCCTGGGGCCGGGGCTCAGACACTGGCTCATTGTGCAGCTGCCCGTTTAGCAAAGCTGCGGCAGACATGGTGGAGCTGGGGCGGGGGGGAAGGCAGAGCCGTGAGGCCCCGTGGCCAATAGATGGCAGTGCAGGGCGGCAGATCGCCTCTCTCCTGGAATGCCGCGGAAGGAGCCAGAGCAGCGTCTAGATCATTTCTGGGCACTGGGAATCAGCCTTGCAGAACATGTCCCGAACACAGCACAAGGGTAAGACTTTGCAGCCAGCCCCAGAACTGAAGGAGGGAGGGGAGGAAATAATATGCCAGCGATTCAACGATTGGTAATTTGAAGAGACACACTACACGCCGTTTCGCTGGTTGCTTTTCCCTTTATTGCCAGTTGGGAAAATTGCAGTTCACGTGCAATCTCGTTTTAAATAAATAAGAAGAAGCTCCTTCACTTCGCTTTCAAGCTATCATAGTGGATCATGTTTAAGTTTAGCTCTAGATATGTATTTTGCAGTGCAGTTGGAATTTTAAATGAGGTCAAACAAATGAAAATATATGTGCATATATGCATATATATTTAAATTATGCATATGGCGAACTAGTGTATAGTACATAAATCGTATATTATCTACAATTATAGTATAAATTGGACATCCCCACGAGATTTAATTCCATCTTTCTGTGAAAAAGTAAATTCATACGAAATTCCAGCTTTAAGTGAAAAATGAATGCAACCTTAACTGAGAAATCAAGACTAATGATCAATAAACTTCATGCACCTTTGACTGTCCCACTTGCTCTCTGCCCACTGGTGGTATATCATCCTCTGGGATTTATTTTAACATTTCAACCCCTTGAAAAGTTTCAAAGAAACACCTTTTAACATCAACCTAGCCCACATCCAACCTAGCGGGATTTTTACCAGCAGATTGTCTTGCCCAAAGCCCAGAATGAACAAGATCTGGTGCTGGACTCTGGTTATCTTTCTCTACATAAACAGGGTTGTTCCATTAGATATTGAAATATAACATTTCCTGAGACCTTGCAGGGATAGGAACAGAAGAAATATAGTTTTGGAAAGAATCTCAGCTTGTCTGTGGGACTAAGTACTTGTTTTTAGTGCCAAACGGGATCAAAGATTACAATCATGACATTTCCAGGTATAGACGATTTATAACTCCCTATGCTCTATACAGTGAGACATATGGTCTAATCCAAAGCCTATTGAAGTCAATGGAAGTCTTTGAATTACTTTGGGGTTGGCTTTCTATCAAATGGTTTAACAGATGGAAGGATAAAAAAAATCCTCTAAAATATTCCTAACATTGCATGTGGTATTTAGAGTACGTAATGGCATGGTGAGGTATACATATTTTATTGACATTCATTTGGAATGGTCTACATACCTTTCTTCCGACTTCACCATTTCTGGGGAACGTTGTGATCCCAAAGTCATGCTGGTACATTCTTTATACTGTACCATATTGTCATGCATTGTATATGTATCCCTCTCATAAACACGTACATTTTTTCTATATTTGAGGAAAATGTTTTGAATAATCTCAAAAGCTGGACACTGCACAGGTTAAATCTGTCAACCAAATCATTTTGAAGAAGTCAAGATTCCATAAAACCATAAAAGCAATTCCAGTGCTTACAAAAAATAATGTTCAAATGAAATGAGTACAGTAAAAGTACTACATTTTAATTATTCTGGTTCTGTGCTATTGAGAGTGTTTGAGGCAACTCCAGTGAACAGAAACCCATCCTCACAATTTTTACTGAAAACTTACTTTTCAATATGTTATATTGTTGGATTATTTTAACAGAACAAATGTGTTTGAAATTGTTATTAATGTAGAGTGATAGCATCTGAGTGTTCCATTCATTTTTACCTCATTTTGATTAACACTCCGTTTTGAATTAAGCACTTTTATTTGAATTCAGTAATATTTTTTTGTAGTATTTATCATAATTTTCATGAACAGCAATATAAGCCTCAGCTTTGCAGTCCTTAGTCAGGTGAAACTCTCACCAACCTAATGAGGACTGTGCTGTCTGTGATGATTCATTATGTTGATACATTGTGTGGGAATTTCTCAACTGAAGCTGGGAATACAGTCGCTAACGTGAGAACACCGAAAGTTTGACTAACTTTATTAGCAGAAAAGGGAAATCAGTTTTAGAACTGTGTTAGTTTTCACTAAAGTTAGAGTTGTTTTTCCCCTTTATTTTAAGCATTTGCGTAAATCTAGAGTTCATAAAAGTAAATTACAAATATCCCTGCTTACAGGACCTATAATAGGCCCAATTCTATTCCCACTGGTGTTAATTGTACAATTTCTATTGATTTCAAAAGGAGCATGCTTGGGTGCAGTGAAAGGCAAATACTATACAAACTTCTCTAAAAAGCTTTGCCATTATGTCTCAGTCATGACCTTTCATCTCTCCTGTCTCTTGTTATATTGGTCATTATCCTACACTTTCAGAAAATGTCAAGCATGTAGGTCAAAAATTTCAAAGTTGTGTCCTTATATTGTATCCCTAAATCTATCTATAGGCACAGCCATAAAAGTGGCCTCATTTTCTGTGACGTTGAGTGTCCACAGCTCCCACTGACTTCAGTACCTTTCGTTGGTGCTTTTCACTGCTCTAAATCAAGCCACTTTTATTTAGAATGTAGGTACTTAACTTCCGGTGCCAACATTTGGGGGAAAATGGCCTTAATGTATAGAATAATGTGATCACTTGTACTGCTTTGAAAACATTAGTCAAGCTAACATGTCTGTATTTATAGTATCTTCTTACAAAATAAATGTAATAAGAATTTGAATCATTATAAAAATATATTTACAAAATAAAGAAATAATGTGGTAACTTAAAACAATGCAAACATTTACCTAAATACTGTAGACAACAGTGATTCTGAGTGAATACCCCCACCCTTTGTCTCGATTTTTCACTCTTGCTGTTTGGTCACCCTAGTAATAGCCATAACACAGCCCGGGTAACGTATATGTTATGTTGTACTAACAGAAAAAGAATAATGTTTGGCTTAAATTTGTTGGGAGTTACAAAAAACCCACAACAAACCAAATGTCTTAGAATGAACACAAATTCTGGATGACATTCTACTGGTGTCTCCTCCACTTCTCCTGAATGGGAACTTATCCTCAGTGACTGCCACTAGGTGTCCCAATACGCACCTATGAAAGGAAGTGCTTAACAGTGAAAAGACACTGAAATCCTAGACAACAAAATCTTTTAACTCAATGTTTACATGTAACAAATACAAATACAAATTTGTGTGTGTTATGGGTATCTATCTGTTTTTTTCAGGAAAAATAGGATATCGCAAGAATTTTCATACACCAGACATTGCGCAGACTTCAATGAAACATGCAGTCTTTTGAAACTTATGTGCTTGTATTAACAGCCAGGTAGGATTGGAAATATTTTGTTTATATTCAAATTGTACTCATACTCAAGATGTTACATAGTGCTATATAAATATTGTGCTCTAAGAGCAGCTAGTGTATAGGCAAACACAGCAGCCATTATATCCTTAGTGGTGACTCATATGCATTGAGATATGACAGTTCCTTTTTTGAGAGATGATATTATGACAGGATCATTAGGGTTTCTTCTACTCTATTGTAATAAATGGTCAAGTAATTTCCTGTTTGGACAGCCCCCTCAGAGTTAAATTTTTACTTAAAAAAAATAGTTTGGAGCCCTTATAACTGTAAAATATAGCTTCCAAATGTGAACCAATGCAGAGCTGTCTTCCCAAGTCTGCAGCCAGCCAACCTGAAATTATAGTACATGGCTATGGATTTTGGCTCTAATTACAATTTAGACATCTGATAATTTATGCATCAACACTATTAAATATTTCAGTGCTGATCACTTTATCAGGCAGCATCAGATATTTGGGTATTCTGTGCAGAGTTTTATATTTTAGTCCTCCAGACTGACTCCTAGTATTATTGCGTCACAGTATCTGAACTGGGTTTGAATCCAACTCCTGGAGAAAAAAAAATGAATCCGTGAATTTCCAACCAGAAGATTAGTAAGTAAGAATCACTGATAGTTCAGACAGTTGAGACCCAGATTCTGATATCCTTATGCATGTTGAATTTTGCTCACTACACTTTTGTTGAAGTAAATGTGAGCATTTGCAAAGTAAAGTGCTATTAGATTAACCAAGGGTGTCAAAATTTGGCCCCGAGAAAGGAAGCATTCTTATTCCAATTTTAGCTGGGAAACTGGAACATAATGAAGTTAAATGAGATGGACAATGTCACACAAGACATTTTTAATCAAGCAAAGAACTTAATCCACTTCTCAAGAGTCTCACTCCAGTAGCGTAACCACAGAACCAAACCAACTCTTAGCATTTCTTCAACAAAAGTGTAATATTTCTTTCTGATTTTACTTCATCTCAGCATTTTTCCCCAATGTAAATATCTCAATGAAGCTGTCAGCAATGTGGAAACTTCATAAATATTATATCTACACCTAAATTATGGACTCTATCCTGCCTAAAATTGCCAATGGAGTTACAGAGCCTATATAAGCTCCATTAGCCTCAAGCTCTGTAAACACAGCAGCCACACTCTATTACAAAATGATTCTTCTTGATAAAATGCAGCTATGCAATGCTAAGTTACATTAACTCCCCATTCCTCAGAACTTGCACAACTGCCTGAATCAGAGTGGAATATGTTTTCTTTCTCCTTAAACACTAACGTGACTATTTGTGTAAATATAGAAGCACAGTGCGCAGCCAGCACACAAGGATTTCTTGGGCTTGCATTCCCTATAAGGCCACATGCATTTTACCTGGGTAGAGCTCTCTCAGACAACACCACACACTCTGTATTTAAATGGAAGTTGTCACTTCCAGTTTAAACCATTATTTTCACAGCACAGGAATGCAGATAAAAATGTAATCTCTTATTTTTTTTACTGGTACTGTGAACAGCAAATATTAAAATACATTTTTGAAGTTTCCACACTGTTCATATAACAACTCAAGAGCAGTTTCATTTTACATCAATATTTGGAAGATTCAGTAATTCATATTTGTTAAGGACCAGATTCTGAGATCTTTATGCAGGTTGAGTGAAACCCTACTTTGTGAGTAGTCAGTGATTCTCACAAAATAATGCACTACACAGCATGAGTAAATTTAACCTAATCTAGCTCTAAATGGATGACTAAAGGCCAGATTCTGATGTGCTTACGTTGAATAGAACCTATAGTGTCATTGACCTCCGTGGAACTAGTTGTGTAGAAAGGGGCCACTCAATGTGATTCAAGGTATCAATATCTTTCCCCATATTAGCAAAAATATGTTTTTAAATAGCTAAGACAATAGTAAAGGATCTTCAGCTTGAATTGTTTAAACAAATCTCATTTGTCTGGATACTGGCAAATGGCTGCCAATGTGTCTTTAGAAAAACTAACTTTATTTTATACAGATATACTTTTAAAATTTAAATTTTGTATTGTCCTGCATGTCCACTGGAAAATGTGTTCTTACAACAACTGATGTGGATGTGTATATAGTCATACACCATTGACAGCTCATGATTTATGGGAGGATCGACACTGGCTTCAGTGGCATAGAATCAGGCCCATGAAATCATTCTTTAAAAATCTGGTATCCTGTGACCAACTGGCCTGGTCCAAATGTTGCATAGATTTTATAACAGGAAACCTTTTTTTTTTTTTTTTAGTTTCTTCAAGTGAACAGAACACAAATTTCCTTAGCAAATGCATTGGTAGCAGCATATCATGTTTGGTTAGCAGAGTTTTCTGTTGAGTCTCTTTTTACATTTTAATGTGAAAAATATAAATGTAATTTCAGGGATTTATAAACTCTGTCTTTTTTAAAAATGCAGTTGACACATGCCTCCATACAGTTGACCTTCACATCATCCGGATTAACCATGACAGACTTCATTGTTACAGTAAAAGGCACAGCAACAAAAAACATACAAGTACTCTGTTAACAGTCTAGCCAATAAAATGTACAAATATGACTTGATATTCAGAATAACCGCAATTGCCACATGATTTATTGATTATGACTGGCCATCAACTACACTATAATATAATTTGCTGTACACTAATATCCAAATTGAGCTAGCTTATATAATTTATTTTATATTTCTATTTTGGTCACAATAGCCTTTATCAGAGTTACATGTCACTTAGAAACTTTTTTTGTATTCCTAACTACAGGAATCTGATGTCATGCTTCTAAGTAACTTCTGATCTTCCTAGAGACCAAAGACACAGAACCTCTAGCTATTCACCATTCCAGAATCCCCACAGTTGTGCTCACCAAATATTCTTTTAGTTCTATGCATCAGCTGATAAAACATAAAAGGTATTACTACATATAGTGTAAAAACACAATCTATACTATATCTAATATTAGTCATTATAAAAAAAACCCAACCTTTAATCATCATTTGTGAGTGCTTCCATTAACTGATTCATTAACCAACAATCACTTGTGTGTTATATGTATTATAAACGGGACATTCTGTCTCCCTTCATTTATTTTGTTTTGTTTGATCTTTATTAACTTGCAACCAGAGCTGTGTTTCATTATTTCTATGTTTACATATAATTTAAATATTTCCAGATTTGAGAATTCATTATATGAATCCTTTATTTTTAAAATGATGTTATCTTGAGTTTTATTCTAGGGCCCTCATATAACTCTCTTCTCACTTTGGTCCTGATTCTGATACCACATCAACTCGTGGCACACTCCATGTGGGCTCAATGGGACTATTCATAGATTGAAGGCTGGTTTAAACTACTGGTTAAGTCAATGTAATTTACATCACTTAGGGGTTTGAAAAAGACACCCCCCATGCGATGCAAGTTACATAAACTTAAGTGCTTTCCACACCACAGTATGTTGGCAGGAGAAACCTCTCCCACTGACATAGCTTCCACCTCTCACAGAGGTGAAGTAATTATGCCTATAGGAGAGCACACTCCCATTGGCATAGCAGGTCTTCACCAGCAGCACAGTGATGTAGCATGATAGTGTAGGCTTGCCCTAAGTGTAACTGGATTTAGCTGTTTCTTCACCCTTTTTTCATGGTGGTGTTTCCAGTGAAAACTCATATTTTCACTTCCTCAAAGAATCATTTATAATGGTTGAAATTCAAGCCAGTGTGGGTAAGGCTGCATAGCACTTGGAATTGACTGGGGCTTAAACAATGCAAAAGACAGTTTGTGGACCCTCCACAGGGCGGGTGAATTTCTCCCTTTAGAGTTTTCTCATGAAAAATTGCTAATTTAAGAGGCCTTATGCCTCAAGTGACATCAGTGGAAAGTCATATTAAGCAGGAGCAGATTTTCAAACACTTTCAAGACAAGGGAAACATTTTTTCTATTTTTTTTCCCTGACATTCTTTTTTGTGGTTATGTAGGCATAAATTTCATGTCACTGAAATATATTCACAAGAAATAATTTCTGTAGTTATTACATGCCTCCACTTCATTTCAGCATTTACTCCCTTACAAAAGTAATTTACTGCCTTGTATACTCCTCTACCATGGACAGCATACTTTGAATATTTCTCTCTGAGGATTCTGTTAAATTAACACTATTTCTTGGTATACACAGTGTGAATGCTTCAGAAAATGGTTGTGCATGCACCAGACAAGTGCAGCAAGTAATCAAAAAGCCCTGGAAACTGGATTTTTTTTTTACTATCATTTTATTATAGATACATTTCGTTAAAAGATAGGAAGACTAAGAATAAGTTACACAAATATTGAGCCAATGCAGTTATTTCAGAGATACAGCATAAATGCTGCTTCTAGCTAGTAGACTGAAAATATAATCCTTTTCATCCATTTCACATGCAAACGTCTATTGACTTCCATTCACAAATACTTATTTCAGTTATGATAATCGGTTATCATGATAATTTTGCAGATGTCTTTCCATTTCTTGGGCCTGTCCCTGGATTCCTGGCATGCCTTTGAAGTTAATCATTGTTTGTAGTGCTCAAGCAAACAAATAACAGAACTACGTTTACAGAAATGTTAGGTAGTTCTTATTAGTTAATAGAATAAGAGTTGAATAAGGCTATAGTGCGAACCACAGTGGAGCACCAATTGTGGTATATAATAATAATAATAACAACAACAAAATCTTGTGACTTTACAGACAACTGAGACTTAATTCTTGTAGCTACCATTATCATTAAAACCCTTTCATTTTTCTATAAATATAAAGTTCATGATTACCTTTATGCAGTGTGATCCTGCTCTCTTTGAAATCATGACAAAATCCCCATACACTTAAATCAGAGCAGATTGTGCTGGTAGTATTCTCTCTCTCTCTCTCCTTCCACCCACACATATATAAGTCATTCATTTTTATGTGGAGAAAAAAACCCATCATAATGGGCCAGATTCTGATCTCAGTTACAACCAGGTAAACCTGAATTAATTACATTGATTTTAAAGTGGTTACTTGGATTTATACTGAAGCATCTGCAATCAGAATGTGGTTCAGTGTAAGTCATTATAAGCGCCCAGCTGGTCATTCATTCTGGAACATAGTCTCTGTTTCAAAGTCACTTCACTGAGTCTAAGATTTCAAAGCATAATCAGGGGCCCTTTGATTCAGTGGCATTTCTGGACTCTGTTCTACAACGTGGCATAACATAACATTCATCAATTCTGTGACTGAATTTTGTGAGGAAGTTTGTCCATTACTTTGTTTACGTGAAGCCAGCATAATTAACCCACACAACGTAAAGAAATAATGATTTTACTGAAATAAAAAACAAAGTAGAATATTAGTAATAAATTACATATAAATTAAATTAAAGTTAAAAACAAGTGGGATTCATTGTTAAATGCAAGTGATTTATGCAAAATAGCCAGATATTTTTGTCAGGAACATTTCTACACAGGAACACCAACCTTCGGATATTGTCCTCTGCATCATGGTACAGCCTCATAGTAAGGTGCTGAACCACCTCTCAGGGAGCCCCAGTAGGCATGCTACTATAGGTTAGCTCTCAGATGCATAGGCTCTGCATGTCCACTGCCACTTTATTACCCCCCTGTGCAGTGCATGGGAAAGAAAACCTCTTTGTCTGCTTTTTGATGCCATTAAACCTCTAGGGAGAAGTGAGGGAGCAATCCCTGCTTTCCACAGAGAACAGAAGCTGAAATTCTGCTTTGTCCATATGTGGGCTGTGCAATGATAGGGAAAACTGCTTGCACTCTTCCATACCACATTGCACCCATGAAAGAATAAGACAAAATCTGGTTCTCAGTGACTAAAACAATTATATTCAGCGTCAGTTGAGTTTTTCACACTGCATGTTCTACATGAAAACATATACAGTTAATCTGAGTACTTTGATATTTTCATATTTCCAGAATAAATCCAGGCTACTTGATTTATGAATATATTGGAGTACAATGGAGAGTTGGAGGGCTCTGGTACAACCACAGCTAGAATATTGCAGTCAGTTCTAGACCACGTTACGAGGTAGACAAGCTGTAAGGAATTGAGAAAAGAGAACAAAACTGATAAAGTCTAGATGAATTCATTAACATGGAAAAATTAAGAGTACTAAGTATGAACAGCTTGGCTAAGTGATGACTAAGTAACAAGAACATAACTGTCTCCAGTACTTTAAGTGTCATAACACCATGAGAAGGGGAGATTGCTTAATGTGGTACAATAAATCCCTTAGAAGTTACTAGGTTATAAAAAGGGGAAATAGGGCAAATCAAAAAAAGAAAAAAGTTAGGTTGAGAAACGTAGCTTGTAAAATTTTATCCGTTTTCCCAACAAAAGGAACTGGCTTTAACTGAATCAGTTGAGGCTTTTTAACAAAGACTTGGCAAAGCCGCTATGAGATATATTGTATAGAGAACAATTCTTTTTAGGCTGGGAAATTGCCTGGATAATAACAATCAGTGTTTTCTGTTTCTAACTTCTTTGATTCCATGACACAGTTGGATGTGATTTGTCTGACAATGTGCCTGAGTTCCTGAAACCTCAGCTAACCCTCAAATTAACTCAGTTGGCACTTCATTTCACTGTGGCTCTGACAGTACATTTCTTGGACACTCAGAACACCCACTAAAATCACAGAGTTCTGGATTGCAGAGTCAGACCTAAATAGCCATATGTGGAAAAAAAGAAAGATAACACTGGAAGAATTCAGAACTCTGCCCACTTTCAGATATGCCTACCTTGTCTGTCTCCTAACATAAACTCAGAGCACTTTGCAGCCCCACTAGAGAGTGTGTTTTGGAGTTTTTCCAGAATCTCAGCTTTGAGTCAAAGAGAGAGGACTACATTCACAAAGAACCATTCACAACTGTCAGAAGTTAGCTGTCTGTGGAACTCAAAGTACAGCTGCGGGTTTTTTTTTGTTGTTTTTTTTCCTCCAGAAGTGACAATTTCTGTGGCAAGCAGAACCTCTTCCCTAGTGCTGGGATTTTTGCAGATTTGTCAGGAAAGATTCCCAGCTCTCCAGTGAGCTCTTCCCCTCCCCCCACTAGCATGCAACATGTCAGGCCTTAAAGATCATAAGCTTATTATGGTTAGATTGTTTGTAGAAGTTTCCAAAATCATTAAATCGTTAATTACAGTTTTGCACTTTCTTTCTTTCTTTCTTTCTTTCTTTCTTTCTTTCTTTCTTTCTTATGTACAGCGGGGCTTATGATGCTAATGCACAAAGATCACAGGATAGTTTCAGGGGAATGGTGGGAGAGCCCCTTCCTAAACTCTGCTAAGATCAGGAGGATAATTTCCTTGTCTCCTTGCTTGAGTAGGTTCCATCCCCTCACACATTCCCCCTCTTTATTGGCTGATGCCCTGAAAGCTCCCCATTATGTTTAGATAAAATATTTTTTTTTCTGTAAAATACTTGGGAGAAACAAAGTAAATCTTTGTGTGGTGTAAATGTTTTACTTTAATTCACTAGGGATGACTGTAAAAACTCCCTTGTAACTTCACTACTCACAAACAATGCAGTCACCCAAACTGGAGTCATTCAATCTTTGTGTCACAACATATCATCATGTATTCTCTCTCTTTATCTGACCATATCATTAATAATTTTGTAAAATTAGAATCTAATTTAGAAGATAAACTGTTTTGAACAGGCCCTGTTTCTTATTTCTTCTGTAATATGGTGAGCCCACTTTGGGTGCTATAAAACTGAACTACATCATCAATCATCATCATCATCATTTCTTAAGTATAGACTGTAATGTCATTTTCAAGGAAATTTCAGGTTTGAAATGAGAGAAACAATCTAGTTTTGAGTCAGAGGGACCCAATTAAACATCTGACGCTAGTCAAGACCTCAAATCAGGGTAATTTTTTATGACCTGTGCTTTAAGTTTAAAACAGTTTAAACAGTTTTCATTCAACTTTGCAAGGGAAAAAATCCTCTCCTTTGCCTCAGAGTAAATCAGGCAATTTTCAGGTCAAAAAACATTTTTTTAGTGAAAGTTATAAGCACTAAAAATAGGAATTATAATGGAAGCTGGTTGCAAGCTTAGTCATGGAACTTTGACCACTGCTGCATAATATATATCTTCTTTTCCTCATTTCAGTTGAAAATAGCTGAAAGAAGGTATGAGCAAACACATGTTTTAACAAAACAAACTCTGCAGAGCTGTTCAAGGAGTCACTGTTAAGAAGAATGGGGAATAGAGAGTAGAAGGGACTAGAAGAATAGTAGCTTTCTATTTTCAGAGGAAGGATGGTCATATGATTAAAGCACGGTCCTGGTCTCAGAAAGTTTGCTTTCAATTCTTATTCAATTTCTGTACTGTTGTTCTCCCATCTATAAAATTGAGATAATAACTCTTTCTATCTCCCAGCATTTGTTCCTCTTGACTATATTGCAAACTCTTAAGACAAGGACTGTCTTTTACCATGCGCTTATATGGTGTTTTGCACAACTGGCTCTAATCTTCGCTGGGGTATTTAAACATTACTATAATAGAAACAAAAAACAGATATAAGCATCTGTGGGCTGGTTCTGGTAAACTCCCTTTCTCTCCAAAATCACTCTCCATCCAATTTTCAATCTCCTGTCCTGCAAACAATTCATCTTTTTCAGAAGAGGAATATGCCCTACAATAAAATGTATAAATACAATTACATTTAAAAGATTGCCATCAAAGTTTTGCATGTACTTGCCTGCTTTTGTCTATTTTTGCCATTTTCTTCATTCCCACCTCTCTTTTTCTTTCCATCTCCCATTTCTGTTCTCTTCATTATCTTCGGATCATCTCCCACTTTTTTATATTATTCTCTTCCATTTTTCCACTCACTTTTCTACTGCTTCCTTTTCTCACCTTTCCTACCCTTCTTCTTTATTCCACCTAATCTCCATACATTCCCCTGTTCCGTGTCTCCCCTTCCAATACCACTGTCACTTCTTTCTTCTCTGTTCCCCACCTTGTGTCTGCATCCTCTTGCTACACAGTATCCCTATATCTCTTTCATCTGGCTACCTTTACCCGTGTCTTTCCCTTTTCACAGTTGCTGCACTCTGGACCCTGGCCTAACTGGATTAACAATTAATCAAATCTACAAGGATCAGAAGAACATAAGAATGGCCATACCGGACAGGCCAATGGCCCACCTAATCTAGTATCCTGTCTCTGACAATGACCAGTTCCAGATGCTTCTGGCATTGGGAAGTTTAGGGACACTTGGGACAGAGAGTTGCATCCCTTCCCAACTTGGCTAATAGTTGACCCATCTTTAATGAATTTACCTAATTCTTTTTGGACCCAGTTATACTTTTAGCCTTCACAATATTCCATGGCAATGAGTTCCATAGGATGACTGTGTGTTGTGTGAAGAAGTACTTCCTTTTGTTTGTTTTAAACCTGCAGACTATTAATTTCATTGGGTGACCCCTAATTCTTGTTTTATGTGGAGGGGTAAATATCTTTCACTTTCTCCATAACACTCATGACTGTATAAACCTTTATTGTATCCCCCATTAATCGTTTCTTTATTAGGTTAACAATCACAGTCTTTTAAAACTCTTCTCATACGGAAGGTGTTTCATCCCACAATCACTTCTGTTGATTTTCTTTGTACCTTTTCCAATTCTAATACATCTTTTTTGAAATGGGGAGACCAGAACTATAGTCAAGATGTGACTTGACCATGGATTCGTATAGTGACATTATGATCTTTTCTGTTTTATTATCTATCCCTTTCCAAATGGTTTCTAACATTCTTTTAGCTTTGTTGACTGCCACTAAACATTGAGCAGATGTTTTTGGAGAATTATCCACAATTACTCCAAAATCTCTTTCTTGAGTGACAGCAAGCTAATTTAGACTTCATCATATTATATGTATAGTTGGGATTATGTTTTCCAATGTACATTAATTTGTACCTATCAGCATTGAATTCCCTAGTTTCTATTTGTCAAAAGCTGGGAATAGGTGACAGAGGATGGATTGCTTGATGATTTCCTGCTCTGTTCATTCTCTTTGAAGCACTTGGCATTGACCACTGTTGGAAGACAGGATACTGGACTAGATTGAGCTTTGGTCTGACCCAGTATGGCCATTCTTATGTTCTTATTTTGTCACTCAATTTTATGAGATCCCTTTGTAACTCTTCACAGTGAGCTTTGGACTTAACTATCTTGAGTAATTTTATATCATCTGCAAATTTTGCTTCCTCACTGTTCACCTCTTTTCCCAATCATTTATGAATATATCAAACATCACCGGTTCCAGTGCAGATCCTCGGAACGGGGCCAATATTTATCTCTCTTCCTTATCCTTTCTACTTTTTGGTTCATGGACTCTGTCCTAACACCTTGGGACTTCTCTTGCAATGCAGAAAGATGGGTGGCTAGTAAAAATTACAGAAAAGATCACTTTTGCAAGTTTAGGTAGGTGTGCCAGGCCACCAAACTGTGTCAATTTAGCATAATAACTAACTCTACTGGCTCAGTGACAGCGCTTCTGGGTGATCAGTTTCTTTGACTCAGTTAACATTAATAGCTGTTACCCTATACCAACTTATTTTCTAAAATATATGTATAGATTTGGTACTGGATGGATTCCTATAATGTAACCTATTAGGGCTATTAAATGTGACTTTCCAATAATTTTGAAGACAATTTATTCTTTTATTTTACCTCTCTACAGTAGTAAGCGAGTGCCATGGGTCAGCTCTCTTTTAGACACTGCTAATCTCAGACACGGAAAAAATTTTCTCCTGCATCTTGTCATATATTACAAGAAAGAGACCCTTAACTTTAACTATATTGCCTAATGTCTGGAAATACTTTAGGAGCCAGGCTGAGGGGCTGATTTTCCGAAGAATGGTGGGGGAATGAAGGACATAATTACTCATGGGAAGAGGTGTCAGTTATTGTTATTGGTATAACAGTAGCATCTGGAGGTCTCAACCAAGATGAGCACAACAGTGTGCAAGGTTGTTATGTAAATATACTCCAGGGATTGGCAACATAGGCACGCGGGCCCATAGAGTAAGCACCCTTAGCGGGCCCTGCCATTTTGTTTACCTGGTGTTTCGCTGACTGCAGCTCCCGCTGGCCGTGGTTCTCCGTCCTGGTCCAATGGGGGCTGCGGGAACCGCCATGGTGCTGGCTGCTGCTTCCCGCAGACCCCATTGGACCGGGACGGCGAACCGCGGTCAGTGGGAGCTGTGGTCAGCGAAACACCAGGTAAACAAAGCGCAGGGTCTGCTAAGGGTGCTTACCCTACAGGCACGCATGCCAACGTTGCCGATCCCTGATATACTTCTTTCCCAAAGAGCTTCCAATGCAAATAAACAAGAGAGAGGCTAAAGGTGAGAGAGGAAATATTTTGAAATGTATTTTTATCAGTACAGAGACATTATTGAGTGGTGCAACAGCACTACATTACACTGTTCATTAGGATACTCCTCCTGAGTGAAGATTAATTTTCCTCATTTTCATTACTTGCTGGTTTTATATAGTGTGACTTCAAATAGTGTAGCTTTTTTAAAATATAAATTCAATTTCATAGGAAATTAAATCAGCCTTCACCACCTAATTACTCTCACCTCTGCAAAAAGTATACAAAGTAGGTGATCTGACCTGAATATATTAATTAGAAAATCTTTCCAAAAATTACTGGACAACTTTGGGAAACCAGGCTACAAAAAGTGAGTCAGCAAACAAGTGTGTGACACTTTATAAAAGGTGACATGTTAGTAAGTACTAGTCTTCTTTCCCTCAATAAAAAAAAGAAAGAAAGAAAGAAGGAAAGAAAAAAAGAAGAGAGAGGAGAAGACATAGTAATAGAGTGATGTATTTGTTATTCTATTCCATAGAGTTCAAGAAAAAATGTATATAAAACATTTTTTAGAGAAGCACATTATTATAGTACTGCGATCACATTGCTCCAGGTTCCTGAGCAGCCTTGAGGCATCCACTTTTTAATCTACCTATGACTGTTTGTCTCATGGAATTTGACATGCTTGATCTCTGGTGTAGGGAATCATATTTCATCATCTCCTGGCTCCTGAGTTGTCAATGGACCATGCTGTCAAGGACCATATAAAAGAGCAGACACTTGTTGTCATCTGGGTGTCATATGTGACTTTGGCCACTGTTTATAGGAAAAGGTAAAATACTACAGAAAAGAAAAACCACCTTACAGTGACTGGTTTTGTGAAACCTATTCACAACATCCTTCCTCGCAACCTGTCTGACAACACAAAAAGGTCATTCAATGTAATTGAAAGACAGGAAATTTAAAACCAATAAGAGGAAACATTTTTTCACACATTGTGCAATTAGCCTATCAAACATATTGCAATTTAATACCACTCAGACCAAGAGTTTAGCAGAATTCAGAAATAGGATTGGATGTTTATATGGATAACAAGAAGATGACTGCATGGCACCTAAACAACGGGAACATTGTCTGGGCTTGCCAAAGGAAGGCAGCATTGCTTTATGACATGAGGGAGAGGCTGAAGGAGGTCAGAAACCACTGCAAAACGTGAGTGATGGTCAGCTTTGTGGCGCTGACTCACTCCCCAGGAATGTGAGCTCAGAAAGCTATAAAGGTGCAAGTCATGGGCGTGGAAGCCTTTTTTCCACACAGCAGGCAGGGCAGCACCTGCATTCCCTTCCCAAGAGGTGGCAATACAGGTCCAAACCTAACCTCCTAAGAGGTTAGTCTCTTAGGAGGTTAGGTTTGGACCTGCTGATGGGCATTGAGCTAGTTGCTCCTTTTTAGGGATATGGAAAGGAACTTTCCCATTACCACCAGATTGGGTTTGGTGGAATGAGGTTTTTTTTGCCTTCCCCACAGCAGGTGTTAGGGGGGACCTTCTCTGATAAGAAGTAAAGGTGGTAGGCTATATGTCGTAAATTATTTTGTAAGTGTGGAGCAGATGTCCAGGGCAGGTACTCCATAGGGAAAACATCCAGTGACCAGATAAATGGCCCGGTAAAGGAGATAAAAGGAGGTGCTGGATAAAGGAGCAGAATGGGAGAGGGTTGTTGGACTCCTATGATTGTTACGACAGGTAGCCATCCTTCCCTTTCCCAGCCCCCCATTTTTAATCCTCCTATGACGGGGATGGATGGTACAGATGGTAAAGTAAGGTAAAGATGTGTTGGCTGGGGGACCTGGATGGAAAATAAAGGGAGGCTGTTGGAAGCCTCAGGTAATGATCTGAATAAACATGCACATTGTAGCTGCCAGGTAGTCCGAGACATCTATTAAAGTTGTGGCCTGAATAAAATCCATATCAAGTGTCTACTGTCCTTCTTTCAGTATAGCCAGAAAATAAATAGTTAAAATAGGAAGTATCCAAGAGTTTTGAAAAGGATATAAATCTCCATGCCTCAGGGAATGAGTCAGCCTCTAACAATTAGGAGTAAGGAAGAAATTTTTCCTGTGGGCAGATTATTTCATAACTACTTTCTTCAAGGTATCATGCACCTGTCTCTGAAAGAGCTGATGATGACCACTGTCAGGGACAGTATATTGGAATAGCTCAACCACTGAGTTGATGCAGTATGGCAATTACTATATTTATATGTCTGTAAAGAGGTGGAGCATGAATAGCAGGGAAACAGACTAGAGTCTAAAACCTTGACTCATCAAAACTGTAAACAAACAAAAATGGGAAATATGGAATCAAAATGAGATCTACTGAGTCAAGGTCAACTCTGAAACAAAGTTTTACATTTATCTTCTCTAAAGAGCATAGAGTAATTAATAATTGTTATCTTCATCTGCATATTATTGACCCATATGCATATATAAGAAATATGCACTGGGAAACAGAATCAATATTAATGGAATTAAAAAAAATAAAAACTTTGCCCGAGATCAGAGGTGGGCAAACTATGTCCTGTGGGCCACGTCTGGCCTGTGGGACCTTCCTGATTGGCCCCTGAGCTCCCAGATGGGGAGGCTGCTCCGGCCCCTCCCCTGCCTTTCCATCCCCTCACCCCCACAGCCTCAGCGTGCTGTGCCACCAGCGCTCTGGCCTGCTGCTCTGGGGCAGCACTATAGTGACAGAGCTGCCTCCGGCAGGTCCTGAGCTCCTGCTGCTCTGGCATGGTAAAGGGGAGGGGCTACAAGCTTCAGCGGAACAGCGTGTCTTGCTCTGACGGGCCTGAGCGGCGTGGTAAGGGGGTTGGGGCTGGGCTGGGCCAAGGCCTTGGATAAGGGGCTGGGAGTCCCGGGGGTCTGTCAGGGTGTGTGTGTGAATAGGGGTTGAGGCAATTGGGACAGGGAGCAGGGGGGCTTCGGTAGAGGGTGGAGTTCTGGGGGGACAATTAGAGTGGGGGATCTCAGGAGGGGGCAGTCAGGGAACAAGGAGCAGGGGATCTTAGATGGGGTGCGTGGTCCCGGGGGATGGTTGGGGTGGAGAGGTGTCAGGAGGGGGCGGTCATGGGACAGGGAGCAGGGGAGATTGGATGGGTTGAGGGTTCTGAGGAGGGTGAGAAGTGGGAGGGGGTCAGATAAGGGGTGGGGCCTACCTGGCCCTCCATACAATTTTTAACCTCAGTGTGGCCCTGGGGCCAAAATTTTTGCCCACTCCTGACCTAGATAGTAATGTGACTGCAATGGAATCCAATTGCACTGATGGAAATAAGGGCAAAATTTGGCCAGCAAAATAAACTACTATTTAATAAAATAATACCTAATAATATATAACAGTTTTACTGAATGCTTCATCAGAATATAACAAAAGCACATTTCAAAGGCAGATATGTATTACTTCTTCATTTTACTTTTTCATTTACTAAGCACAATGAAGTCGAGTGACTTGTCCAAGGTCACACAATGAGATAGATGTGGTTTTAGGAATATCCCATGTTATAAAGAAGGAGGAGAAAAGACAAAGAGATAAAAGTGTTACAATTTATCCTTCAATGGTGTTTGTGTTATTTATATATTGACAGAGTTATTTTTATCTCTTTGAAATATCGTATAAGTTATTTCGGCTCAATTTTTCCCCTTGAGTCTTTAATAACTGCTTATCAAATTGTGAGGACATTTGTTTTCTCCCATATCTCTCTCGATGCAAGGTGAACCCTAATTTACACTTTCTGCTATGAAAAAAAGACTACACTGATTTATACAGAAATTATTTGTGAAATTTGGAAAGTTAAATTGTTGTGTTGCTATGGATCTCCATTGGGATCTTGAGACAATTTTTGTCTGTGAAGAAGGAAATGTTATCTATCTGTCTTCTAGGCTGATTGTCACTGGAATATCTAAACACTGATAATGGAATCAAGAAGGATTTTTCCAGTCCAACTGTATTTCTCCATTAAGCTGTTCCTCTCCAGCTACTAGATTTGTTTTCATATTTTCATTGATTTCTTTCTTTTTTAAAAAAAATTCCTTCCCTTACTCTGTTTCTGTTCCACCTTTAGCAGTGATATGGGATACATTAGGATTTGATTGAGAAACACTTACCGTATGTTGTTCAGGCCCCACTGGCCGTAGAGTATGTTTTGGTCTTAAGGATACCATTATGGGCCTGATCCAAAAACCACTGCAGTCAAAGCTCTTCAGTGGGCTTTGGATCAGGCCCATGGTCTTTAACAGGAAGTGCCTTTGAGAATTCCAGTGAACACTGGTTTGTCCAGGTTTTGAGCCTTTGGATACTGTACTCTGCCTGTGAACATGAGCAGCTCTACATCAGCCAAGTAACTATTTAAACTTGAAATATTCCCTGGGGGCTATTTCCATCTGGTTTATATGGGGCCAGTAAGACTCAGACGGCCTATTGTTACTTGTTCAAATTTAAAGAATTGGCTCCCCATCTCAATAAGGTGAACAAGTAGTCTCCTTTGTTCGTAGACATGAAAAGTTTAGGGACCTCTCATACTCTCATATTTATGGTCCTAATCTCCTGCTTAATTATTTTATTTTATTCATAAATGACCTGGGAAAAGGGGTAGACAGTGAAGTGGCAAAATATGTTAGATGATACAAAATTACTAAAGATAGTTAAGACCCAGGCAGACTGCAAAGAGCTACAAAAGGATCTCTTAAAACTGGGTGACTGGGCAATAAAATGGCAGATGAAATTTAATGCTGATAAATGCAAAGTTACACACATTGGAAAGCATAATCCCAACTATACATATAAAATGATGGGGTCTAAATTAGCTGTTACCACTCAAGAGAGAGAACTTGGAGTCATTGTGGATAGTTTTCTGAGAACATCCACTCAATATGCAGTGAAAGTCAAAAAAGTGAACAGAATGTTGGGAATAATTAAGAAGGGATAGAAAATAGGACAGAAAATAGTATGTTGCCTCTATATCAGGGGTTCCCAAACTTGTTCCATGGCTTTACCAGGGTAAGCCCCTGAGTGGCCGCGAGATGTTTTGTTTACCCGAGTGGCCATAGGTTTGGCCGCTCGCAGCTCTCATTGGCCGCAGTTTGCCATTCCCGGTCAATGGGAGCTGTAGGAAGAGTGGCCTGGCCCACACAAGGGGCACCTTGCACCTTGCACAGGCCATTGTTGGAAGACAGGATACTGGGCTAGATGGATCTTTGGGCTGACCCACTAGGGCCATTCTTATGTTCATATATATTATTCTGAGATCTCAGAATAATCAAGACAGCATGATAGATTATAGATAGATAGAATGCTGTCTTGAGTATTTTGAGATAAAACATTTATATTTTTAAGGTTTTTGTATAATAGCATGTTTGCATCTAATTCTCCTCAAGTGTATCCTTGCAAATGACTATTGTTTGAAAAGGATCAAGATTGCACTTAATTAAAACAAACAAACAAACAAACAAACAAACACCATTTCAAATAGCTTGTTAATGTTATAATATCGTTTGGCCTACTGACTTTTCCAATTACTCTAGTTTATGAGAAGAAAAAATATAAATTATGTATTATTAAATTGAATCCAGTTGCTTTGGGGATTATGCTTTATAAAATGAACCAGTATATTGAATAACCTGTAGAAACTAAAATGATATGAATGCCAGCATAAATAATTCAAATAAAAAAAGAAAAAAAAATATTCCCTTGCACATGACAACTAGGGTTTCCCTCCATGAATAGTTCTGTCAATTTCAACAGGACTTCTGCAAAATGTCAATAGTTACTCCTATTGAAAATCAGATTTAATTAACATGGTGGTAAAAGAGAGCCTGACAGTGGGAACTTGTTTATACCAGTGATACCACTACGTTAGCTGAACGAGTGGTAGCACCATTGTTTTATTTTGTTTGGGTTTTTTTGAAATTCACCAACGTAGATTAGGTCTAAAGTTTTTCAAACGTTACTTCCCATAGACACATAAAAATTAAGTTGGAACACATCCTCACTTCTTGCTTTATGCTCAAGGCCTGACACCAGAGTTACTTCATAAACAGAACAGTAGAGGAATAAGAAAATACTCTTTTTTTCCTAAGGAACTCATAGATTATGGATCACTGTGATCACCTAGTCCAGGGGTTGGCAACCTTTGGCACGTGGCCCATCAGGGAAATCCAGCATCCGCAGGTTCGGCTGACTGCAGCTCCCACTGGCTGTGGCTCACCTTTCCGGGCCAATGAGGTCTGCGGGAAGTGGTGTGGGCCAAGGGATGTGTTGGATGCCGCTTCCCGCAGCCCCCATTAGCCTGGAACAGCGAACCGCAGCCAGTGAGATTTGTGATTGGGTGAACGTGTGGACACTGCTGGTAAACAAACCATCCCGGCCCGCCAGCAGATTTCCCTGACGAGCTGCGTGCCAAAGGTTGCAATCCCTGACCTAGTCTGATTTCTGATTCCCTGCACATTGTGTAATTCAGGGATCGGCAACGTTGGCACATGGGACCACAGGGTAATGACCCTTAGCGGGCCCCGCCGCTTTCTTTACCTTCTGTTTTGCCGACTGAGGCTCCCACTGGCTGCGGTTCACTGTCTGGTCCAATGTGGGCTGTGGGAAGTGGCGGCCTGCACCCTGGTGGGCCGCACAACTTTTTCCTCGGCAAGAAGGGGCCGTCGAGGAAAATGTTTAAAGACCCCTGCGTTACAGAGACACCCTCACATGCAGGTTTAGCCTAGCCACAAGAAGCCTTCATTGGGAGGGCTAGCCTTGTGCAGTTCTTGCACTCCAGAGATTATATACACACAAGCAGGAGTCTTCTGAGGTCCTCTATTCCTTGTGAATCTGTCAGGGGCAGGGCATAGTCCAGCCATCACTGAAACTGCAAAGTTCTGTGATAAAATAAGGTGATTGTTTGTGGCAGAATCTGGCAGAAATTACTGCTGTTTTCTCATCTCCCAGAAGGTGACCCACAGATTTATAGGTGATATTAACACACTAAAGTATTGCAGTAAACATTGAAGATCATATGGGGTCTGATCCTGCATTCCTTGAACACTGATTGATTTAACTCAGTTTATGGGTATGCAAGGAATTCAGGCCAGGGGCAACATGAGCAAATGATCTACAAAACCAAACAGATGTGTGATCAACGGTATAACATGCATTGCAATCAGAGTGGGAGAATAATTCCTAATTAACAGTTTGATAATTGTCTCCTATTTTTCTCTATATAGATAGTCCACAAACAAATTGTGGGAAAAAATCATTTGTACATTATTTGACCATAACTTTAAATTATTATTTTTTGTTAATACTCCTTAGCCTTAAGACCACTCACAAAAATTCACTGTAAATATTCAAATTTTTCACTAGTTGATAAGTCAAACCAAGTAGTATAGGGTAATTGGATAACTTATCTAACCAATCAACAGCCACCTAAACTGCAATGTTGATTTGTTATGCAAGTTTTCATTCTCTTAGAAGCGACCATCAGATATCCAAGGAAAACATTTGTATTTTGTGCTAATAAAACTCCTCTGCTAGTATATTCATTGTAAGTGAAGACAAAATGATAACATATTTAAAGTTAATTAATGTAATGTTTTTCTTAAATGTCCACTCACGTTTCTGCATCATTTCTTCAGATCTGAGTATAATTTCTCTTAATGTACTTCTTACGTGACATTGTATAATCACATCTGATATGTATAAAAATGTTCTGCTATCTTTGATCCACATATCAGGCCACTTGTACAATCTAGGGATGTAAAATATTAACCGGTTAACTGATGGCCGGAGCAGCCCCAGCCCAAGGCTGTCCGACTGACCCCAGCCCTGGGCCAGCCAGCCACAGCAGTGCCAGCGCACTGGCCCACCAACCTCAACCCCAGGCCGGCTGGCCAGAGAAGCCCCAGCTCTGGGCGGGCGTGCCAGGGCCAGCCCTGCACCAGCTGGTGAGAGAGACCCCACCCATACTGGACAGTAAGAATAACACCAGCCCTGGGCCAGCCTGCTGACCACAGCCCAGAGCCTGCTGGCCGAACGAGCCCCAGCCACACCGGCCAACCAGAACAACCCCGGTCCCTCTCTCTTCAATTGGTTATTAAACAATATAGTTTTAATAATTTAAATGGTTGATTTTTTAAATCAAATTTACATCCCTAGTACAAATACAAAGCAAGAAAGAAAAATGGAAGAAAACCAACACCATTAAACTTCAGAAGAATTATAGATGACCTTTCTTTAAGATCTTGTTGATGGAGCCCATCAGAATTTTTCAAATGCCAGATAGAATGCTGTTTCATTTCCTTATTTTATTAATTATGTCCTCCATTTTGGCCTGTTGCCTAAACTGAGCTCTTCACTCTCTCTCTCTTTTATATAGTTATCCTTTGCCAAACACTGATTGTTTCCTAGCCACCTGTGCCTACTCTTCACTTCCTCTCATTTTTTAAAGCAAAGCCTGTATCTCCCTGCCATATGTCAAGCCTAGCAAGATATCATGAGTAACACCCACCTCCTTAAAGAGAACATCTGTTTACTATGTTTATAGGGTTTCTAAATGTTTAATATACAAAATTAAATTGTTCTGCTTACGAATACTACAAAGAGGTAGTTGCCTCATAGTGAAAAAATATAGTTGAAAATGGAACACTTTTGCATTCATAATGAAATGATACATAAAATATGAGATAAACTGCTATTGGGGTCTCATCCTGTCAGCAGCTGAAACTATGTGGAGAGCGCTGAGTGCCTTTGGTTCCTATTGAAGCCAACAAAAACTGAAGGTGCCAAGCACCTTGCAGGGTCAGTTTCTTAAAGGTCCAATTCTGCAAAACCTTACTGAGGTCAGTAGGACTATTCAGATAAGTATTTGAAGGACTGGATAGTAAAACACTGCAAACTGCCATGTAATTCACCCTCCCACATAAAATCCTGATGGAAACACTTCAAAGGAAGAAAATGGCCACAAGGATCCTTTCACAAAGTTCTTTGCCGTCTATTTTGTTGGCAGCAGAGGATTTTCTCCAGGGAATGGACCAGAGAGCAGTCCCCAAACCCAACTGATTTCATGGGATCTATGGCAAGTCAAGTGAATCTTCATGGAGCCCCATTGATTGAACCTGGGTGCTAAAAGCTCTGCCTGGATTGTTGGCAGTTCAAATGGACACATGATTCACCAGGAGTTCCACCAGGATGTCTCTAGCTGGACTTCCATAGGGAGGCTTTATTACTTTTTTTGAGGAATTTCCATGGGACCAGAAGGGAAACTGTGTGTGTGTATGTCCTCAAGACCCTTCTCCCCTTTGTCTGCACTGTCTCTGCCTTTAACCACTTTGTTGATGAAATCATGGGTCTAATAAAGTCAATGGGAGTTCTGTCATTTACTTCACTGGAGCTAGAATTTCACCCTTGACCTCTACAGAAATTTCTTTAGTGTTGCTGAACTGTCTGAATCTCTTGCTCTCCCTCCTTTTGACAGGCATGTATGTGTGTGCATGAGGGAGATAAATCTATATACAGAAAGAGATATGGGGAACTAATTGGGCTGTTGTTTTGGGACAGGTACCATAGCTACTCCTTTTGAAATCAATGGGAATGTTGCCACTGAGTTCAGTGAGAGTATGAATGGGCCCTTGGTTTTTAAGAAGGGTTATTGTAACATTCTTTAAATAACGTGTGAACTCTATAGCAGGATAACACACTTTATTGTCAAAATGTTATTATATAACACAAATATCATTGTGCAGAGTCTTGAATTTCAACAATCTTATCAGTCAGGACACGATAAAATAACCTCTTTAAGTGTTTACTCAAAACCAGCAAAATCTCAAAAATTACATTTTTCTAATTCTTTGTATAAAAATAAATGTCACATTGTTTCCAGTTCCAAGCAGTCATGATATATTACAAGGTTCACACTGTGACTCACTTTCCATGATAGAATGTGACTGTATGAACAGTTCTGTCCTACAAACTTGATGATGAAAGAAAATACAAAAAAACCCTGCCCAGAATGACTGATGGGAAAAATAAGGTGTTGTTATCTATCTTTAGGCCTCTCTATGTGGTGTTTATTTGGGGCAAACTCCCAGAGTGGGATGATTATTAAATCATTGTAAAAGACAGCTAAAACTCAGTAGGCAGATATTCAAGGTCAATTACAGCCCCTTTGTGCCATTCAGGTAGAGGGGCCAGCAATCATCAGCAGAGAATTCTCTGGTGCAGTGGAACTCCTTGATGGTGTAGCTTTTCTGCTGCCAGGCCTGGAACCTCTGTCTCCACACCAATTCATTTTGGGGATAGAAGGGGCAGGGAAGATTGTGTTGGAGCTCTTCTCTTGGGTGCTGATCCCACACTGGTGTAAGGTCCAATAAGGACCTGAAAGGCACTGGTGAATCAAATTGCTGCCAAGAACCAGCGAGAAGTGACACTATCATAGAAGTCAACCCCAAGAAGAGAAGTTTTGGTACATGAGATAATCTGCCCCACAGAATCATAGACACCTCACAAATTACTGATTTTTTTTTAGCACCATAGCTTGGTTCCTTACCTTCAGTTAAGAACACAAGGTTCCTGCCTCAAGCACCTTGTGGATAACTTCATAAAAAATAAACTGTGAGAAGAGGTAATGCAAGAAAAAACAATGAGAATTAGGAAACTATCCTTGGGAGAACATTATTTTGAAAAGATATAGGAAAGGGATTTTGTTTCTCCTTCTGGGTTTATTTTGTTAGTTTTATTTTTAACATGATTAGTTGTAAGGGCGTGATAACTGTTTATCTTAATAAATAGAATGAAGAGTAACAGTCAAATGAGCATGAGAAAACAGAAATGACTATTGGTATTGATTAGTAATCCTCCAAAGCTCCATTCAGAGTAAAGATTTGGTTTGGGGAAAAAAATAAGCATATCCCAACTTTTTAGACTTCTTGAATCTGAAAATATTGGCATAAAATTCCTATGAGCTAAGGCTTCTTCATATTTTTAGCACTGCCTGATTCTAGTTAGGCTGGAAATTCCACAGTATTTTTGCTTTTCCATTTCTGATCTAATCCAAAACTCAGAAGTGCAGAGCCAGGTGAAAATTTAAAAAGGGTATAAATGATTTTAATTAAATATTTTGAACTTTAAAACTTTTTGATTGTAGGAATATGCAAAGATTTGGGCTGTGGAGAATTTTATTCATTGTTTCCTAACAAGAATGTTTTCTCCTGTTATCAGGTTCCCTTTAAAACAGGTTAGTTCAGTGATATTTCTCTGTGCAGGGGGAAGAGCGGTTAAATCTAAACAAAAACATATTTGTTCTAGCGTCCTCCCTTTACCCACATAACTCAATAAAGAAAATAATATTGAATTTGCAAGTTAAGTTAAATCAAAATCATCTTCCTCTCTCTCTCTCTAGATATAGATATATAGATATGATTCCCTTGCCTGAACAAATGTCATTTCATTTTCAGGGCTGCAGAATATGTAAGATTGTGCACTCCGTTTTATTGAGCCATGGTAGGTAGAACACAGTTCCATGAGCACCTAAATTTTACAATTTCACGTTCACAATAGCAAAGCTTTTAGCAGGTCCGGCAAAAAACAGTGTTACCTGCTGAAATACGAGCTTCTTGAATTCGTTCTGCACGCTGTGGTTCAGTGATCAGAAAATCAAGAGGGGTACATAATAATCCTCCTTAAAATAAAGCCTAACAGTGCAGAAAATATAATGGACCAAATTCAGGACTGGTGTAAAGTAATGTAGCATTGTGCAGTGACACCAGTTTTCACCAGCTAAGAATCTGGCCTCATATCTCTCAACAATAAATGTTGACCAAATACTAATTTTTCTTACTCTTGGTTATGTCAGGAAATCCCTTCAGTGGTTTTAAAATTCCAATCACACTTTTTTATGTCACTGGTAGTTTTATTCTAGATGACATCTAAATGCAAAGAACCCTGTTCTTCTGTCAATTTATCCAGATGTAAGCCTCTGAGAGAGAAAAAAACACAATTCTCTGGAAGTGCAGACTTGCATCTTTGTAACTAAGGGTAGAACTGATCCCATTCATTTGTTTTTATTATATAAATATATCCATTGTTGAGGAATTCTTTCTTTCCTTTTTTTTGTTTTGTTCATAGCAATTTTGTAGTGAAACATGCATTCCTATATTTATTTTAGAGAGGCATAATAATCATATTTTCCTGTAAATCACTGAATTCTGGTCAATTATTGTTTTTTTTTTCTTTAATAAACCCCTTCTTTTAACTTTTAAAGTTACAGGCATACAGTGCAATTCAATACCAGTGCAAAATGTATGTTAAACATTCTTGTACACAAATACCATCACAGCAGATTTCATGATTATAAGAAAAGGAAGGTCTGAAAGCAGTAAAATAAGGACAATGGAATTAAAAAAATAAACTTTAACAAACTCAAAGAGCTGGAAGATAAGATCCTATGGGAAGAAAATCTCTGGGAAAAAGGAGTTCAGGAAATCTGACAATTTCTCAAAGACAATATTGAATTCCACAGCTGCAAACTATCTCAGTGCAAAGAAAAGATAGGAAGAATAGTAAGAGGCCTCTATGACTCCATCAGGTACTCTTTAATAATCTGAAAATCAAAAGAATCCTACAAAAAGTGGAAACACAGACCAATTGCTAAGAAGGAGAACAAAAATAAGGGCACAAAAACATTTAGGGACGAAATCGTAAAATTGGTTATACCTAGCAAAAAGGCAATAAGAAGACATTCCGTAACTACATCAGGATCAAGAGAAAGATACAGAATAGAATTGGTCCTCTGCTTAACAGAGAAGGAAGCTAATAACAGATGACATCAAGAAGGCTAATGTGTTTAATGCCGATTTTAATGAAGTCTTTACAAAAAAGGTTAATTGTGACCAGATAATAAACACAATTAATATAAAAACAGATTCAAGAATATTTAGATAAATTAGATATGTTCAAGTCAGCGGGGCCTGATGAAATTCTAGGGTATTTAAGGAACACTCTCGGAAATGTTAGCAGTTATTTTTGAGAAGTCCAGGATGGCAGGTGAAGTTCCAGAGGACCTGAGAAGGACAAGCATAGAACCTATCCTTAAGAAAGAGGATCCAGGAAGTACACCGGACCCTCGCTATAGCCTGCGGTTCAGGATCCATGCATGGTCCCGTGCTAATGTGGGGACCGCATTAATGCGGGGGACGCATTGGCATGGATCCCAATTTAAATATTTTAATTTGGAAACCATGGCAATGACTGCGCTCTACGCGAACCCACACTATAGCGACGCAGGCTAAAGTGAGGGTGTGGTGTATATAGACTAGTCAGCCTAACTGGTATACCAGGAAAGGTACTGGAACAAACTGCAAGCACCTAGACGACTCCTAAGTTATAAGTAATAGCTAACATAGATTTATAAAAACAAATTGTGCCAACCAACCTAATTTACTTATTTTAATGCAGGTGCTGGCCTAGTGGATAGGGGGAAAATGGTAAACATGATGGCATATAACATAGTCCTGCATGAAATTATTACAAGCAAACAAGGGAAATATGGTCTACATAGAATTAATATAATGTGAGTGCAAAATTAGTTGAACGACCATAGTTAAATGGTAGTTATCAATGTTTGGCTCTCAGAATGGGAAAACATATCTAGTGGCATCCTGCAGGAGTCTTTCTTGGGTCATTAATGACTTGTATAATCGAGTGGAGAGTATGTTTATAAAATTTTCAGATAACCCCATCTAGGAGGGGTAGCTAGTGCTCCGGAGAACAGGATTAGAATACAAAACTACATTGACAAATGGCTAATTGGTCTAAACTCAACAAGGTGAAATTCAATGAAAGCAAGTACAAAATTCTATATTTAGGAAATAATCAAACGGACAACTATAAAGTGATGAATTACTGGTTAGACAGCAGTACTGCTAAAGGGATCTAGAGGTTATAGTGGATCAAAATAGAATGGTGACCAGCCCCCTGCTAGTACAAAAGACTAATATAATTCTGGAATGTATTAACAGGACTGTAAAACATGAGAGATAATTGTCTTGCTTTACTCAGCACAGGTGAGGCCTTAGATGGAGTATTGTGCCATACTTCAGGAAAGATGTGGGCAAACTGGAGAGAGTCCAGAGGAGAGCAACAAAAATGATAAAAGGTTTTGAAAATATGACCTATGATGAAAGGTTAAAAAAATGGGGTATGCTCAGTCTGGAGAAAAGAAAACTGGGGATGGGGAGTCTCACAAAAGCCTTAAGTTATGTTCAAGGCTGTTATTAAAAGAAAAATGATCAGTTGTTCTCTATGTTCATCGAGGTAGGACAAGAAGTGTAATCTTCAGCAAATGAGATTTAGGTTAGATATTAGGAGAAACTTTCCAACTATAAGGATAGTAAATCTCTGGAACAGGCTTCCCACGGAGATTATGGAACCCCATGACTGAAAGTTGTTAAGAACAGATTTGACAAACACCTAGGTATACTTGCTCTTGCTGCAGAGTAAGGGGTTGGACTAGATGATCTCTCAAAGTCCCTTCTAGCCCTATAGTTCTGTGATTTCATAATGTATGGCACTGTCTGGTCCCACTCTCAGTGAAGTCAGTGGGTGTCTTTCACATTGACTTCAGTGGCAATTGAATTAGGCCTTAAAAGGATATGTTACAATCCATGTGCATCTTAACAAAGTTTATATTAAGTAACTGAACAATAAAATCTTTGGACAAGATTTGTGAGTTTTTTCTAGAAGAAAGAATTTATTTATTATGAGAATATTAACTACAATTTCATTGAGAAAGATAAAGGGTGTGAGGTAATTCTTCTTTGGACCATTTTGTCTCTCTTATATCCTGGGATCAACATGGCTACAATGATAATGCAGACAAACTCATTGATAGTTCAGAGACTTCATATTTTATGCTGTGTTATTTGAATGCCTTTGGTTCGTGATTCAGAGAAGTGCATTGTCACATCAGTTAATATGCACATTTGATGTTAATAACTGCTTCTAAGAAAATGTCTATCTGTTATGGGAACAAAGTGCTTTTAGATCTTTATTTACAATGATTTAACTCCAGTGACTCTGCTGGAGTTACACAGATGTAAATCAGTGTAAGTGAGAGAATAATCAGGTTCAATTATTCTGAAATAGTAAGAATAATAGCATAATTCTTCTCACTTCAGGAGAGAAAAGATATTGACACATTGAAATCATGGGAAGGTGGGAGCCAAGCACAGCAGTTCCTCTATGCCAGCACTAGCAGCTATTGGCACTGTGGAAAGGACCTTTGAAGAAAACTATTTCTCTAGTGTCATAGTTAGAAGACTGCCCTTCTGGGAGTATCCTAGGTAAGGTCACATAACAATTTGCCTTGCATCTAGTTGTGCACCCAATAATCTGTGGGAAAGGAAGGGGGATGTTAGAAAAGGGGATGGTTATTTTAGGCCCCTTACAATGTAGAAGCTGATAGCCTGGCTTTTAAAATGCTGGCTGCTGCTGGGAAATGAGAAGCCTTTTTATGCTAACTCTCCCACCACTGTGAAGTGGCTTGTGAGGTCTGTGGCAATGCTGACCCCTACAAATGGTCTCTCCTGTCTGTTTGAAGGGAAATTCAACATCTCCTTCATAATGTGATATCATCCCTCTTCCCCTTCATGCTGTTATAGCAGAGAATGGGCAAAGCAAAGTAGTAGTAATGACCCCAGCATGGGCTGAATCAAAACCTACCTGAACCAGAGCTTTCACTTGCCCAGTGAGGACAATCAGAATAGTGGTAGACCCTGACTGCATGGAAGGCTGCTGCTCTGTAAGTGTCAGAGTGCCTGGAACAAATTATAGGGCAGCAGAGATGCATGACTGAATGGCCGGTTAATTACAAGAAAAATTAAAAAATTGAGGCCATTTTCTATAAGGGAGAAAAATGGCTGGTAGGAGCAGATGACTTTTTGTGAACATAAAGAAATCCTGGTGAGGGAAACTTGTTTATATTTACCAAAGGCTTGTTTAGTATGGAGAAGTGGTCGAACAAAAAAAAAAAAAAGACAAAGGTGAGATAAGAGTTGGAGATGGCAGAGCCCTCACTGAAGGAGCTGAGGCCAGGAAGAAATACACTGTAGAATGTCCCGTGTCTTTGCTATTAAGATTGTGGAAAGGTGACATTTGCTGAGTGAGTCTCTCTATTTATAGCAATGACCAACAGTGTGGAGGGAGAGGAAAGCACAAGGGAGTTGGCTAAATACAGCAACTTTGGAGCATGAAAGGGTTCGACAGAGAAGTTTATGTGAGCATAGCTAAACAGCCACATCCTCTTCAGCTGTATAAAGTTGAGTGCCACTGCCCAAAATGAAACTCTAGAATTATCTCCTTTGAATGGTCTCACTTGTCAGCATTTTCTGTTTGTAGGGAAATTCAGTAACCTCATCAAAATGTGATACCATCATTAACAGACGAATATAGTACTCCAACTAATTAATTTTTAAAATTTCCTCCGCTTTTCACAAAGGAAAAATGATGTGTCATTTGCAGAAAGAGATCAGTTGATCAGCTTGCTTTACGTTAATTAGAAGTGAGATTAAATGATTACTTTCTAAGTACTGTTTGTCACTATTTACAAAGTAGAGAAGCTTGAAGTTTTTGAATGTTAAATTGTAGCTTCTGTCTGAGAATCAAAGAAAAAAGAGAGAAGGGGTGGACAGCGATTTTTCACTGTCTTTGTTATATTAACTAAAAACATTAACCATTCACATCAGGTAAATATTCATCAAGAAGATTTCATTTTTGCAACATCATGTTTTTGTTGAGTATGAATAATCTGTAAAAGATGCAGGAATATTCCTTTGCAATACTCTTTTTTTCTCTTTCATGTTGCATTCAGAGTCTAAGGGCAGAGTGTAAGGCACTTAGGAAACTTCATCAGGTATCTAAGTTTCTCCTGGAGAGTTTAGGTGTATGCAGGGCTAGGCACCAGCTGAGCGATGATATTGAGGATCTATTTAGGTACCTAACTGCCACTTTAGGTACCTAAGTCAAAAAAATTAGATCCTCAGTATCATCACTCAGCTGGTGCTTAGCCTTGCAGACACGTAAACTCTCCAGGAGAAACTTAGATACCTGATGAAGTTTCCTAGGTGCCTTACACTGCCATTGACAATGCACACAGCCATCATATTCCTGGCACCTGGATTCTACCTCATTCCTAAGCCCCAGTGGTATCCTCAGACTTGGAGCTCTCCCATCTGTCTTGCCTCTGGGATCTGGTTTGATAGGTGTTCTCAGAGACTACCTAACATTTTGTGCCTTGTACAGGACATCATTAGTGGTGGTGGTGGTGCTCCTTTATAATTTTTAACCCAGTGGTTAGAACACTCATTCAGGATGTGGAAGACTAGGATTGATTCCCCTAGTGGAACAGGAACAAGTATTTGAACCCACTTCTTAGGACAGTGCCCGGCACTTACCAGTGTGCTATGTGATAATATTTGGTTGGGATTTCTTTGTCTCTCCTGTTCTACTATGGATAAATAATCATTAGAGTAGGGCCTTGAACTGGAGTCTCCTACCATTTTAGGGGAGGGCTCTAGCCATGGCATTAGAGCGTCATTCTTACTCTCTGTCCTTCATCCAGTGAATGGGGGCCAGAACTTCAACTCCCAAAGGGCAACAAAAATGTTAAAATGGGGGTCAACAAACCAAAATAAAACATTTCTGTTTTGGGAATGGCAAAATGTTTTATTCTGATCAAAAACATCTAAACAAAACACTTTGGCATTCCCTTGCATTTGGCTGTGTTAGAGTGCATGTGGTTCAAATGAGCCTAATTTAGCAAGCATAACTGATCTGTCCTTAGCATTGTATACCACTCCATCAACTTTTGTGGGGGTTTTGTTTTTTTTTGAAAAACTTCTTCCAGATCATTGATAAAGATATTGAATAGTACGTGGCTAAGAACAGAACCCTGCAGGATCCTACTAAAAATACCCCTTTTGGATGAATATTTCCCATTTGAAAATACATTTGAGGTGTAATATCAAGTACATTTTAAAGATGCTTTGATTTTTGTTTAGTGCTATGATTTTAATCAGAATATTTTGTGATAGTAAGATGACTAGATGACTGCCTTACAAAAATCTATGTCAACACAATCACCTTTGTCAACGAAACTAGTAATATCATCTAAAACTGGTATGAATTTTACTCGGTAGAACCTATTTCACATAAAACCATGTTGATTGATATTAATTATGCAGCCATCTTTTAATGCTATATTCAGTGGATCCTGTATCAGACTTTCCATATTTTTGCCTGGGACTGAGTCAGTCTAAGCAGCATATAGTTACCCAGGTCATTCCATGGACCTTTTAAAAATACTAGAACATTCAGGTAGCTCCTTGGTAAGTTCATCCATCTATCCATCCAGCTATCACATTCCATTTATATTTCTATTTATATAATTTCTGTCCTCAGCACTATCCTCACTAAAACAAGACCATAATACCACTCAGTAGTCACTTCACTCAGTCAGCAGAACTTAGCTCATTTTCACAATAGGTGGCTCCCAAGTCTGAGAGGGTTTGCCAGAACAAGCCTCTTGCTCCCAGGGCTTGTGTTAAGTTTATATATGCCATTGCTCGCTCTCTCTCTCTCTCTCTCTCTTTGATTCTCAAAGGAATACTTGAGCACTGAATATTTCCACAACACTCAGTAGCATATTTTTCCCATTTTTAAAAAAGTCTGAGCCACAAATCAGAAAGAACATGATTCTAAATTATAAAGCAGTTGAACAACATGATGCAAGGCTGTCATTCCCTATTCTTTGCCCAGTCATATTTTAAATGTTTTGTGAAGTCCATCAGTTTGCTGTGGCAACCATTTTCAGCAAATGACACTGATGCATAAATATACAGATGGCATGAACATTTCACATAAATACACATTAGGTAAATTATAATGTAAAAAATCAGCAAGGTGGTCACAGTAACTGTATATTAGTAAACAGGGATAAAGCAGCCTGATAATTGGTTTTCAAAATAGCTGCATCCAGATGCTTTTCTTTTCTAAGAAATACACAGTGACATGTACAGTAGGCTATAATTAAGATCTGAAATCTAATCAGAGTTAGCTGAAATAGTTATAGTCTTTTTTTCTGAATATAGTATCATTATTGTAATGAAATATGAAGGAGTAGGGAGGGATTTTTGACCAGCTGTCACACACATCTTCTGAAGGAAGATTCTATGTAACAAATGTAGTGAAAGTAATTTTGAAAGAAATTCTCTGAGGAGGAATTTTCTTATCATCCACAGTTCATGTTAGTAAAAGGGGAGGATTATCTTCTGTCACAAGCCATCCAATAATTACATTTAAAGGACATCGAATCCATGTCATTGTTGTGCAAGAATCAAAACTCAAAAGTTCAGTGACTTGCAAAAGCTGACATTCTAGGGGGGCAACCTGCACAAATTTGATCAAAGCGGCAGTCAGGAGGGGAAAAAAGGACAATAAAGAATAAACTCTTGAGATAGGAAAATAGGCTGGAGAGTAACAAATAATTTTAATGGAAAGCTAACCAAAATTATTAGACACAAAGCACAGGCAACTTGGGTGTGAGGTGCAGTTACAGAAAAGATTTAGAGAAGCTAATCAGGGCATGAATTAAACTCATTTCAAAAAGCATTATTCCTCTCTCACGAAAATGAAAATGCTATTTTAAACCTGACTTCAGCTCACCATGTACTGTAGGCAGTTATAGTCCAACTCATTCATTTCTGAGCCCAACTCTTCCCAAGTAAAGTAAAGACAACTTTTTCAGATTTAAATGAAAAATTTGATAAACATTGTCTGCAAATTCATGTATATATATAATAATAATGTCATTTAAATGATTAAGTGGTTTTTGTTTCCAAAGAATCTTCAGCAATTAAAAATTAGTTTAATGCAGGAATAATTGGTTATTATAATAGACAGACAGCGAGGTTTTTAACTTAATATTTCCATCAATCTTGTAAAGAAGGGACAATTTTCCACTTACCATGAGCATTTGGCTCAGGAGATTACAGGGAAAAAATAAAAAACAAGCCGTTGGTATCCAAATAAGTAATGATTTCTTACCTCAACTTTCAGAATATGCTGTAGCAGTAAATATCAGGGTGTAACTAGGGTTGGGTAAACTTTGAAACATTCTGTTCAGTTGGGCTAAGCATCTGAGAATTGGATGTCTTGTTGAAACCTCATGGGTCTGAAAAATTGGACAGTAAAGATCATGAACATATGATCCACTGAGATTTCCAATATTTCCTGCATTCAGCTGAGCTAGAAATACTGTAAAATGATCTTCCTTGTGGTATTTTAGCCATTTAGGGCTTCTGGTTGTGGATGAAACTAGCAAGTATAGGGCATTAGGCACAGACAGAAAAATAATAAAGCTATTCAAACTCTGGAGATTGCCACAAGAATTGAGGCCAGGCTACTGATTCTTAATAAGTGACCTTTGTGCAAGGGCAACACAAAGGACACTTAAAGTTGCGTTAAGCAGGCAGTTAAAGATTTCCCCATCAGAGGGGAATCCTCCAATGGCATATTCCATATGACTCTTCATTTGGGGCAAATCAGGGGTGAATATGCAGCATTCTTTCTGATCCTCAGCCAGTGGTGTTGGTCCAGGATTAAGGAAGGCATACCTGCATCTTAGAGCTTTTTTTCGTGCCCTAAAGATGCAGTAGGCTGGCTCAAGTTTTGAGCAAATTGATTCATTATTATTGGGACTGTCGATTAATCACAGTTAACTCACATGAATAACTTAACAAATTAATTGTGATTAATTGCACTGTTAAACAATAGAATACCAATTGAAATTTATTAAATATTTTTGATGTTTTTCTACATTTTCAAATACATTGATTTCTATTACACCACAGAATACAAAGTGTACAGTGCTCTCTTTGTATTATTAATACAAATATTTGCATTATAAAAATTATAAACAAAATAAATAGTATTTTTCAATTCATCTAAGACAAGTACTGTAGCCCAACCTCTTTATTGTGAAAGTGTAACTCACAAATGTAGATTTTTTTGGTTATATAACTGCACTCAAAAAATAAAACAATGTAAAATTTTAGAGAGTACAAGTCCACTTGGTCCTACTTATTATTCAGCCAATCGCTAAGGCAAACAAGCTTGTTTACATTTGCGGTAGATACTGGTGACTGCTTCTAACTTATAATGTGAGAAAGTGAGAACACACGTTTGCATGACACTTTTGTAACTGGGATTGCAAGGTATTTATGTGCCAAATATGCTAAACATTTGTATGCTCCTTGGATGATGACTCAGCACATGTTCATTTTAAGAACTCTTTCACAGCAGATTTGACAAAACTCAAATAAGGTACCAGTGTGAGATTTCTAAAAATGGCTACAGCACTCGACCCAAGGTTTAAGAATCTGAAGTGCCTTCCAAACTCTGAGAGGGACAAGGTGTGGAGCATGTTTTCAGAAGTCTTAAAAGAACAGCACTCCTGTGTGGAAACTACAGAACTCGAACCACCAAAAAAGAAAATCAACCTTCTGCTGGTGGCATCTGACTCAGATGATGAAAATGAACATGCATCGGTCCACTCTGCTGTGAATCAGTACCGAGCAGAACCCATCATCAGCATGAATGCATGTCCTCTGGAGTGGTGACTGATGCATGAAGGGATATATGAATCTTTAGTGCATTTGGCACGTAAATATCTTGTGACTCCACTACAACAGTGTTGTGCGAACTCCTGTTCTCACTTTCAGGTGACATTGTAAACAAGAAGCGGGCAGCATTATCTCTTGCAAATTGTAACCAAACTTATTTTTTCTGAGTGATTGGCTGAAGTAGGACTGAGTGGACTCTGTTTTCTTTTTGAATGAAATTATTTTTTGTGTATAATTCTGCATTTGTAAATTCAACATTCATGCTAAAGAGATTGCACTATAGTATGTATATTAGGTGAATTGAAAAATATTATTTCTTTTGTTCTTTACAGTGCAAATTCTTGAAATAAAATTAATGTAAAGTGAGCACTGTACACTTAGTATTCAATGTTGAAAATGAAATCAATATATTTGAAAATGTAGAATACATCAAAAAATATATAAATAAATAGTATTCTATTATTAACAGCGTGATTAATCATGATTTTTTTAAATAACACAATCATGATTAATTCTTTTATCACTTGACAGCCCTAATTATTATTGTTATTACTCTAGCAGCAACTAGTTTCCCAGTGAGGATCAGAGCTCCACTGTGCTAGATGTTGGAGTGGCTCAGTTCACCAGGAATGAACTGGTACTTTATCTTCAGGTGTAACCTGAGGATTTCTCTAGAATGAAGTATAAATGTGACAGCAATAGTAAAGTAGAAAACTCTTGAGGATTAGTGAATCATGATAAAAAATTACAAAAGCAATCCTTTCAGTTTAGAAGAAAGATTGCATAGTGATTTTAACCATGGTAAAAGGAAGATGAATTACTGTGGTAGTAAATTAACAATAGAAAGAAACCAAGTATTAAAAAAGTGTATTAAATAACAAGAAATTCTGGGTAGCAGTAATTTATCCACTGTAAAAGTAACATTAATGAATGTAATGTGCTATCTTTGTATATTGAAATTGCAATTGTACCATACAAACTCTACAGTGGACTTGTACTATAATACTGTAATTATAATTTGAGATAAATCATGCTAAGCTGACAGTAAAAAGATACCGAGAGATGCCAGCTCCAGTATCTCATTTGCAACTTATTATACAGTAGCTTCTCTCAGAAGCACTGTGTGAGTTCACAATTTCAATGACAAACCCATTTTTCAGGGTTTAACATCTCAGTCATCAAACTGCGATGGAATTTGATACATTGATGATCAGTAGGTGTGTAATTATAACTGAAAACCCTATTTAAATCTATTTAGCTGTGTTTTATTTAGTGAAAAGGATGGCTTATAAAATTCTTCGGCATTTTTTAATTTAATCTTTAAATTCTAGACCAAAAGTGACAAAATACATAGTATTTTTGGAGAGAGTCCTTAATTTTAATTATTTGGATGTGACTCATATAATTCCCTCTCCCTGACACCCAAGACAGAGCCATTAGAACAGTGGTGGGCAACATGCAGCCCGTGGGCCACACGTGGCTTGTCAGGGTAATCCCCTGGAGGACCACAAGGCAGCTCGAGAGTTGTCTTTGAAAGATATAAGGCATTTTTTTTTCCAATACAGTATTGAAAATGCTACCTCTGCAGCTCATGCAAGTCTTGTCAAATGAATTATACATTTGAATTTCAAAATTTAAATACTAAACAACATATGCAGCAGCTTCAATTCCTATTTAAAGAAAAACATATTAACATACTAATTCTGCTTTCATTGTGAAATAAACGTTAACATCATCAGTGATCTGGCCAATAGGATACATAGCTAAGTGTGCAAATTTGTAGTCAGCATTAAATTTAGCACATTAGTCATTATCAAAGACGAGAAGTGACTGAATGGGGGCGGGAGGAAATGGGCTTAAAAAAATAGAGAAAGACTCCTGGGCTTTTTCTCTGGTACTCTGGCACCCTGGATGACAACAGTTTATGACATATATTAGGAGAAGAAGGATAAGGTTAAATATTGACACTCGAAGGCCTCGGCTACACTTGCAGATGTAGAACACTTTGGGTTAACTCAGCCTTCAGAGAGCACAGGAGGGAAAACACCAGTCTGTTCACACTGACAACTGCAAGCGCACTGGCATGGTCACATTTCCTGCACTTGCAGCAACGTTGGGAGTGGTGCATTATGGGCAGCTATCCCAATATTCAAGTGGCTGCAACATGCTTTTCAAATGCGGGGGTGGGGGGTGGAGGGGTGGAGTGTGACAGAGAGTGTGTTGTGTATATGTGTGGGGAGAGAGAATGGGTTTTTGGGATGCTGGGAGTATGTCAGCATGCTGTTTTGTAAGTTCAGACCTCTGTCCCCACCCATCTCTCTCACTCACTCAAAGCAAACAACATTCCTCAATAAATGTTTGCTTTGTCTCAGAGCAGATAAGCAGCCAGTTGTCAGAAACAGATTTTTGAAAGGGCACATCTGCATTCCTGCATCCAATTTCACAACAATGAAAAGAGTGGCCACTTGACTTAACGGGATTATGAGACATTTCCAGGGGTCAATCAGAGAATAGTAATGCAACACCTTGTTCACACTGACACTGGATCGTGTCACCCAATACGCATCAGACATTAATCCTCTCGCTGAGGTGGAGTACCATGAGTGCTCTAACCAGGGAGTCAGAGCACTCTGCGTGCCTTGCCAGTGTGGATGGGGAGTGAGGTAGAGCGCTCTGTGCAGATTTTTTGTGGTATGACTTGCAAGTGTAGCCAAAGCCTAATTTTTGTCAGGCCATCCAGAATCTTATGTCATTGGAATCTTTTGAATTTCATACATTTTTTAAAAAAATAATTTATTCACTTACATATCATGCTAGTTGAAGTCAAACAAGTCTTCTAGGAATCAATGTACAATTAGAGACCAGGAAGAAAACAACTTCAGTTGTCTCAGTAGTGTATCATAGATGCACACATGATGGTCTTAATCTTGATGGACTCTCTTATGTATTTTATTTCTCAGAGAATAAAGCAACCCATCTTAATGAATTTTCATAGAATCATAGAATATCAGGGTTGGAAGGGACCGCAAGAGGTCATCTAGTCCAACCCCTGCTTAAAGCAGGACTAACCCAACTAAATCATCCCAGCCAGGGTTTTGCCTTATTGTTAAATAAATATTTTTGCATGATAAGTAGTAATGCCATTCATTTTTTCATTCTTAAATAACAAGAACAAACCAACCATATCCTTTTTATTTGACTAACCAAATGCAAATAATGAACTTGATTTAAATTTCAGCTTCCCAGTACAGCTATATTAAATTGTTAGCCCTTCTCAGTGCAATCATTTAAATTTCAATAATTATCACAAATAAGTTTCTGGGGCATCTGATCTGATATAATTAATATTCATTGAGCAGGTGTAAACTTACCTGAAGAAAAAAAATCACACAACAGATTTCATTAAAAGCACTTTAATGGTCTTACTCAAAAACCCACTAAAGCAAGAAATACTTAATTCTCCTTTTCATTGTGGTGGAAACCTAAAGTAGGTTGAAAAGGCAGGAGGAATGCAGAACGAGAGCATGGGCTCCATGGCATGCTTCTTCCCGTGTAGGACTCCACAAAAGCCCTACTTTGCCAAATCTTGGCTGGATCCTGCACAGGTGGGGTCCACTAGAGAGGTTTGACGTCAACAGTATCAATTTACAGTGGCATGCTCTCTTCCAGATTCCAAGTGTTTAAAAGGGTTTAAAGCAATTTATTTTTTCTCAGTGAGTCAAACTGTAAGCTAGACCTCCTATATCCCCAAGCAAATATTGTTCGAAGACCCTTGCTCATTTTCATCTCAATAGCCTCCTTTCCTCCTCCAGGGAAAGCACATGAAGGAAACTAGAGGAAGTGGAAACCCTCTCTCTCTCTCTCTCTCTCTCTCTCTTTCTTTCATGGAACTTCTTGGGCTCTCTTATCCCTATCACATATTTTCCAAAACATGAGACAAAAAGATTGATATTACAAGTTCAGTTCACCCCTAGTGGCAATTTATAATTCTCTGCCCTATCTAGGGCCAATATTACCTAGGAGGATTCACACTTGGGGGAAGGCTGGCAAATTTTGCACTGCTGACTCCACATGGGCTCCCACTAATAAAAAATATTTTTAAATTATTTGTTGGTGCTTCATGAAGCCCTCCTGATGGAGACAATCTAGCAGACTGAATTAGTGCATCCACCATATTCTATTTCCAGCTAGTCACACCCACTTTGGATGCTACTTGGCATCCCTAGTGGAGAGAAGGTTGTATTGCAGCAATCCTCTGTCCAGGCTGTGTTTCTAGTGTCAGGGACCATGTGCTCTATGTTATGCCATCAGGCTAGGGCTGAATCTGCTCCCTGATTCTAAACTGAACCTCACTGTGACTAGACATTACAGGATTAACATGATAATAAGTGATCTACCTAATACTGAGTGTGTATTAACATGTACAGGAGATACAGACACAAATATCATTCTCTATCAGGTTAAGTCTACCATTAATATTGTTATTTTAATTTAGTGTTTGGTATTTAATTTTGTAGGCTGTGATGTGTCATGGGCCTTGCACATTAAATATTATTAAAATGCTAACATAAAAATAGTATTTTTACTATATGACTTGATTTCTTTTCTGAAAGACAATGCTTCATGCCTATTTTCATGACGAATTTCTTTGTTGGTAGTTGGTAGACTTAGCCAGATAAGACAAAGAGTCCTGTGGCACCTTAAAGACTAACTAAAGTATTAGAGCATAAGCAAGTTGCATCCGACGAAGTGGGTATTAGCCCACGAAAGCTTATGCTCTAATACTTTAGTTAGTCTTTAAGGTGCCACAGGACTCTTTGTCACTTCTGCAATTCCGGACTAACATGGCTACCTCTCTGATTCTTAGCCAGATAAGTTACTGTTCTAAACACAGTATCATTTGCAGTTACTTTTGTTGCATTCATGGAGTTTATGCAGTTGTTGTACTGTGATGACCAATGTGTTTTTCTTAAGCAACTTCCATCCAGAGAGCTCAACATGTTTTAGAAACAATAATGATGCCAAGAGCAGTATGTGTGGTTAATACTACTATTCCCATTCCACAATGAGGAGACTGAGAGACAGAGAGTAAGTGATATAAATGAGTCTATGTCTACACTGTAAAGAAAAGCTCATGGCACAGAGTACAAGAGCCTGGGTCAACTGACTTGGGCTCGTGTGGCTCAGGCTGCAGGGCTAAAAAATAGCAGTGTAGACATTGCCATTCAGACTAGACTCCAGGCTCTGCAACCTGTTAGTGGGGAAGTCTTAGATCCTTAGTTTCAGACTGAGCCCAAACATCTACACTGCTATTTTTAGCCCCAAAGCCCAAATCTCATGCACCTGTCAATTTACCTGGGCTTGAAATTCAGTGCTGTGGACTTTCTTTGTAGTGTAGACATACCCAGAGAGAGAGGTTGAGAGAATTTCTCCTGATCACAAACGAAACATCTAATAGACCCAGACCAAAATGTTAAAAAAAATCCACAATGCCTAAAGTTGGTCTTTTGCAACATTGCAAAAGTGATTTTAGATGCCTCAGTTTTTGGGTGCCCAACTTAAGACTCCTTAAAAGGACATGAATTTCAGAAACTGCTGAACACCTGTCTTCTGAAAAATCAGACCCCTTTCATGTGTGTCAAATTGGGTGCCCCAAAATGGAGGAACCTAAAACCACTAGTCACATTTGAAAATCTTGGCTCAACAATTAGACATCTAAATAAGTGACCTGATTTTCAAAATTGCTGAGCATCTAATACAGGGATTGGCAACGTTGGCACGCGGGACCGCAGGATAAGCACCCTTAGCGGACCCCATTGCTTTATTTACCTGGCATTTCGCTGACCGCAGCTCGCACTGGCCGTACTTCACCGTCCCGGTCCAATGTGGGCTGAGGGAAGCGGCGGTCAGCACCGCACCGCTTCCCACAGCCCACGTTGGACCAGGACGGCGAACTGCGACCAGTGGGAGCTGCGGTCAGCGAAACGCCAGGTAAATAAAGCAGTGGGGCCCGCTAAGGGTGTTACCCTGCGGTTCCGCATACCAACGTTACCAATCCCTGATCTAAAATAGTTTCTTTTGACATCAATGAGAGCTGCAGGTATTGAACACTTTTGAAAATGAAGCCTCTAACTTATGTACCTAAAAACTAATATAGGTGTCTTTCATTAGGTACCTTTTTAAAAATAAATCTTGGCCCAAAGCTTCTGAGTCACAATCCAGTGCTTTGCCCATAGAATTGATTGTACTCTTTATGTTATTTTTAGAAAACTGCTACGCTCCCTCTGCTATCTGTGGTGATGCAATTAACATTAAAAAAGATTCCCAAAATTCTGCTGATATCATTGATGTGTTTGCCCTCCTTTATTATTGGTTTTAAGATACGGATTGGAAAATCATTTTCTTCGATGTTTTCACAGATGGGAGAGAATTATGCCCTTTTTTGCATATAGCTCAACTGATGGTAAACAAATTTAATAGCTTCTGGGATTGCTAATTAGAACTCATGGTGAGTTGATTGACCTATCTTGGCAAACAAATACCTAGCATAACTTGCTGTCTTCACAAGGTGAAGATTCACTTGCATAAATAACTTGAAGCACTATACCTCCCAGATAAAGTATATTTATTTCAGATTATTTGGCTGTGATTCTTTGAATTTTCTAATTTAAATTTTCTGCTTCCTTACCTGATATTCTGAACAACTGATGGAAACACATACTAATCATTTCATATTGTACCATACATTTCTTATTCTATAATTGTGAATGAAAAGAGAATTTCAGAATTTCCAGTGAATCAAGTTCAGATTTAAGTTGTATTGCACCCAAGCATGGAAAAAGTCTAGAGACCACATAGTCTCAAAAACTCATATGTAATGTAGATGTTCAGCCCAAATACTGATTCTAGGGTGATATTTTGGCCTCATTGAAGTCACTGGAAAATGCTCATTGATTTCAGCAGAGACACTCTAATTGTGGTGCTGCGAGAATTCACCACATGCTAGAACAGGGATCGGCAATGTTGGCATGTGGGACCGCAGGGTAAGCACCCTTAGCGGGCCCCCCTGCTTTATTTACCTGGCGTTTCGCTGACCGTGGCTCCCACTGGCCGCGGTTTGCCGTCCCGGTCCAATGTGGGCTGCGGGAAGCAGCGCGGTGCTGGCCGCCGCTTCCCACAGCCCCCATTGGACTGGGACGGCGAGCTGAGGCCACTGGAAGCTGCAGTCGGCGAAACGCCAGGCAAAGAAAGCGGCGGGGCCCACTAAGGGTACTTACCCTGCGGTCCCGCGTGCCAACGTTGCTGATCCCTGTGCTAGAAGATTGCTGAAAGACATGAATAACCCTACGCAGAATTCAGAACTTAAATTTGTTTTCCTCACGTATGAAACACTAACTGCCATAAAAAAACACAAAGCTGCATCCCAGATAGCATGTCATTCACATAGGAACGCCATAGATTTTGAGAAACAGACTTAAATTCTGTCAATGTAAATTCTTTGTCCGTAAAAAGTGATCTATCAGAAAATGTTCTAAAACACACAGGTAGGTGATGCTAGGAAGCACTGCAGAGCCTCAGCTGTCAAGAACTGGAGGAGTTTAGAAACAAACAGATTAGAACTGTAGAGAATGGAGGAAACACATAAAAGCCCAACGAATGACACAACATGATTTGTGTTGTATCTTGATATGGAGTTTCTGATACTTGGACAAAACCTGACGAATTAAAGGAAGAACTGGTCAATAAAGGTACAAACATTCATGATAAATTATAAATGGAAAGGTTTTTTTTCATTTGTTCAAATTTTTGAATGAAAATTTTCATTTTTTCATAAAAGTTTTCAAAATTTTTTAAAATTAAATTCATTTTTTAAGGTGTCTGTTTCTTTTTGGTGGAAAAATCCCATTTTCATTTTAAAAAGTACCTCTTTCTTGCGCTGGCAAATGTGTGTGGATTGGGAAGGGAAAGGTAAAAAAAAAAGAGAGAGAAAGTAAAATGAAAAAATAGTCTGTTCTTTTTTCCACACTTTGCTACTGGAAAAAAAAATATATATATAGGGTGAGTACATTTTTTAAGTTAATACCAAGGATTTTTGTAATTTTAGTGGATTTTTTTATTTTGAAATTTCAATGAAAATTTTCAACAAAAATGTAATTTTTCAGCAGAACAATTCATTGTCACTGAAATCCAGGTATTCTTCAAAAATGGTTTAAAGCTCTGGTTACAAGGGCTGGAATTCTGTGAATTTAGCTAATTATTTTAACTTTCAATACTCTTCCAGGAAAAAAAAAGTTTAAAATTAAGGTACAGTATTCCTGCAGTCATTTTTATGCTTTGCTGGGTTTTATACCATTGTTATAAACTCAATAAGAATACATTTATAGTTTTAAACAAAACAGTTTGTAATAACAAAGGATACATGTGCATAACAGAAAATCAGCTAAACATGTTACAGACTGGTATCAGCTGTGAACCAACTGGCTTCAGCATAAGACTGCACCCTACTCTGGTATGAGTGAGAAAAAGGATAGTTCCATATAACTTTATACTGCAGCTAGACAGATAGCAGGGCTGCTGTTTTCTGGAGCTGGTAAGGTGGATAACAAGGGCATTAAAATGAAATTGTGCTTTCTCCTGAGATCATCTCAGAAATCAAGGATATGTCTACACTGCACAGTAAACCAGATCTGTGGGACCCATGCTTCTGGACTCTGTGTTTACAAGTCTGTGCAGAATTGTCTAGGTTACACTGCAAATGTGGATTTACAGTTGTTGCACCCAGCTCTCACAATAGTGCTAACACATCCATACTGCACTACATATCCCTTCTCACTTGGGTCTGAGCTTGAATTGTCTCCACACTGCAAAATGACAGATCTTGGACCTGAGGCTCAGTGGGACTTGTACTCAGACCACCCCACTGAGTGGGTCCTAAACACTGGATCCGGAGTGCTTAGTGAGTGAAGTCGAACAGAATTGTGTGTGTATGGTAGGGGGAGCCAGGCTTAAACCTGAGTCTGAGCCCAGATTTACAATGCAATGAAGACATACCTGAAAGAGTCTAATTCACTGCTAGCTGGGTCTATAAGTACTTGGATATCATTGGAATCTTCAAACTCTTTGCCCTTCGCAAAAATAAAAAAATAAAAGTAAAGTTCAATAAAAATGCATTTGTAATATGCTGCCAGCATGTTTGGTTCAGAACTTGCTTAGACTGTTAACTTCATTGGTATTATCCCTGATTTATACTGTGATGAGAATGACTTCATCTATATACAAATTTCATGTCACATCAAGTTCAAGAGCAAGTGCAGACCTGGTGCAGTGTACTCATTCCCAGGGCAAGGGAGAAACTGTGACTAGAATATATGTTGTGTTCCTAGAGCAACAAAACAATGTAATGGTTTTAAGTTGGGTCTTGTGCCACAGCAATGATTAAGCTCATAGTGCATAATATATCATTTTCTTAGTAAAAGATATAATGTCCCATAACAATGAGGAAAACAAGTTGCCACAGGTTTATGTATAGCTCAATTAAAGGAAGATATTTGAGTTGTTCAAGTCATGTTTAAGAACACCACAAACAGAAGGAGAAGACTACCTATGGAGCTAGCTGTGGGCTAAAATCTTCATGAGAGTCTGTTTGGAATGCAATGGAATGCAAAAGGACCCATTTTAGTATTTGAGGGTTCTGGTACAAGACTGCACATCAATAAATACAGCTAAATTGTGTTTACAATGTCTTGACTTGACTTGATTTAAAATGTTTATAGCTCATTTCACACAGGGATTCGGAAACAGAAATACTTCCAGTATTCAAGGCACAGTAACAATGACTGCTGTGCCTTGGGTCAAGAATTATAAAGTGAATATAAATTGCATAGATTATTATAAGATTAGTATCGCATAATGTAAAAAAGCATATATTTCAACTACCTTTTTGGATTTTGTCAGGTATGTGGTATGTGTACATTATTTTCCTGCAACAGAGATAATGGCAAACTTATAGTTTCTAGATAATGTACTCTTACTGATTAACAAGGCCCTAGTTGAGTCAAGATTCCTGCAGAATGAGTGAAAATTTGAGCTGGACTGATTATTTAACATGTACTACTGTTCATTTTCCTATGCAGTTAGCCCCAGTGGTACCATGTAGTATTGTACACTAATTGGCTCTTATTGATTTCAGCAGCTTTCCTGACTTAGTTTGAAAAGCCTTAAATATCACCAGATGCAGAGGATTCACATAAATCTTTTAAGTAAGGATGAACTACAGTAAAGGAGGGACTTTATGGCTTCTGAATGAATGGATTGATTGAAGAATGCATCAATGAATGCACATTTGTAAAGTGCTGCCTGTCATGATCAGAAATTAAGGAGGCCCCTGTGATGTTACGCCCCTTAATCTTTATGGAAATTTGCTTATGATATGCATGTGGCATAACTGAGATATATTTTATGCAACATGGGTCTTGTAAGGTATCATTGGAAAGGTTAAAATGTTCTGCACATGTCATTAGAACCTTTAAGGACAGATACTGAAAAGAACAAAGAGAAAGTAGGAAAATACTGATAAAAGGTAAAACAGGATTTCACATTGTGCTAATTATAAGAATATTGTAAATATTGCAGGGTAAAGGATGAAATCAAATAGATATGGAAAATGTTCTGCTTTGTAGAAAGAAGACAGTTGGAAGACTAGTAGTGGTCATTTTTTGCATTTCCTAGTCTGAAAAATGATTCCTTCTTCATTGTACAGACCAACCCAATTGTGTTGTTCCAGGTGGTAAAAGTAAAAAGAAGCAATCCATATTTAATCAACAGAAATCATCTTTGTGTTAAACAACTGAAGTATGTTATGCTAAGAATCATGAATACAAACATCTGCAAAAAAGGCTCAGATGTTGACAGTTTTGTGGGTCATGCTTTACTTCATAAACAGTCACATTTATGGTAATGGGACTGTCTGAGTAGTAAGGTACATTTGAAGTTAAGAGTGGTAAAAGCTGGCCTGTAATGACAACAGCCTCCCCTTCTGCCTCAATATACAGAGCAGAATCCCTATGCAGGAATCCTTATGGTCTGTATAAAATGGGTGGAGTAGTGCCCCTAAACAGCCTTATTACCAGGCCTTGTTCCCAAGGCAGAAGAGGCTTTGGGAAGTGGATTGGAGGGGGCGGGGGGCGGGCAACAGGGAACTAATTATACTCTGCATCACCATTGCCTTCTCAGCTCCTGATTTTCCATTCAGAAAAGTGGGAGCATGTTATTTCATGCAAGATATGTATTAAGTGTTTGTGGGTCCTCTCTGACTGCTTTCAGCTCAGCTATTCAGTACATTGTAGGATTTAAACAGCTCATGGCAATTTTCAAATTATGATGATTCTTATTCACTATCAACAAACTCTCTCAAGTATTATTTGCAGCTCACACTGTAGTTTCATCCATACAACCAAGTAGTTCAGCTAAATAAGATAAGTCGAGAATCACTGAGATGCCAAATAATGCTACGAGGCTGCTATGCTAATTAGTGTGTTTCATTCCAAAAAGCATTGAATACAAGAACTGGCTGTGACCTTTGAGCATAGTCTGGATTTTATCTTGTTGTTTGTTTGTTTTTTAAAAGAAACAGGCTGCTACCAAAGGATTATAAAGTTTAGAAAATGTGTTTACATGCCTTAATGGGACATCCTTTTGGTCTTAAGCACTGGCAATAAAACAAACATTGTTATAGCACAGGGACTGGCAACCTTGGCACGCGGGACCGCAGGGTAAGCACCCTTAGAGGGCCCCACTGGTTTGTTTACTTGCCAGTTTGCCAACTGTGGCTCCCCTGGGCCCCGGTTCGCCATCCCGGTCCAATGGGAGCTGCGGGAAGTGGCACAAACCAGCGGGGCCCGCTAAGGGTACTTACCCTGCGGTCCTGTGTGCCAAGGTTGCCGATCCCTGTCATAGCAAAAGAAAATGCATCACACATTGTTTTCCTAAAAGGAGTTTCTAATTCCAGGAGGCTCCACTTTGTAATTTGCATACAGTGATTATAATACTTGGACCCTATAAAATGAAGAAAATAAGCTGAAACATTAACACCCAAACATAAACACTAACTCCCATTAATTGAAATAAATTCCATGTGACTTAATTCTCACCATTTTGAAAATATAGAAGCTAAAATCTTGCACTGTCATTCTAAAGTAAAACTACCAAATTTGGATTTTCAAACTGACAGAATAAAGCTTCAGTTTGCTGCATCTTCAATATCTATTTCCCATTTAACCAGCTCGAACAAAAATAAAACAAAACACCCCCAAAATCAGATGATTTAGTCAAATGTCCAGTAATCTTGAACTACTATCACATATTTTCAGTGCAATTAGAATCAGTCTCCCTCTTCAGGCAAGTCAAAATTTTCTTGTACACCATAAAAATTTAGCAAAATGTTCCAATATCTTGGTGTTTCAGTCTTTCACACTAGCACAGACCAGAATGGATTTTTACAAGCTGCCATCAGAATTGAAAAACTGCCTCTCACAAGCTGCCTGACCTTTATCTATTTCAGTATGAAAATTTGACTTCCTGTACCAGATAGAAAATATGCTCATATGAATATATAGTAGATTAATTTATGATGCATAGGGAAAATTAATATATAAACATGTAATAATGCAGAATATGAAATTAATTTAAATTATTATTAAGAGTTTAACTGCACAAAAGTCTAAAATGTATTTAAAGTGTCTTACTTTGAAGTATATAGACTAAAATTTCAAAATTTCAGGCTCCTAAATCTATACTAAGACACAACACACACAAAAATCCCAATAATTTCAAGGGAACTTCAGGAGCTCAGCATATTTAAAAGGGACAGATTCTCTTACTCACGTGGAATATTATTTTAGTCCATAAGCAGAGCTCGGCCTTGGGTCCAATTGTATTCACTATTTTCATCAATGATTTAGAAAATGGCACAGAGCAGAGATCAGCAATCTCGGCACGCGGGACCGGAGGGTAAGTACCCTTAGTGGGCCCTGCTGCTTTGTTTCTTTGCTGTTTTACGGACTGTGGCTCCCACTGGCCGCAGTTCTCTGTCCAGGTCCAATGGGCAAAACATCAAGTAAACAAATCTGTGAGGCCTGCTAAGGGTGCTTACTCTGTGATCCCGCATGTCAAGGTTGCCGATCCCTGCTACAGGCCTTTATGTTGTGCTCATCATTGTGGTATATGAGCACCTTGCACACTGAGTGCCTTTCCCACAATCATTTCTCAAGTTAATGTTGCCAGCATGTCAAACTAATAACTAAACATGAATATTCTAAGGCCCATGCCACCATCAAAGCAGCAGCAGCAGCAACAACACACATTGTGCTGGAAATACCTGTAGAACAGGGATCAGCAACCTTGGCACACGGGACCACAGAGTAAGCACCCTTAGTGGGCCCCTCCGCTTTATTTACCTGGCAGTTCGCTGATTGCAGCTCTCACTGGCCACAGTTCACCGTCCCGGTCCAATGGGGGCTGTGGGAAGCAGCACGATGCTAGCCGCCACTTCCTGCAGCCCCCATTGGGCAAGGACAGCGAACTGCAGCCAGTGGGAGCTGCTCTCAGCTAACCGCCAGGTAAAGAAAGTGGCGGGGCCCGCTAAGGGTGCTTACCCTGCAGTCCTGCATGACGAGGTTGCTGATCCCTGCTGTAGAAGGAGAGAGGAAAGAGAACTGGGCAGGGCACTCCACCATCTCAATATCTTCCAGCTCTTGTACAAGGGCCTAACATGACAATCTACCATACTGGCCTTATATGGGGCAGGAAAGCCTGCATAACCGAGGGTCAGCACGGGATAGGTTGAGCCTGGTCCTCTGATCATCCCATGAACCCAATACTTTGAACTATCAGCTCATTCACTTCTCTGAGACACAGAGCCTTCTCTTACAGACAGCTAACTGCATTAGTATGTACAAAATCTGTGCAGCAGTGCTGAAAATTCAAATTCTGTTGCTGGTGAATGACAGGTTGTTGCAGTTGCACATTATAAAATTATTTTTTACCTTTTTTCTTTTAAAAAATAGGAATTTAGTCTCCCAAAACTGTGTAAAGAATGCTATTGAGGTTGTAAAATGAAACGTTTGAAAGTTAAAAAATGCCAGATTTATGATTGCCTGTACAACTTTAATCCAGCCCCCTTGTGGATATGCATTTTGATACAATCTTTAATTACATAGTCACATATTGTTTGTCCACATAGGACTCCTGAATCATCTGGTGCACAGGAACATAGAATTAAGGTTCCACAGAAAAGCATACATCTGAGATTTCCTAATTTCAAGTGCTTGACTTTTCAGCATTAAAAAAACTTTCTTTTTATGCCTTTTTAGTGTATTATTAATATTATTTGCTATGGGCTAACATTGTGCTTGGTTTAGTATGAAGCACCGGTGAATACAAGTCCTGACCTTAGGGGCTTACAATCTAAAAGGCATATTATTCTCTTTTCGAAAGACTTACCCCCACTTTCATGTATATACCCTGAGGAATTCCAGGAGTGAATGGTGAATCCACATCTGTGATGCCAGCTTTCCAGCCATTCCTTTTTATTTGAGAAATGCTTTCCAGGAACTTTGCTAAGCAGTAAAGTCATGCCCTGGCCAGCAGTACTTTTGAGTATTATTGCTACATAATACTTGAGGTTATCATTACTTTCTAAATAAAATGCAAAAGCAGGATACAACTTACCAGACCACACAGAAATTAAAATACGATAGTACTTACAATGAATTCCAGGGCTTTAACTGCAGTTGTGGGTTGGATATAACAAATCTGGTAACTTGACAGCTTTACTTAATGTTGCATAATGTATTAATTCTCTCTGAAACTCTTGAGATCTGAGTGTGACTCAGCTGTCAAATTTTGTTATTGAATTGTGTCCACAAAAAGGACATGTATGTATTTATCAAAACAGGAATATAAGTAAAGAAAGTGATACAGACTTGCTTTAACAACCAGTCATATAAATTTAAACTAGATGTTCAGTTTGTATCTACCATATATCCAGTATAAAAACATAATATTGAGCCATTGCTATTTCTGCAGTGCATTTAGGTAGATTCCATTTAGACTACTTCATTCTGAGTAAAAAATAATTCTATATTTTGTTCTTTTTATTGTTAAAATATTCAGGCACACACTAAAAGACTAAAAGCATATAGCTATGCAAGTTCAGCTATGAATCTCTATCTCAAAATCCCATTGTTAGCTGATTTTATTTATTATATATATTATAATCAACATGTAACAGTTCAAAATGGCTTTGCAAAATGTAACAGTGATCATTTATAGTGCTTCTTGTGAAGTGAAAGGGCCCATCCATAGTTCCTCAGTCACTTTCAGCATCCACTTGGATGAGGCTAGAAGTTCAAAAGAAAAAGGCCCCTTGGCTGTTTGAAACCTCTAATGTATTAAAGACTGATTCTCCTCTCACGCTGGTAACCAGAAGTCATACTTCTGAAGAGAATGATCAAGTTTATTGACACAGCTGAGCAGTTCCATTGAAGTCAGTGGGACAACTCAGGCGAGTAGCCGCTCATCAATTTACTCAGGAACTCAGAATTTGACCTAATTTAGCAATAGCTGTATACAGTACTTCATGCTATACCATAACTATAATATAACTGCTAAAATCTTACTTTTAAATAAACTTATAGAACACAAGAAGAATAATATTGGTCTAAAGGGAAAAATACTTGGCTGGTCAGAAGAGCAAAATTAAACATCTGGTTCTGTCTCAGTCTCCCTTGGCAAATCACCTAGGCTTCAATCTAACTCCCACTGAAATGCACGACTCCAATAGGAATTGAATGAGGCCCCTAATCTCTCTCTACTTCAATTCCATATCTATAAGCTCAGGATCGTAATATTTCCCCTATTTCACAGGGTGTGGTGAGTACAATATCCATATTTGTGAGGTGCTCATATATGGAGCACTTATAGGTACATAGTGAGATGGAGTAAAATTGTGATGAAGCTTTGTTTGGGGGCTCTGATTACATGATTCTGAGAGTCTTGTCTATACACTGCGGTAGTGCACATCTGTGGGGTGTGAAATCTAATGTTCACCAACTGTCTGGTCTGTGTAGTCCCTGCTGGAATCCACAAGAAATTCTGTAGTGTTTGTTCCTATAGTCCCATTTCAAGCAGCACTTTGCTAACACGCCCTAGAGAACTTTTAATGAGTGCCAGCAGGGTCAACATGGGCCACTTAGTGTGCAATGCATTAGTGTGCATTTGAATTTGTACCCCACTGATGGCACTACATCACCATGTAGACAAGCCCTCTGGCAACTCTCCCATTGCTCCGCCTCCTTCTGCATTTGACCCTGAATGGGAACTGCAGATATTTGGTCCTTTTAGTTTTCTTTTAAACTAAAAGACATTGATTTTACATTTATCCAAATTAAATTTAACTAACATGATGCTATCATGCTTCCCAGTCCACCATTACATAACAGTTCATCTGGAGTTTAGCACAATTACCTAGTTTTTACCAGAGGTTACAGTTTAGTGCTATCATCTGATTTCAACATCACTTCTTCCTCAGTCATTAAAAAAATATTACACAAGCCTTTGGTCCCAATACCTAGAGTGAATCCCACTCTTATGAATCTCAGCTCTGAGGATCAGTCATTCACAATGACTCTTTTTCCATTGATTAATCACTTTAAAAATCCATGACAGGACTTAGTCTGTTACATCGTGGTTACCTGTTATCCTTAGTAGACTCTTACAAGACAAATTATCAAAAGCTTTTAAAAAATCCAAGTAAATTATATCCATTGGGGTTACATTTATCTCCCCTTCATTAACTTTAAAAAAAAACTGTTTCAGGTTAAAGAAGCCTAATTTTTACTTACATAAACTTGGCCCTTTATCAGGAGATACTTACTCAAGTGTTGTAGTAATTTCACTTTAATTACACTCTCAGGCTATTATTAGACCTGAGGTGAAGAACACAGATCTGTAATTTCCTTGCTTTCGTATGGCTCTCTTGTTTTTGAAGACAGGCACATTAGCAACTTTACCGGCTTTCAAAACTGCTTGTAAGGACATAGCAAGAAATTCACTCATCTACAGATGGCCTTATAAGGCCCTGCAGCATGAGAACATATCACTCTAGCTCTCTGCAGTAGGTGTAGAGAGAAATGCCTCAGTGGCGTCTTTATACAACTAATACGCCACCACAGATTGGACACAGGAGGGCAAGTGGATCCATGATCATATAGGTAGAGTTCCCCAACATTCCTAAGGGACAGAGAAGGGCAGCAGACAGTATTAAAGTCCATAAACCTGAATAGTCACCAGGGAGAGGTAGTGCTGTGTGCAGTGGGAGGTGTATATGCCATCCCTAGGAGCCCCCTTTTAATCCTCACACAAAGTATATTATTCTGGCTTTTGTGTGGGACAAGTGAATTTCACAAATAAAGCATTACCTTGTCACTATCACTGCTCTTTGTGTCATTACTTTCTTCAGTACATTTGGATGTATACAATCCCATTCTGGTGATTTATTGCTCTTGAGTTTATCTGGATGTACACACTACTATGTCTATAGCCTGTTCTTGTTCTACTAAATTCAATAGCAAAACTCCCATTGTCTTCAAAGGGAGCAAGATCAAGCATGCAAAGTCCTACCAAAGTCATATTCTCCTCAGTTTTTATCTGAGAGAAAAATAATTGAATCTGTAGTTTACTTTTACAATCAATCATGGCAATATTTCAGGGAATTTCCTGGTTGTTCTGAGTGCAGTTTTGCTTGCACTCTTTCACTGAAGATAAAAGAGTTAGACTGTTGTTAAATACAGAGACATTTATGACACACTTCTTTTGAGTGATGAGCTTTTCACCTGTCGAGTCTGTTCTGACTACATTTATTTTTCTTTGGCCTTGACTACACTTGCACGTTATACCTCAGTAAAGCTGCCCAGAGCGCTCTCCCTTGCTCCCCATCCACACTGGCAAGGCACGCAGAGTGCTCTGAATCCCTGGCTGAAGTGCTCCTGGTACTCCACGTCGGCGAGAGGATTAACGTCTGATGCATATTGCGTGAGATGCTTCAGCATCAGTGTGAACGAGGAGTTACCTTACTGTGCTCTTATTTACCTCTGGAAACATTCCATAATCCCCTTAAGCCAAGTGGCCTCTCTTCTCTTTGTTGTGAAATCGTTGCAGGAATGGAGAAGTGCCCTTTCAAAGCTCTGTTTCAGACAGCGGCTGCTTATCTGCTACATTGCAAAGCAAACAATTACTGTTTGCTTTGAGTGTGTGAGTTAGAGGTAGGAGAGGCAGGGGAGTCTGAAATTAGATGATTGTGTGCGGACACACTCTTACCACCCCAAAAAGCCACTCTCTCCCTCCCCTCACATGACACACTCCACCCTACCCTCTGCATACCTTCTGCATTTGAAAAGCATGTTGCAGCCACTGGAATGCTGGGATATCTGCCCATAATGCACCATTCCCAGCGCAGCTTCAATTGCCTCAAATGTGGCCACATCAGTGCGCTTGCAGCTGTCAGTGTGGACAGACTGGATTGCTTTCCGTAGTGTGCTGTCCGAAGGCTAGCTTAACCCAAAGCACTCTACATCTGCAAGTGTAGCCAAACCCTTTGTTTCTGCCTCTGGATCTGTGAAAATAAGTTGTGTTTATGAACATGTTTGTGTACACTAGGTTTAACATGTTTAAAGGTGTTAAATACTATCCACCCTAGTGTTTAAAAATGCATTAGTTAAAAGTTATCAGCTAGAACAGGGATCGGCAACATTGGCAAGTGGGACCGCAGGGTAAGCATCCTTAGCAGGTCCCGCCAGTTTGTTTACTTGCTGTTTCGCCGACCGCAGCTTCCACTGGCTGCTGTCCGCTGTCCTGGTCCAATGGGGGCTGCGGGAAGCAGTGCTTCTGCTGAAGTTTTGATTCCTGCTGCTCTGAATGATTACACAGAACATTTTGCCTCTGTTTACTGCTTATATGACTCATTATAAGTGCCTTATAAATAGACTTAAAAAAACCAAATACATATTTACAATTTTATTTTGTCTAATACTTTTTTCATGCTCCCTGTTTGTCTTGTTTGTGTTTTAACTCTAAAAGCCTAATATAGACACCAGCCACTGATAAACATTTAAATTAATTCATGTAGTTCAGTATCATCAGTTTGTAGTTTGGCTTTTACCCATCTGGCCTTTTAAATCTCTGGGCTAGGAGCAGACAGGGACCTTTAAAGTGCTTACTGAAAAGAATGGCTACTACTTCTAAAATCATTTACGAGGGGAAAAATTGCTTCAGAAACCCAGTCTGTGGTTAATATTTGGGACTCTGTTTCTTCAATTGTGTTTCTTTGAGAAATGCCAAAGAGGATTTAGTATGTTTTGGAAAAATAAAAGCTTAAGGCCAAATCATGTATTCACAGCCAGTTCAGGCACATCTGGGGCCTCCTACGTATCCATTCTATTGCCCTTCTTCCTGCAGCCCTATGGAATAATTTCATCTTTCATTTTAAATGAAATTGTTGAAGAGGTGCAGTAACAAGGAGAAGCAGGAGTGAGGGCCAGGCAAAGATGGAGGATACAGCTCATGATTGGAAAGTAGGTAGCATGCAAACAGCAGCATCCAGACAATTAATAGATTTCGAGGCCAGAAGAGACCACGAGGATCATCTCGTCTGATCGCCTAACAGTGGCTGCAAGTAGTGTGACCAGGCTTCCTGATTTTATAGGGACAATCTCGATTTTGATGTCTTTTCCTTATATAGACTCCTATTATCCCTCACTCCCTCTCCCGATTTTTCACATTTGCTGTTTGGTCACCCTAGCTGCAAAAGTGCCAAGTCCAGAGGTTAAAATAACCTTCTATACTCCTACTCAAGATTCACATTAGCCCTTTTGGCTATAGTGTCACACTGGGAGCTCATGTTCAGTTGATTATCCACCCCAAAACTCTTTCAGGGTCACTGCTTCCCAGAATAGATTCTGCCCCCTCCCAGCATCGTGTAAGTATTTTCTGCATTCTTCGTTCTTAGATGTATAGATTTAAATATAATAATATTCAAACACTTATTGTCTGCTTGTAGCATCTTACCAAGCAATCCAGACTGTTGTCAAGGAATGGTGAAACAGTAGAAGCATCAGCAGAATCTGGCCTGTCATCATTTAAAATATATTTGTTTTCTTTATAATGTACAGTTTAAGAGTTCTACGGTCCTAGGAACTCTTGGCAATCTCTTAAAAACACAATTACTAAAATAAAGAGAGACCCTCTGTTACCCCTGATTACAATACTGCAGCAGAGTGTAGGTATAACAAAAACTAAATAAATATACCCAAATCCTCTTTCCAACATTACCCAGCCTCATCCTTCTCCCAACTCCTTACAAACGAGAGGGAATAAACCTTCCAGCATGGTCTAAAGATTAACACACACAAGTTATGGAATGGCTGAGTCCATAAGGGATGTAGGGCAACTAGATATATGAGGTTCCTGCCCTCTCACAAGTCAACATCCCATCAACCCCTGTCCTAATGTTTCACCAGGAAATTAGGGAGAATAGAAAGCTCCAAAATATCCAGTCAGGGTCTGTGGGTGGTCAGGGGCAGGCTGTCTTCTCTATTGCTCACTTACTCATTGTCCAGTCTAGATGAAAAATGATATAAGGGTTTCAAATATTTCCCCAAAACCTACTTGTCTGGGGATTAACCTTGTAACCCTGATGAAAAATATCTGCTCTGCTTTTACTAGAAACACTATATCTCCACATCCATGAATATTCTGTTACCACTGGCCCATCTTCATCCCCTCTGTAAATCAGTTCCATTCCCCCTGCATCCCAAATAAAACAATTCTGTACCCAAATAATCCCAGAGATCAAAATTGTATCACCAATCTCATATTTGAAGGGATGGGGGATTTATAAATTTGACATGGTCTCCCAATTTATGGGATCCAACTTATTAATGTTCAACCTTATTTAAAATAACAAGTATTTCTCATTTCTAAAAATGGGACTGAATCCTCAGTCAAAATGGCTGCCATTTCCTTTCAATCTTTATATGTGCAAATATGGATGACTGTAATAAAGATGTCTGGTATCTCCCACTGTTTGTAAGTGGCCTGAAGCGAAATTTCCCTGGAGAAAGAAGGTTACACCCTGTGATCTATTCTTAAGAAAGTGGACAGGAAACTGAAGAAATAAGAATGAGGAGTGTCATCTGAAGAGATAAGAGATTGTGGGGAAAAGGAAGAAGGCTTATGGGGAAGTTGAGGAGTGAAGAAGAGAATAAGGGGATGTGCAGAGGAAGGTGGGAGAGAGGAGAGAGACTGGTGTGGGCAGAATTGGGTTGTGTGTGTGTCAGGAGGATAATTAAGGAAATGCAGGGGTGTGTGAGGTACTGGCCAGATACTGAGGTTGTGTGGAGGGATGGGGGAATCAGCAGGAAGACTGAGGATGTCTGAATCTAAGGGAGTCTAAATTGGTGTAACTTGAGGGGTATTAACTTACATTGCTTCATACATCATTTCTGTATTTAGCCTGTTGTTTCTTTTAGTTTTCTGTAGTAAACTGGTAGCACTTCATCCTTTTGAAACAAGCAACAAGTCTAGCTCATCATTTGAGCATACCCTCAACAGTGTCTGTTCACTTCAGTTTGCACTGAAAATGTCGATGAACAGCATTTCAACAAAGCCTGCTCAGTTGTGATTATTAAACCTCATGAGCTCTCTACAAATAACATGTTAAGAGCCCATTTTATTGTAAGTCCTTTTTCGTCTGAATGGGATTCTTTTCTGTTGTGGAACTAACTTTCAAAACCTCTTTCTCGTTAGGACAATGCTATTTCAAAGGAAACATACTGTGTGGTAGATTTTTCCTTTATTAAATTTATGATAATTGTTTTCACCTTTTATGAAACAGAAAATTCCATTTCTACTGTGTCCTATCATATCTATCAATATAATCAGTGATGTGCTACTTTAATGATCTGTTGGTATTGGAAAAATGAGAACAATGACCTTTGTTCTAATTTGTTTATATGAAGAAGCTAGTGAGATGGAAAGTATAAGACTTAATGGTATCTTAGATTATACATTATAATCATAACTGTGAAGGTAATACTTAATGCTAATTATGCTACTAAAATGAATTCAAACAGACAGATTGTAATATACTTGTAGATTTAAATGCATTTCTCTTTTGGGGTTTGTAATACCATGCTGTCTAATTATCTAATTAGTAACAAAGTATTTCTAATTTTTTAAAACTTTTCATGAGAAATCTTGGCAGTCTAAATACTATTTTCTTTTTCAGGGGAAAAATGTATGAAATGTAATTGCTATTCTGTGGGCAGCAATGTATCTAAATCAACTTAAGAAACAAAATGTCAGGGCAACATATGAATGCTTATACTTGGCAGTAAAAATGCATTGAATATATAACCTTTCTGTTGGGTCAGGTGTTTCACAAGGGGCTGTGGGACAGCTTCAGATGGCAGTAATATTCCTGTGTTCACTTCCTCAGGGCATATCATAAGTAATCAAGATGGGCCAAGCCTCTTTCTCCACACTTTCACACCAAAACACTGATGTCTGAAATGATAAAATAGTAGAAATTTGGCTTATGAATTTGGTATCTTGTACTGCAGCGAGTCACAGACCCTGAATCAGTTGTAGAATCATCAGACATATTAGCTTGGGCTCAATTCTGCCATCTTTACTCATATGAGTAATACCTCACGTCAATAGTAGTTCACTTGAAGCCAATATATACTAGTGGAGTAAGCTGCTACTGAGCATGAGTAAGAATATTAGACTCTCTTCCAGGAATCAGATGAAGAAAAAGCAGAGTGAAGCAAGGTAGCCAATAAAATCAGTTACCTCAACATATGTGATATAATTATACATCCATTAAACTGAAAGCATAATAAAGGTGTATTTATCAGGACCTAGTAGTACTGTGTGAAAGGAAGTTCTTGGGGACTCCTGGGAGTCCTTTGCTACATTCTGTCACCATTTGAAAGGAAGGTTTGTATGATTTCCCTCTCTAGCACTCCTGATAGAGATTACTTATCCCAGGAACTCATAAAAATACTTCTGAACAAGTATTTGTAACAAACAAATCAAATACTACCAGGGGTCAGGTATTCTTTTTTAAAAAAAAGTCTAGGGAAGGACGTCCCAGATCCTCCTATGATGTCTTCTACCTCACTACTTCATCACCATCTTATTTATCTGTGGAAAGAAATGAACAGAATCTCAACTCCCTCACTCGTTCCTTTAGAAAAGTTACAAAAGCTCAGGACATGAAGTTTAGCTTAGGCCAAGTAGGGAGGGAAATTGTTGGGGGAAACCCTTGCTAAAATAATTGTGGCACATCACTGCCAGGAATCCACAGTCTCTTAGTCGAGGTGGATGTGAATGGTGCTTCTACTGGAGACAAAGAAAAGTCACATCTAGAAAAAAAATAGTGCCATTGGTACATGTGCTGATGCTTGAGCAAGAAATTTATCTTGCTCAAGGAACCTTAGATAAAGTGAAAATGTGTTGATATACATAATTGTCTATTCACATCACTGACACTTTGTATCCTGATATATGGACTTTAGAATATGGAGTGTTTACTCCATTGATGACCCTTGTTGAAGAAATTTTGGCATAGTACAGATTCTGTAACTTTTCACTTCTTATTGTCTTGCTTAGACATCACTGCTTCTATTTTGTCCCTACATTTGCAAAATCTTTTGTTTAGCAAACTTCCTGGATACAGAACTGGCATAGTAAATACAACCTGTTTCAAATAGTCTTTTCTTAAAGTAAAATTTCCCTTTTCAAAAGTCTAGCTGTCAGCTGCTGTCTTGTTGGATACAAATTAAGCAGCGATCCCTTACTGAAATGGACTCTCCTGGGTGGTATTGAAGAAAACAGATGGTAGATAGCTTCACTAAATCAAAGGAGTATGACCAATTAAGAGTTTGTTGGGTAATTAAAACAACATGAGGTTTTCTATGATGAATTTCTCTGTTATTTGTGACTGAAAAGACATCAAGACATTGAAGAGATTCGGACTATTCTGTTTATGGTGCCTCTGTAATTAGAGCATTTCAGTCTCCATGCCAAAGAAAGAAAGACCATATCCTTTACTAGGAATATCCCCCTGTGCTTAGTTTCTTCTCTATAAATACAGGTGTGTAAATCCCTACATCCAGAGTAGGGAAAAGAGAAAGACAAGGCCCCTGCTATAGTCAAGGGTTCTCAGATGAACTCCTTTAAAGAAAGATAAAAAGTAAGTCACTACAGAAACCTATCTAGCCCAGATATCAATTTCCCTGAGAGTGTGTACTATAGCTCTCTTGAAAAATCATGGGTATTCAAACTCAGGGGCTTGATTTGGGCCCATAACAAAAGAACAGAGAAGAACACAAATAAGGTTGCTATAAACAAAAAATATTTTAAATGCAGGTAATACATTATTTGCAAAATGCAAAATCATAAATGTCAGATCAATATAACCATAACATCTCAGACATTTCTTGACAGAAATTTCTTCTTGGTGTATGCTTCTTCTTATTGCTCAGTACACTGAGTAGTGTGTTGGGAAATGAAATTAATTCTATCCTCAGCCTTCTCCTTAGCCCTCAAAAAAACTTCCCAGAAAATTGCAGACAATCAAATCTAAAACAAATACACATAACCAAGGAAATGTGGTGCAAATAGGGTGTATAAACACTTGTGATTACTCTATTGCTTATATACCAAGTATCAGCTATTTTATGTGAATTATTTAGAATTGAAAAATCCTTCCTCTTTGAATTTGTGTCAGTTTGAGGTAGTACATATTGAAATAGAAGGCTAGATCTTCAGTTGATATAAATCACCTCAAATGGGAGTATGCCAGTTTATACCAGTGGAGATTGTGGGCCAGAATTTTTTTTGAGAAATATACACAACTTAATTTCTTTGTTTTAAGGTTTTTGACACTTCTGTCCACAATGACACATAGAGAAGAAGCAACAATACAATGCACATTGGTCCCCTGTACAACTGTGACATTTCATTAATAATGCCAACCCTTGCTAGTCTCAAGGTCAGTAATACTCCAGTTCTCTAACCTCCAAGAGCAAACTACTGTAGAGATATACAATATATGAAAACACCACTTGGCAAGTTCTCAAAGACTCATAAACTTACCATTTGATAAAAAGTGACTCCTTTTTTTATTGAAAACAGCTGTTCATTCTCATCCTCAAGTGCTGTAGACCTATTTGCCTTTGTGGCAGAACCATGTTTGGTGAAACAGTTTGCTGTTATCCAAGGAAAGAGACTGTATTTCTGAGGCTGTGACGGGGCTAGTCAACCCCACACTAGGGAGGAAGGGTTAAGCCAGCAGCACTGGTGGCGGTAGTCCTGCCCCCGAGGTACTGGGCATGCTCCAGATGCCCTAGCAGTATAAAGGCAGGGAGCCTAGCTCATTCCTGGGTGGCAGCTGAGGGAGAAGGACCTGCCTGGGGAGCTCCGGCGGAGGACCAGCTGCAGCCCCTGTAGAAGGCGGAGTCAGAGGCTTACCTGGACCTGCTTGGAGCCCAGGGATGGGATGCGGTATGGTTGTTAAGAGAGAGGAGATTTAAGGATCCAGAGAGATTAATGTAGTTCAGTCAAGATTCTTGAGCCATTTAATCTGTTTAAGAGTTTGATCAGAATTCTGTTGTGTCTGGACACAGGGTAGACTGTCTAGTATACGCTATAGAAAACAGTGGGCTCTTTCGTGTTGTAACACCTCTATTGCTCTTTTCACCTAGTCCCAGGAAGTCAGCAAGAATAAATCTAGAAGAGTATGGGGCTAGTTGACTCAAGTGAATTTATCCTATACATAACATCCTTATAATCTTCTCTTTTGCTAGATTTCTATAGCAACAACTGAAGGGTGCAATAAAATGCTCCCCACTAGCACATTTTCTCTACATCTTACTTTCGTCCCCCTCAAAGGTCACTATTTACGTTTTTGTTGGTCTTTAGGGATCAGGGGAGAAAAAAAACTGAGTTTTTTAAATAAATATTAATCAGATTAGCATAAAAATACCAACATGCCCATTTAATTGATAATCCTATTCAATTACAACATTATAAAAGTGTAAGTCAAATTTGGGCTATAAAAATGGGTGCCCAAAGTTAGCCTCCAACGCCATATTTAGTCCCCCAGAATAAGTGGCCTGATTTTCAAATATTTTTATGGAGCACTGACCAGCTATGACTGAATTCAAGCCTTGCAACTACAACAGCCTCAGAGTTCCCAATATTTATTCTATCATCCTCTGTCAAGAGAATTAGGAGATCAGCTCAGTTACAGATCCATAAGCCCTGTCCAATTGAAGGTCTGTTCTGCCCTCAAACTCCTTGCGGAGTGAGGATGTAGGTAGCCCTGAGCACAGTTCAGTGGTACACACAGGATGTAGACCTCACCATGGCCTTTGACCCTGCCCTCCCTTGCATAGTGGAACTACACTCATTCTGCTGAAACCCTGGAGAGGAAGGGAATGGCAAGATTAGCCCCATATTAAAAAAAATTGTTTGACACTTTCTCTGTTTACACAAATGTCATATGTATCACATATCACACATGTTGCTAGACCTATTTCTCTAAGGAAGTTAGTGGGGAAATTTTAAAAGTGTGAAGGGGATTTAGGAGCATAAGACCCATAGGAAGTCAATGAGATGAATAAATTGACACTCAATGAGACTTGTGCTCCCAAATCACTTAGGTACTTCTGAAAATCCCCCTTTTTATGTCAACAGTAAGGAGGTGATGCACATACACTCTATATATGCATACCACGCATAAACACGCACATGCATACAAAACAAATCTTCCCAGCATCTGGTCATTGCTTCTGTGGCATGGTGACTTACTAACAGACTTGAATGCACAACAACTTTAATTGTGGCAGCTGAAGGATGAAATTAATCAGTTTGTTCAAACTTCTATCTGATTTTGTTCCTTTCCTAACAACATCTGAAATTATCTGCTGTAAAATATATATCAGTAGAATATGATTTTAATTTAACTTCTGTAAACAAGTTAATGAAAGAAATAAAACCATGTTTTAAGGAGCCCTGTAAAATGCAAGTCTTCATTCCAGTACTGCTGATATTAATGAATTTCTCTATGTTTTCCCATAAAATCTTAAACTAATTTTTAAAATGTTCACGTGATTATTCAAAACAAATTTATTTCACACTCTAACGATCACAGGATTATATAACTGCTTATTTTCCATTAATAGCAAGAGTGATAACTATTCATTGTTTTCACTCTTAATGTACATTGTTCATCCCAAAAAGAAGTTTGAAAGGTCACAGGCTAACCAGTAATTTGTTACTAGCAGCATGTATTCTTTAACAATATATTGCAACTACGGATGCTGAAATATTTTGATATGGGCAAATATGTCATATTATTTCTAATGTAACTCCAGTATTCAGCCAAGGTATTTTTTTATTTTCTCCACTTTTTAGTAGAGTATGGCATCTGCATTTTTTTCTACCCATAATATAGAATACATATATTTTAACACATGTAAAGTAGTTGTATGCTACACATCAGAATTCTGTATCAAATATTTCTGAGTTGGTCATGATGCAATTGAACTACATAATGTCATCCATACTGAAAAGAGATTTACTTAAGAATAGTTTAGTGCAATAACTATGAACTGGAAAATTCCTAGAAATTTTATCTTGGTGTGAACTCATCTTTGTAAAATATGTAAGGGTATATGACTATTCTAAAGTATATATTTATATTAGCTTCCACCTAAAGTCTTTAAGGAAAAGGAGGGATGATTTAACAGGGCACTGCAAAACAGCCTGTATGGTGCTAGTTATATTTTCCAATAATAAATATTAAAATAATAAAATCAACTTGGGGAGCAAATCTGAAAGGGGAGATAAATAAAATGGAATAGAACTTTCATCTGTTACTAACACAGATTATTTCATAATATTCACTACAGAGAATTCTTGAGTGTCATCCTCCCTCTGAGCCTAAAGGAGCAGCATTGCCACTCAGATGGCCACTGGCCTTGGATCACCCCAACCCCATAAAGATTTAGACTGTGAAGAGAGAACCCTAGTAAATTAATGCTAATCAGGCCATTATTAGATTATTCTGGAAATTCAAGGAAGATTTCTTCAAAGTTGGATGGACTGTTTAGGTTAGGTTACATGTCATGCCTTTGCTTGGCCACTGTAGAGACCATTAAATGTATAATATTCCTCTATGATGTAAAGTCTTGAGCAAATCTGGCATGTTATGACGTAGTGCCTGTGAGGGATAGGTGTCTGTTTATGTCATCCAGCCATCATCTCTTAGGTCTCATGCTTTCATTGGATCAAAGTCAAAGATGATTCTCACTGGGAAGATAGTAGGCATTTAGAGCAGATGAACATACCACCGCAGAGAGCACTTGGCAACCATTTGAGAGTGTGTGAGCTGTTTAGTTAGAAAATTGAACTTTTCATTCAAATTGAGTTTGTACCATTTGATGTTTTTAATAATTTGGAGGTGCTTCATCTGAATGCTTCCCAACTTCTTTTCAATCTTGACGGGGGGCGGGAGAGAGATTCGGGGGTTATGCTTCAACCCTGCAGTTCAGAATATGACCACCAAAGCATTGTATATCCTAAGCTTCATCTGTCTTATTAGAGTGTTCAGTTTGCAAAGATATTCTTGATGAAGTGCCCCATTAATGAAGATAATTTGCAGCGTGGACTTCCAGGAAGCAAGTGAAATCACATGCAATATCCAATGGGTGGTCACCCGAAAAGATTCTAAAGTCTTCAGCTTGTTCAAAATCACTGATCAGAAGAATTTTGATTTTATCTCAATTAATTTTCAGGCCTATTTTGCTGCTAATATTTCCAGAGCTTTAAGTGCTTCAATTAGCTAATCCATTGAGTTGATAGCCAGTACTTCCTCTTTGGTAAAATTGATGTTGGTGAGATTCTCATCATCAAGGTGTATGCCTAAAATGCTATTAACTTTGTATCTGATCAAGCCAAGTACTCTATGATGGCACTGAAAGATTTTGGGGCATGCTGTAATGTGGAAGGCAAAATTTCTTCTCTAATTGTTTGCAATTTCTGTCAGAAAAGGTCGTAATTACACTCTGTTGCACCCCCCAAAAATGTAAGGAAGGATCTTATTCATAGGCAACTGGCATGTCTAGGATTTTCAGTAGCATGAAGAGTCTTGATTCGTAGAAAGAAGGTGTCAGGGGCTTCAGCTTATGCATGGTGTCTGGTTCCACTTAATGTGAGAAACCTTTCTAGTGGTGGGAGCTTCTCTTAATCAAGTGTTTCAAGACACAATTCAAAATGTTCTCAAGAATGCAGATAGGACAATGATGGGAAGCAAAATCCTAGCACTGTGAAATCTGTGCTGAGGTCAGCACTAGGACTGAGTAGTAGATGAAGCCTACCACCTTTCCAGAAGGAACTGTTCAATGTTCTCATTAGGAGCAGAGAAGCTATGTTCATTCTCATGGCCCCAAGGACTGATGGGAAAAACTAAAGGAAAGAGAGAAAACAAAATAAAATATAGAAAAATATTCAAGAGGCAACTGGGAAGAAAAGAGGGCCACTGGCAGCACCTGTGGACATGGCAGGTAAACACACCAGCAAGGCTTGCGAAGGGTGCTGCATGCCAAGGTTGCCAATCCCTGATCTAGTCCAACACGCTGCTCAAAGCAGGACCAGTCCCCAACAGATTTTTGCCCCAGATCCCTAAATGGCCCCCTCAAGGATTGAGCTCACAACCATGGGTTTAGCAAACCACTGAGCAATCTCTTCCCCACCCAACAGGTGCAATGAGTACTAGTACATGAACAGGAGTACTAGTCTGAGCAAATTCCTAAATCATCTTTAGAAATTCCTAAAGATGTGTTCTACTTCTGAATGCCAAAAATTTGGTAATGGGACTGATCATGGGAGAAGGCATAACAGACACTGGCATGGCTGGTTGGACAGAAAGGATTCTGCAGCAGTCCCAGATCATAACATTGGTTGACTTCAGAACTGAACATAGCTCAAAATATTGAGTTTAGATCTAATAGGACAATAAACTGGGCACTGGGGGAAAGATCAGCAACCAAAAGAAATAACTTTGTTACAAGTTCCTAAGCAGATCCTTCTCAGTAGTAGAATCTCTCCATGAGAGGTGAAAAACAAAGCAGAGGCATGCAATATAGAGAATCAGTGGTCAGAGTCTGGAAGAAGGAAATGTGAGACACAAAACCCAGTGGAAACTCAGAGATGAATGACTGATTTTTGCTAAGTGGCAAAAGAGAGATGTAAAACTGGAGTCATTTTCTGCTCCCCTAATTAAAACAACAGGATATGTGGAAATAACTTATTTGCACTATCCTTTAGGAAAGGACTTTCTATTAAAAAAGGATTTTCCAGCACCCACAACCAGTCCCCCCAGCCTTTCCCCTAGCTGCCAGTCCCAGTCTTGTCCAGAAAATCTCACTTCCAGTTGTCCTCAGTGCTCTAGATCCAGTGTCACCAGACTCCTTGTACTCACTACAGTGGAATGAGAAAGCTTCCTCCTCAGCGCTGCCTAGATGCAAGAACATGGGTCATTGAGAGCACTGGACAGATAGGCCCTCAGTTTTCATTTCCAGTGCCTGACCTCATCCTGGCCTGGAGCACTTGGAATGAATTGTTACAAGGAAAGTCTAGCTTTGTCCCTAGACCCCTGTACTGGAACATGCTCAGTCACTCTGTGTGAATGGCACTTGAGCAGTCTGATCAGTAGTAGAAATTCTGAGGAAATGAAGCATTTTCAGTCACTCAGTGGGGATAACATATGCTGCCTTGTTACCAGTAGCAGCTGTGAGGGGATGAATCATGCTCTGCAGGAATGGCATGTGTGAAATCTTGTCAACATTAGAGAGCTATGAAAAGTTTGAGTATGCTCAGTGAAGATAAAATCTCCAGTGATATTATCTGCTAAATCAAAGAAGTATCACCAAGCATGTGCAAATTATGATTTTTTTATACACTCAGACCTTGGACTAATTTGGATGGATTTTAACTGGGACAGACATCCCTGACACAGAGGCCAAACTCCTGCCAAATTTCAATCCCTGTTCCAAGCATGGGGATGCTAGAGCTGTTCAATGAAAAATTCTCCAAGAGCTAAGGTTTGGTAAAATTATGAGCAACTGAAAATAGGGTTTTATAATTAGTAATATTGGGCAACTTTAATAATAGATGGCACTACTACCAGCCACTACAGAATCTGGACTGGAAGGGACCTCGAAAGGTCATCTAGTCCAAGCCCTGCATTCATGGCAGGATTAAGTATTACCTAGCCCATTTCTGACACGTGTTTGTGTAACCTGCTCTTAAAAATCTCCAATGATGGAGATTCCACAACCTCCCTGCGCAATTTATTCCAGTGCTTAATCACCCTGACAGGAAGTTTTTCCTAATTTTTAACCTGAGCCTCCCTTACTGCAATTTAAGCCCACTGCTTCTTGTCCTATCCTGAGACGTTAAAAAGAACAATTCTTCTCCCTTTTCCTGATAACAACTCTTTATGTACTTGAAAACTGTCATCATGTTTCCTCTCAGTCTTCTCTTTTCCAGACTAAACAAACCCAATTTTTTCAATCTTCCCTCATAGGTCATGTTTCTAGACCTTAAATCATTTTTGTGTTTCTCCTCTGGACTTTCTCCAATTTGTCTACATCTTTCCTGAAATGTGGTGCCCAGAACTGCTCAAATAATCCAGTTGAGGCCTAATCAGCACGGAATAGAGTGGAAGAATTACTTCTCGTGTCTTGCTTACAACACTCCTGCTAATACATCCCAGAAAGATTTTCATTTTTTTTTTTGCAACAGTGTTACACTGTTGATTCATATTTAGTTTGTGGTGCACTATGACCCCCCAGAGCCTTTTCCGCAGTACTCATTCCTAAGCAGTCATTGACCATTTTTATATGTGCAACTGATTGTTCCTTTTTACATGGAGTACTTTGGATTTGTTCTTATTGAATTTCATCCTATTTACTTCAGACCATTTCTCCAGTTTGTCGAGATCATTTTGAATTTTAATCCTGTCCTCCAAAGTTCTTGCAACCCCTCCCAGCTTGGTATCATCCACAAACTGTATAAGTGTTTATATGCCATTAACTAAATAACAATGTTCTACAGCCAAAATGCTTCTGAAATAAATGTAGTCAAACTTTACTAATTCTGGGTCATTGAGAACGAAAATGATGCTTAAAATTGTTGATTGGCTCTAGTTTTCAAGATATGCTATTGGGTCAGTATATACGACCCTTGACATGGGAATGGCGGAGGATAAGTGAGTTATAAAGGGAAAGGATCTCAATTTAAACCAGAAATGACTAAAATACATCTTTGACTGGATCTATGAATAAATCTATGACTGGGTTTGGACAGTACTTGCTTTTTAGGCAAAACAAGGAATGATGCAATCTGAAGCTGGTATTGCGTCATACATGATATGAATAGCATCATGTTAGTCCTAGAAGTCATGGATGATGCAATCCTAACGAAGCTTACATCACTCTGCTGAACAAATTGCCCTATATCAGCTCTAGAAATCATACAGTGTCGTGCTCTCTTATTTGTCAGTGTTTGATTTTGCAAAGGGACACATTTCTGTTTAGCCAAAGTGAGCAGAGATGCCTCGTACTTGTGTGAACAGTGCAGATAACTTCTGCTTTGTTTGTGGTGAAGTGACTTTTGCGTCACAAAAGCACAGTATAACCACTATGGTTAAGAAAGCCTATCAGCTTTATTTTGGCTGCAAAATTGGAGATCAGAACAAGAGGTGGGCCCCACACATATGCTGCAACACTTGTGCAACAAATCTTTGCCGGTGGTTGAACAGGAAAAGGAAATCTATGCCTTTTGCAATGCCAATGATTTGGAGAGCCCCAACAGATCATACCAGCAATTGTTACTTCTGCATGGTGCCTCCAGTTGGGAAAGGTGTGCCAAAGAAGAAAAAGTGGACTGTGCATTATGCAAACATTCCATCAGCTATATGCCCAATACCTCATGGAGAAGGACTGCCGGTTTCTGATGCACCAGAATCATTCGCACTTGAGTCAGACGAGGAAGAGGAAGAGGATGAAACTTCTGGTCCTGAACCATCAATGTCACAGGACCCACATTTTCTCCCATCCTCCTCCTCTGAACCACACCTCATAACACAAGCTGAACTGAATGACCTTGTCAGGGATTTGGAACTACCCAAGAGTAAGGCAGAGCTGTTGGGCTCCAGACTACAGCAGTGGAATCTCCTGGCAGGTGATGTTAGGGTTTCCATGTTCCGTGACCGTCCAAAGGATCTTGTCCCATTCTTCTTCATGGAAGGTGATCTTGTAGCCTGCAACAACATCGATGGTGTGATGGCAGCCCTCAACATCATTCACGATCCAGATGAGTGGAGACTCTTCATTGATTCATCGAAGACGAGTCTTAAAGCTGTTTTGCTGCATAATGGCAATGTTTTGCCATCAATTCCAGTTGATCATGCAGTCCATATGAAGGAAACCTATGACAACATGAAACAACTTTTGAGGTGCATATACTATGACCAACATCAGTGGCAGCTTTGTGGCAAATTGAAGGTTGTTGCTCTCTTGCTTGGTCTGCAGACTGGATACACAAAGTCCTGCTGTTTTCTCTGTGAATGGGATAGTCGTGGAAGAGATTCCCACTCCATCAAGAAAGATTGGCCACTCCGACAGTCATTGGAGCCTGGGAGGAAAAGTGTTCAGCATCCACCACTTGTTGAATCAAGGAAGATTTTGTTACCACCCTTACACATCAAGCTGGGTCTGATGAAGAACTTTGTCAAGGCCATTGACAAAACACAAGCAGCTTTCAAGTCCCTCCGTGGAAAATTTCCAAGGTTAAGTGAAGCTAAGATAAAGGAAGGTGTCTTTGTTGGTCCTCAGATTCGTGAACTTCTTCGAGATGATGCATTTGACCATGCACTGCGTGGCAAGGAAAAGACGGCATGGAAAGCCTTCCAGTCAGTGGCAATACATTTTCTTGGAAACAACAAGGCAGACAACTACAGGTTGTTGGTGGAAAACCTCCTCAAGGCATACAAAAGCCTTGGTTGCAACGTCTCACTAAAGACACATTTTTTGCACTGTCATCTAGATTTTTTTCCACCAAACTGCGGAGCAGTGAGCGACGAGCACGGTGAGCGATTTCACCAGGACATTGCAACAATGGAGAAACGCTATTAGGGCAAATGGAGCCCATCAATGCTTGCAGACTATTGCTGGACAGTGACAAGAGATGCTCCATTTAATGAATACAAGAGACAAGCCAAGAAGCGCCGAGTAGACACTGAATAGGACTAAACTATGTACATAATAGTTTTTTGCCTTTTGTTTCATAATACATTTTATTTATATAACCCTTTTGCTGATTTTTAAAGTGTTACATAAACAGGACAGGTGAAATATTATCATGTAAAGCAACCATGAACACATGAAAAGACCTAGGTTTACAATTTATGATTAAAACTCTACTATCTATACAATATACATAGACATAAAATGTAAAAACTTAAATATCTTAGAAACAGTAGCCAATCAGTTGTTTTAATTGTCATATTTGAATTCAGCACATCAAAATACATAATAAATATCACATTTTATCTCTGAAGCAGACGACTTCTAAAAAATTGTAGACCAGTGTAATTGATGGAGATATTGAACAGAACCAGACCCAAAACTGATAGTTGCAGGACCCCACTCTTTATGCTCTTCCAGCATGACTTTGAACCACTGATAACTACTCTCTGGGAATGGTCTTGCACCCACCTGATAGTACCTTCATCTAGGTTGCATTTCCCTAGTTTATGAGAAGGTCATGCAAGACAGTAAGCTTTACTAAAGTCAAGAAATACCACATGTGCTGCTTCCTCCTGATTAATGGACCCATCCTGTCCTTGGTCTTCTCTTGCTTCTAATGTATTTTTGTAGAATGTTTTCTCTTTTCAGTTAGTTTGATCTCATTTTGTTCCTTGCCCTATCTAAGTTTGTCCCTACATACTTGTGTTATTTGTTTATAGTTATCCCTGTAATTTGACCTAGTTTTTATTCTTTGTAGGACTCTTTTTTTGATTTTTACATCATTGAAGATCTCCTGGTTCAAACATGGTGGTGTCTTATCATACTTCCTGTCTTTCCTATGCAGTGGGATAGTTTGCTCTTGTGCCTTTAATAATATCTCTTTGAAAACCTGCCAACTGCCTTCAATTGATTTTCACCTTAGACTTGCTTACCATGTGATCTTACCTACCAACTCCCCGAGTTTGCTAAAGTCTGCCTTCTTTAAATCAGTTAAGTTTATTCTGCTGTTCTCCCTCTTAACATTCCTTAGAATCATGAACTCTACCATTTCATGATCACTTTCACTCAAGCTGCCTTCCGCTTTCAAATTCTCAGCTAGTTCCTCCCTATTTGCCAAAATCAAATCTACAACAGCCTCTCCCCTTGTAGCTTTCTCCACCTTCTGCAATTAAAAAAAAAAACCTCCAAGAACTTGTCAGACAATCTGTGCCCTGCTGTGTTACTTTCCCAACAGATGTCTGAGTAGTTAAAGTTCCCCATCACCACCACGTCCTGTGCTTTGGATGATTTTGTTAGTTGTTTAATAAAAGACTCATCCAGCTCTTCTTGTTAGTAAGGTGGTCTGTAATAGACCCCTACCATGGCATCACTCTTCTTTCTTATCCCTTTTATCCTTACCAGGAGACTTTCAAGAAGTCTGTCTCCTATTTCCATCTCAACCTCAGCCCAAGAGTGTACATTTTTAATATATTAGGCCTTACCTCCTCCCTTTTTTCCCTTTTTGTGCTTTCTGAGCATACTGTACCCTTTTATGCCAATATTCCAGTCATATTACACTCACTCTGTGTGTGTGTGGTGTGTGTGTGTGTGTGTGAGAGAGAGAGAGAGAACAAATGTTACCCTGCTTAATGTCCACACATGGATGGCTTAGAAATTAAACCTCATGCGGTTAAGGACAATAGATATTCTGTAAGCCATTTGCAAAGATTTGGTCTCTGGAATTATAGAGCTCAGGAATCGGCAACGATGGCACGCGGGACCACAGGGTAAGCACCATTAGCAGGCTCTGCTGGTTTGTTTACCTGGCGGTTCACCAATTGTGGCTCCCACTGGCCGCAGTTCACCGTTATGGTCCAATGGGGGCTCTGGGAAGCAGCGACCAGCACTGCGTCACTTCCCGCAACCCCCATTGAACCGGGACAACGAACCAGGGCCAGTGGGAGCCGCGGTTGGCAAAACGGCAGGTAAATAAACCAGCGGGGCCTGCTAAGGGTGCTTACCTTGCGATCCTGCATGCCAAGGTTTCTGATCCCTGATATAGCTTCTCTGATGAACATATGTGCAAGACGTTACCTTGCTTCTGCCAAACTATGTACAAAGATTTCACAATTTTTTTAAAAAAAATTATGCAGAACACAAGTAGTTCATCAGATGTAGTCTTTTTAAAGCAGATGTGTGTGTCAATGAAAGTCAAATTAGTGGAGTAGATGTCTCCCTATGAAGTAGTGAAGTATATGTGAAGATTCTAGGGCATACAAAGAAAGAAAACTTCTGGAAGTGAATGTTAAGAGTATAAATTGCTATATAAATTGAGTATAGATTCATTAAAAACAGAAACTGGCAAAGAGAAAAACAAAATAACTCAGTGGTGTTGTCTGTGCAGACAGTACCTGAATCAGGGAGCTACTTCATTTTACCTAGTCCCAGTCTGGTAGCTTCCATCACTCCTGGATTAGGTTTGCATACCACTTGATTGTTATTCATTTCTCACCTTAGCCATTTCTCCCATTCACCAATATATCAGACGTGATGCACTGGAGGTGGGGCTATTCTGTGGAATCTTCCGTACAAATAAGCCATTTCTGGACAAATCTTTTCCTTCAAAAACAAATATGTTCTCAACCCTTATTAGATTTAACTCTAAATCAGTATGGTAAGAGGAGAAATCTTTCCTTCTCTCTTTCCTTGTCTACAGAAGGAACATTTAAAAAGTTTGCATTCAAGCAGAAGGAAGCAAATCCCACTTCCCCACCAGCTCATAGAGGAAGCACCATGAAATGACACTTGAGAGTTAACTGCTCTCTCTTGCTGGGTCTTCCCCCTGTGAGGGAGAACAGAGCCCTGTCTTTGTACAGTGGGAAAAAATGTTTCTACCCAGAACAGATTAAAGTCTTCTATAAATGTGAAGGCCACAACCATTATAGCAGTGGCTGTAATAAAATTAAATGAGGACTTTGTGGGAAGTAAGTGCACTGTGAGAATGATATATTTTGCAATGTGTGTGGGAGAGCAGGCATACTTTTTTTAGCCTGCCCTGAGGCCATCATTTAGTATCATTTTTATTAATGATCTAGAAGTAGTAGTAAGCAAGTACATTAATTAAAATTTACAGGTACTACTAAATTGGGAGGTGTTGCAAACTCTAGAGAGGATAGAAAACAGCCAGGGAATTAGAGAGGTTAGATATATGGGCAGGATGTTCCTTAAATATGAATTGGAGGCAAACAAAGAGCCATGAAGCACAACTGCTTGGTGCCTAGGACACATTTTTCTTTTGTAAAAGATTAAAAAATACAAAAATGGTACTGGTTATTTCAACACACATTTGGTTACCTTTTGTAGAATTTGAACAAAGTAATTATTGAATACAGCCAGGATACTGAATGTATTGGATTCACTGCTGTGCTCCTCCAGTTTTATAGTGGTGTAATTCCATTTATTGACTAGATCACAGGCATGTTAGAGAATATATTCATAAACTCAGTTGGGTTCAATGGAGTTACAGCTATAGACGGGGTGAATCAGGCTGATTCAGGCTCAGTAATGTGAACTGTTAGTTAAGGGGTACACACAGATTTCCCCTGACATAAGTGACAGTCTCCACTGTATTTCAGAGCTCTCTTTTTGTATTTCCATGTATATATATTTGCTGTACTATTATGATGCTACAATGATTCTTCTGCCTCCTCTGTTTTTGTATTCTCAAAGGATCCTGCAAAGATTTAAACATGTGCTTAACTTTGAACACTGAGCATATCAGTTTGGACTCAATTGGACTCAATACAGGCGTGTCGCGTTTTACTCACATTTAACTTGTGCGATTTCCGCTTTATGTGGTGCCCCACCCTACAAAAAAAAGAAGAAAGGAATCACTCAAAATATAAAAAACTTTGTTTAGGGTGGGCGATTTTGCCCGCCCTTGAACTCAATGGGGTTTTGTCTATATGTGGTTTCTGCTTTATGCGGAAACCATGGAAACGAACCCTTGCGCAAGACACGACATGTCTGTATCACCATTTTTTCAGTACTAACAGATCAATTTTCTAAAATGTATTTGTTGTTGAAAAGTATTTGTCAAATATTTTAGGAAATAATTCTAAGTATTACTTCCACTGAATATCTAGTTTTGTTTTATTTTTCCCAAGAAGTATAACTTTATTTTTTTCCAGGTTGCATTTCAATTTAATTTTTGCCCATTTATTTTGTTCCTTTCTTCTTTTATTTACAGAAAAAATACATTTAAGCGCCTTTCCTGAAAAGGCAAAAGTTAACTTTACACACTATGAGTAGTCTCCTTGATCACAAATATTTTCAAATAAATAAATTGAACAAAATTGAGGTCTGCAAATAATAAATGTGCCTTTCCTCAGACATGTCTCTTCCTGCACATATTCCACCTATCTTTAAAACCAGATTCTGCCAAGTAAAGGAGGAATTGCACAAAGACTTGGGAACTTATTCCCTTTCAGTGCAGAATGCCATAGATTTAACTTTAACTGTGTCCATGCATAGCCTTCATTCATAGATGGAGCACAACAATGTTATTTTCTCTACTGTTCAGCATTTGAAAATCAAGGACTAAGGGCAAAGAAGGTAGGGATTTATTGGGAAAACTGGAATTATGTTGGCTAATAAAATAAGGAGGGAATAAAGCTGAAACAGCCATCCTTGTTAAGGACATATGGATGGAAAGTTCCTAAGGCAATGGTCATTCAGAGCCGCATGTTTATTTTAATCAAAGAGAGTGTGGAGGTGAGAGGAGGGAGAACACATTTCACTATAATAAAATGCAATAATAAAATATAATAATAAATACTGGACATTGTACTGTGATAATTTGGCAAAAACAGTATCCTGGATTAACACCTTGGTCTTCAGCTTAGAGTTCAGTTAGCTTTGGATCTAATTATTAATTTAGAAAGAAGGAACACCCTCTACTTGTCATATATAGAGACCGGAATCAATTTAATTCTTCTCTAGCCCTGTTGTAATTCAGCATGTTCCTTGGTGCTAGTCCTGCAAGTATTTACTTGTGTACTTAATTTTACACTCTAGGAATAGTCCCATTGACTCCACATGCATATATTTCAGTGGTGGGCAAACTACGGCCTGCAGGCTCCTCCTAACCGGCCCCTGAGCTCCAGCTAGGGAGGCTGCTCTGGCCCATCGCCCACTGCCATGGCAGCATGTCTGGCGGCATGGTAAGAGGGTAAGTGTCTCGGAGGATGGTCAGGGGATGGAGGCGTTGGATATGGCGTGGAAATCCCAGGGGGCCTGTCAGGAAGCAGGGGTGTGGCTAGGGGTTAGGGCAGTCAGGGAATAGGGAGCAGGGGGGTTGGATGGGGGTGGGGTACTGGGGGTGATTAGGGGGCAGTGGGGGTCTCTGGAGGGGGCGGTCAGGGGGCTTAGATGGGGGTGGGGTCTTGGGGGGGAGTTTGGGGGGGGGCGGTCTCCAGAGGGGGCAATCAGGGGACAAGGAGCGGTGGAGTTCAATGGGTCAGGGATTCTGAGGGGGCAGTCAGGGTGTGGGAAGTGGGTGGGGGTCAGATAGGGATTGGGGCACAGCCTTCCTATCCGTCCCTCCACACAATTTTGAACCCTGATGTGGCCCTTGGGCCAAAAAGTTTGCCTGCCACTGATTATCTAGACAAAATTAGGTCTTTGTAAAATCAATCTTTGACAGATCCTACATAGGTAAATGCTTTAGAGACTCAGTTATGAGATAATGTGATAAAAATATATAGAATTTCAGAAGATCTGTTTGAAACCATTTTGTAAACTGTATTGTAAATTAAATGCTGCAGTACTAAACTTGATAAAAACGTCTTACCTCTTAAAACAATCATTAAAAAACCCTATTTTTTCTTTAGACCCCATTCACAAAGAGTTCCACAGCGTGTGAACTACACATATAATACTGAATGCATTTATAACATTAATATATCATATTCAGCCCAATAACTATATACAATTATGCTATGCCATTATAGTAGTCAATTATATTTAAATTATTAGAGTCATCATAAATTTTAATGTAGGCAAATATTAGTACTCTTACTGTTGTCTTGTTATTGTACCTCTGCCATGTTATTAAAAATTAACATGGAAAACATAATTGGATAGATATTGGACACTTCAGAGTATTTTAATTAAAATAAAATCAAAATGAACAATAATTAGGAAAAACACAATTAAGCCCATCCTGTGCTATGCAGGTCTACAGAGAGGCTCTGGAAAGTTAGGTTTTGCATTACAAAGACAACTCTGTTCATATTTATATTTAATTTAATTAAAAATAAAGTTACAATTAAGATAGAAAAACAAAAGAACAGAGAGCTAGAGTCACACAGAATTATAGGCATGGCAACACTCATGGTCACCATGCCTAACTTTTAGGTACCTAAAAGACACTGGGATTCACAAAGGCTCAATTCAACGTCAAGGCTCCTCATATAATGAAAGGGAAGAGATAGATGCTTCTGCTTGGGATTCTCAGATACAAATGCTCCTCTTGGTATTAGGCACCTATGTCATTTTTTCAAGACAGGTGGGAGAGGAAGATGACAACCTCCCTTATAATTTTTAGCCCAGTGGTCCAGGTACTCACTTGGAATGTGGTTCAAGGCCCCTGCCACATCTCAAGAGAATGCCCAAACCACCAGGTTTGGGGATATTTTCATGTGAGGCTCCTGAATTCTCTCCAGTTGAAGCTGTTTCACTGTAAATAAATAATTTTACAGAGTCATTGGGTCAGAGAAAGGAAGAGAAAAAACACAAGCATGAGAATGACTCTCTAGCTTAGAGCATTCATCAGGGATGATCAGCGACCCTGGAATTCAATTAATTTTAAATGAACATCAGTTCCGCAAAGCATTTAAGCACCTGCTTAAATCAATCCCAGTTCAGCGTGGTACTTGAGCATTACTTATCTTTAAAAATCTGAGCCCATGTGCTGAGAGTTATGGCATTGCTGCCCTCAGCATTGCAATGAGTAACTGATTTAGGAGTCTAAATCTTATTTTTAAAAGGGATTGAGGCATCTAGGAGCCAAAATTCCTTTGACACTTGATGAGATTTAGATTCTTAAGTGCCTAAATCCCTATAAAAATGAGATTAGGCTTCTAAATCAGCATTCCATTGAAATCCTGTGAGCAGCAACACCTAAAAATCTTTAAAAGTCTGGGCCATGGTTCAGAACTCTATTGAATAAGGATGGACTGCTAAAACAGGTCCATAGTGGTGATTCTTCTAGATTTTTACCATATACTCAGTCACAGAATGCTGTTTGGGGCAGAGTTTATAGTGTAGTAAATAAAACTTTGTTAACTGTAAGTGGAACAAAGATATGGATATACTTCAGCTGTGGATCAATAGGTTGGAAAGTTTCTTCACATGCAATGAAATAGCATGGCTTACCTTTTTTCAGGCCTAAGTGTTGTCATCTGTGGTTGAGTTTGGACATAAATGTGACTCAAGCAAGCCCTCACATTAAAATATATTTTATATATTTGTATTTTGTAATGGTTTCTGGAGTTTATTAAATAGGAAAATTCTTCAGAAGCAGCCTCTGAGGGTGTCTCTCCATTGCAATGTAAGCCCAGAGTTAATGGAACTTGAGTCAGCTGACTCTGGGTTATAGAACACAGGGCGTAAATGTTTTTGCTTATTGTTAACCCCTTGTTAAACATTTTCTAACCTGGGCTTGATCCTGGGGCTCTGCCATCCACCCTGCAGCACACAGACCTGCATCAAACCAGCTATATCCCAGACTCCCTAGTACTGTCTCAGAATATGGCCACTTTAGCTCCGACAGTGAGAAAAGGCCTCTGTCCAGCGTGCATGTTACAGAAAATTTGACACCTCACCAATACATTCCGCCGAGCAGTCATTTTGGTCTGTTTACTCCCAGCTACTGGAGCCAGTGTAGCCCATTTGCTTAATAGGGAGATATCTCTTTAAGAGGTGTACTAGGGAGTTGGTAGGAATAGTTGTGTCTAGATACTTAATAATAATTAATAATTAATGCTGACTCACTGAGCTGACTCACTGCACTACAGTAGGTGTGTGTTGGGGGCGGGGGGAGTTGCTCCTGTTTTCATTGAAGTCGATTGGAGATTCTTGGGATAGAGAGGACAAATCAATTGACTCATCTGATTGTGGGATACTTCTGGTGGACTCCCAGGACCTGAGTGAGGGGATCTGCATCTACACTGAAAAACAACAGAACCCGAACCTTGGGTCCCAGCTTGACTCAGGCTCAGACCTGACATACTGCAGGGTTCAAGGACCCTGCGTCTGAAGCAGCGTCAGAGATATGCATGTAGATAGAAGTGGGGTTTGGGGTCAAGTATGAGTCTGAGCCCAGGCTTAAATTGCAGAGTAGGCATGCCCTAAATCAATGTCAGTTCAATGTTGTGTGCGCAGAGTTTGGGTAACTGGATGTCTAAGTACCCAATTACAGGACACAGCTCAGCTAGGTGTTTAAGCACACTGCCTATCTTCCTGAGTGGTCCCATTTCCTTTGATAAGAGCAATCACATACTTAAGTACATTATTGAATTGGAACCTGCATCACAACATTGCAGTTGGAAATTTTAAAGTGGAAGTGAGGCAATGACATTTAAAAGATAGCACTGAAATCACTGTTAATAAAGATCATGTGTTTTACCAAGACCGTCATCTCAAGAGGACATAGGATTACAGTGTTATTATTGCAATATTACAGTGTCAAAATATAAGGTGAATCTATAGGTGTGCCTTGCAATATGCAGATACACATTGTGGTTAACTCTTGTGACAAATTGCCTCAATCTATGACTAAATAGCTAATGTAACATATCTCTTTAAATACACTAGTCACTATTTGCTTTTTGTAGCTTTTTAGCAGAGCATTTTTAATTACACATTTTACAAATAATATTCAAAGACATTCACAGATCATTACATTTTTGTTTCCTAAAGAGGGAGTGGAGGACAAGGGAGAGAGCGAGAGAGAGAGAGAGAGAAACACCTGCAAAAAGAGAGAGAACCAAATATCACATATTTTTCTTTTCCTCGTGTGTACTGGAGAATTCTTTGCTGCATCATGTTGGTGCAGTGTAAATTTATTCTTCTGTCAGATTTATTTCTTTTTCCTACATTCATTTATGAAGATTTCACCATCTATATGGCCTTAGCATAAACCAGCCACAGCAAATTTATTCATTTAATATGTTTATTCATTCAACATTTCTGTTAATCATATTTTACCTTTCCTGTGATTATCATTTATTGAACAGTTTATTTCTTTATGAATTATTCATTTAACAGGTTTACTGTAAATTAAATATACAGCCAATGTTCTAATTTAAGTTTAATCTCTCTCTCTCTCCCACACACTTAATTTTAATCATATTTCTGTGATCAACACATTCTAGGTGTTCCCAAACCAACATTTTAGCAAAATAATTACAATCACATCACTAAGGTAAGTTATCAAAAATAGATTTATTGCATTTTAAATAAACCACATGAATAACAGAATACCTTTACAAAAGGAAAATGTGCAAGCTTTTAACTGTGATGTCCTTTATAGTGTAAGATAAAAGCATTACACATGGCATAAATCAACAAAGGTTCTAGCTGATTTCTAAAAAAATGTGCCAAATTGCTCATTTCAGGGCACATGCACTTTATTAAACAACATGTGCTATTTGAAAAGACACTCACAGAGTGAACTGGCTACACCCTAGTCAAACTCTCTTCATATCACCGAAAGCAAAGTTAAAAGAGATGGGTCTTGCACTCTGGATACAGGGCCTGTTCCAAAGCCCACTGAAATCAATGGAAAAATGCCCAGTGACTTCTGCAGGTTCTGGATCAGGACCTTAAAGATTAACAAACCTAGTCTTTGTCATCTAGTGGGAGCACTAAATTGCAGAGCTGAGGGCCTGCCACTGAGAACTCTCATCCACCATCCCTCAGTTGTTTAAATCTAAGGCTGTTAAACTGAAGTGCCCCAGGAGACTTCAGCAGCCATAGCAGCTCCTGAGGAGACAGCCCCTTTGACAGCTAAGACCAAAAACATGTAAGGCTTTATAAATCAAAGTCTTGAAGCACTTTGAACTAGCTGTTAAGTTACAAAACTAACTACAAATAAAACATGCTAGACACGACAACACCACAAAACATGCCAAAACCCAAATCATCTCAGCAAGAAACCTACAAAAGAGAGCAGACTACATTCACAATGTATCACAGATATACCACCAGAATTTTCTACTGAAGCTGAAGAAAATTGGATGCAAGAGGATATTCACTTAAAAAGCCTGATCGATGTTTTAAAAAGTAGCGGATAATGGTAACCATAGAACAGAGCACTGCCCATGTCTTCCATTATTAATAAGCATACAGCTCAATGCAGAGTTGCCATTCTTATCAATATACACATGGAGTTTTTCAAATGTGCATAAGCAACTCTGTTACATTTAGCAATCTCTAGGAGAGCATTAATCTAGGGAGTTATATCTGGGATAGATGTTCTTATCCACAAGGAAAACGATGATCCTCTTAGCTGCTAACATAGCTCTTAGAAACAGTCTGTACTCACAATGAGCAAAATCCTTTAATAACTAGTATTTGCAAGCCCTGCTGTCTCAAATGTAAGATGAAGTGCCTGATGCAATACTAAATATAATTTAGTCAAAAACCTCTCATTTTGCTTCTGTTGGTGACCTAACTTCTATCCCTCTGTTAAGAGGACAATAATCATTTTTCTTAGAGCTGGGAGAAAATGATACTCTTATTTCTTCAAAGCAGATGTAAACGCCATTGTATGGATCTGCTAGCAAGGTATTGTTAAAGCTTCATTTTCATAATAACGAACATCTTAATGAATAGCAGTGTGACATTATGAATAAAAAGGATGTATACATGTCAGGTGTCAGAAGAACTACCAAATTTAAACATTTTTTTAAAAATAAATATGCCAAACATTCAAGCTTATGGTCACTGGTTCTTATTTATATATTCTCATTTGTGCTTGATTCTCTTCTCACTTACACTGACTGGTATTATCCTAGTACAGTCAGTGGAATTACTCCAAATCTGATTGGAACAAGGGAATTTGGAGAGTTTACTCTCTTATTTTAGAGGCTAAGCAACAAGTTCACTAACAGGATTTGAAAGAGGACTTCACAGCTAGCAAAGCATAGACAAAAAAAGTTGTGTTTACAAATATGTCATCTGATCATGGTCAATCCTAGACAAGCTAAAATGTTTTCAAACACAATTTAACCAGTCTACACAACCTGGTCTTCATGAGAGTTTTACCACTAACTTTCATATGATCAGGGTTTCACCTTTCTTTACAGTGAAAAACAGCAGACATCAGGTGAAAGAATTATATTTAATTATAATAGTATTTTCATAATACATTGGACATTTTCTTTAAGGAGTTATCATGTTTCCTTTTAATTATTTGGCTACTGCTGATCTGACTAATATGTAGTGCATAACATGCATCATATGCTATTCCAAGAATAGTTTTCACTATGAATTGCCAATGTTTCAAAGGAATAACCCCATACTGAAGCTGCAGTGAAACAGAGAATAGCAAAGGGATAAAATATGACAGATTTTCTTCACCCAGGGTTTTTCTAGGTTTAAGAACAAAAACATCAAATCAGTAATACCCAAATAGTGCTAACAATACTTTCTCACCTTCAAGAGCACTAAATTTTCTTACTAATTTGAGGGAGGAAGAGTGAAAGAGAAAAATGCTATTGGAACAGTGATTCAAGTAGTATGAATATTATGCAGTAAAATGTTATCTGAATATAAAGACAGATGAAGCAAAGACCAACATGTTAATACTTTCTTCACAAGAATTTGAAGGAAAAACAAACTTTGTGCTTTAAAAGCTCCCAGACACTATGGTGATAGGCACAGTAGAAATCTCTAAGACAGATAGGTCTCAGATAGATTGCTTTGTAGGAAGAGAAGGAGATACAAAACACAGCTTGATAAAGAATACCAAATTCAACTTCAAATAAGAGTAATTTATGCATTTTCCATTATCAGCTATTATTTAATTTTAAAATTAAATTTTATATATTGACTTTCTTAAAGTAATTCAACTGCTTTCTGGGAGATTTTTATAAAGTCCAGCATTCTCCCATTTTAAGATTCACAGAAAAAATCAATGACCTGCCAGTTATTGCGCTATTATCACTTTATTTCACTACTCTACAGGAAAAAAATGGTATGTTAACGGTTTCTGTATATATTTTAAAAGTCAAAGAACTGGCTTTGATAACATTGCTTTTGAGTGGGCAGGAGAGGGTGGATGAGGAATTAGGAGTCATTCTTCTTTCAAAAGAAACAAGTATTTTATTAATTATTATAATATTTATTTTATACCCACTGTTTCTTCTATGGGTGAGATATTATATATAAATAAATATTTATAAATGTATGTGTGTGTATATATAGTTATAAATGTATATATAAATTTACATCCTGAAAAAAGTATACAGCATATGAAAATGAAGCCTAAGTTCTTAATAACAAATCCTTTGAAGTGACTTATATGTACTTTATAGAAGGAAGTGGGGAAGAAGATCAACAATACAAAGCATGCCAATAATTTGTGCACTGGAAGTGCAATGCATGCTTGTGCATAGATGGATGGAATTAAATCAGAAAAGGGGAGAAGGAGAAAGAGAGAGGCAGACACAGAGAGGTCCAGATCCTTAACCTTTCTTTTAGCATGACCTCTAACGACTTCTGGACCCCCTACTCAGATCCATTCCATGGATGAGTGATCTGATAACTTTATAATTTAGTGGCGCTCAGGCGCTTCCCCACAACATACAATGTAGATGTCAACACATTTTACAAAGGAGGTCAGCATCAAGAGGTGGATGAAATTTTTTGACCAAAATATTATTTGCCAGAAAATGCAGATTTGGGTTGACCAAAAAATTTAGTAAATGTGTTTTTGATGTTGGCAAACCTTTCAGTTAAAAAAAACTGTAGGGGGTGTGGGGGGTGGGGAGGGGTGCTGAGCTAGAGCTACAAAATAGTGGAGGTTGAGGTTCCCCTATATGCAATAGTTCAGTCGTGAGTGCCTTGATCACCAAAGAACAGAATCAGTCTCGCTCTCTGTCCCAGTGAATATTGAAATATTTCATAAAAAGTGGAACAGCTTCAACCGGACAGATTGAGAGAGGCCCACTGCAGCATATTCTACAGTCTGGTGGCTAGGGCACTCAGCTGGGAGAGGGCACACCTGGATTCCAGTTTCTGCTCCAGAATGATAATTAAGACCTTGTTCTCCTGCATCTCAGGTGAATGCCCTAACTAGCTGGCATACAGTGAAGGGCACAGATATGACTGCTTCTTCACAATTCATTTGCTTTTATTAATAAAAATGACTACAAATGTTCTAAGTCCCCCAAAATGCCCCCAAACTGAAATGTTATTGCAGGTCAAAATGTTTTGTTTGACCCGAAATGAATCCCTCACAACTTTTCAATTAGTAGAAAATAAATAATTTAAATTGGTTCCTGGTTGACCTGAAACTATTGTTTGTTTGTTTGTTTTCAATGTTTGGAACTGCCACCAAACCAAACAAACAGTTTTAGTCAGAATCATTTTATGATGGAGAAACTGAGGCATAGAGTGGTGTAATGACTAACCCAAGATTACCCAGCAGTCCGGAAGGAGAGCTGGGAATAGAAGCCAGGTCTTCCGAGTCCCAGTGCAATGTTTTATCTACTCTCTTCCTGGCAGAAACCATTTCTCCATTGACCTGATCCAAGCCCTGGCCACAGCTGACTTTTTCATATGGCCTTACTCCTGCACGAGCCATCAGTCCTCTGCTATAGGACCCCATCCTTGCTGCTTTCACTTCCCTGCCTTCTCCTTTTTCTTTCTCTGACCAATGATGAAGGGTCTACAGTTCAAAAAAAAAAATGCTTGTTTTTAGCAAGTCCCAGGGTCGATTCTGGAAAAAGCTTTTGATGGAAATCACTTGTGGATAATTTTGACATTCTATGGACTAACAGATAAAACTGTCAGTGGCATTAAATGCTTCTAGGAGGACAATCAATATTGTATTACTTATAGTGGCAGAAAGTCAGAGTGGTTTTATATATTCTTAGCTGTATGAAGATATTATACTCCTTGCTATCATGACCTTGATAATGTGACACACGACAAATCTAAAAGAAACTGCAATGTAAATGATGCTGACAAAAGCATTTAGTCAGCTAGATTCACCCTGCCTGACACAAACAGGTATAAATTACACCTTTCTTCACCAGTATGCCAAGGATGGTTGACCCTAAGGAAGGGTGGGAGGAAATGTTGTTCCTCTAGGGTGGAGAACTTGATGGAGCTGTAGAGGCAAATTTAAATTTCCACAAGTGGAGCTTGATTAAGTATTAATTATTATACTAATTTCACCAAAACACATTTTTCAGAGCACCAAGCTATTTAAAAAATTGGGTTGAATTCAGCAAATAGTTTTGGATGAAAAAAACACTACAATTGTAAAGTTTGGAAACGTCAAAATGGTTTGTTTTGATCTTTGAATGGGTATTTTTTCAAATAAAACAGGGATCAGCAACTTTGGCACATGGCACCGCAGGGTAAGCACCCTCAGTGGGCCCCGCTGCTTTGTTTACTTGCCGGTTCACCGATGACGGCTCCCACTGGCCGCGGTTCGCCATGCCGGTCCAAATGGGGGCTGCGGGAAGCGGTGGCCAGCACCGCGCCACTTGCCGCAGCCACCATTGGACTGAGAGCCAGTGGGAGCCATGATCAGTAAGTAAACAAATCGGCAGGGCCCGCTAAGGGTGCTTACCCAGCAGTGCCGCGTGCCAAGGTTGCCAATCCCTGAAATAAAATGTTAGTTGGAATTGACATTATTAAAATGAAACAACATTTCATTTTGACATTTCATTTTGAAAATGTCATTTCTATTCAGCATTTCATTTCGGGGGAAAAATGTCAGTTTGATTAAGTATTTTCCTTCATTTGACCCAAATAAATATTTTTTTCTTCAGATTTACGTTTAGTTGAGAATTTTTTTTAAAAAAAAAAACTCACTTTGGGTTGGAAATTAACTGAATGTTTTTTGGTTCAGCCACTGAATAAAAAAAAATCAATTATTCACTCAGCTCCATCCACAAAAGTCTCCCATTGGAAGCTACATATTGCATATGCTGAATATATGTATCTGTTGGCCTTGTTAGTCACATTTCCTTCCCTCTTGACTATTGAGTCTATACTGGCTTCCTATCCCTCTCCCCACCCCATCACAGAGGAAGTTACAACTGTTTGCAGAGCTGAAAGTTGATCATATAGAAGCATTAAATCTGGAATTTTAAAAAAGCATTCAGTCAACATAGCTATTTCCACGTGAGCAGAATTAGGCCAATGCTGAGCATTTTTCAAATTCCACTCTTACCTCTCAGGGGACTATGACAAGTTCCCCAATTGTCAGTGATAACTGGGGTTCCTAGAAACAGATGCCCAGTGCAGAGTGTGGGTAAATGCTGTATCACAATTCATGTTCAAGCTTGGGTGCTGGAATGCAGGTCATGTGATCAAAAATGGGAATAGCGACCCTCAAAGTTTTAAAATTTCAAGGTATATTTAATGGATTTTGGGCAGGAGGCACTGAGATTCCATTTGCTGCTATTGTATTTGTTAATGTTATGGATTTATGGCAATTTTTAAATTAAATTGTATGTTATGCGGCAGAACTTTAACATGGCTTGTGTGGTAACGGCACAACACTGGGAGAGAGCTCTCCCAGCACTCTAAAAAACCACCTTCATGAGGGGAATAGTTAACAGCACTGGTTCACTCTCTACATTGACACTTTACAGTGTTGAAACTTGCTGTGCTCAAGGATGTGTTTTTTTCACATCCCCAAGCGAGAAAGTTACAGCACTGTAAAGTGCCAAAGTAGACAAGTCCTAGACTGTGTCCTCTGTAAACCCTAATCTCTGCATCCTTTCCAGCCCTAGGAAGTATGACAGGAAAGTCCTGTTTTGAACATCAAGCAAGTAGAGAGAGATCATCCTGGAACAAACAGGAAGAAGAGCATTAAAGATATTTTTTTACTTAAATACATACATACATGCATATATACGAGACTTGACTCCACTTGGATATTGGTTCCTTAAACTATCATTGATTAATAGCAGTAGCATTTCAGAGGTTCTTAATGTGCTTTGAAATTAACCTCTTACTGAGAAGTGAAATTTACCCTTTTGATGCTGGTTTTGGTTGAGGATATTTTTTTTTTCTGCAAGCCTGGGTGAACAAAGCAATAGTATATTGGTTTAGAATGAAACTGCTGTTCAAGAGAAAAAGCTAGACCTAGTTAAGTACCCAGATGTAGCCCAGGTAAATAGACTCAAACTAGCAGAGCTCAAGCTACCATGCTAAACATAGACATGTGGCTGGAGCAGGAGCTCAAGACTCTCAAGCCCAGGGAGGTTGGATATGCATGAAAACCTGAGCCGCAAAGTCCACACTACCATTCTTAACTTATTAGCTTGAGCCCTGCTCGTGTGAATCTGCCTATCCAGTCTAGGAGACTTGTTCACAGCTGCAGTATAGACATACCCATAGGATTAGATTTCTAAGGTATTTAGAAAGCTAAACATGCAGATAAGCACTTAATGGGATTTCTAAAGGTACCTAAGTAAAGCCTTGATTCTGTATCTATTAAGTCAATGGCAAAGCTCCTATTAAGTTCAGTGGAGCAAGATGAGGAACAAAATCTTTGTCATATCTGACTGTGCGAGTTGGATATTTTAGGACTAATCCAAGAAGGGTTGTTGTGTTAAAATCTACAAAAGGCTAAAAAGGTTTAGTTATGGTTTTTAAAACTTTGCTGAACTGATGGCAAGAACTGCCTTAATATGCAACCATTATAACAATGGTTGATGAACACAAGAACAAAATGAAGTCAAAGATGATGGGTAAATTGAGTATAGACTAAAATTTGATAGTAAAATGGCCTTCAGGCATTTAGGATGCCACTTTTTGGTGTGGCAATGGACTAGAAATTTCATGAAATAAAAGAAAATCATTGTGTTAATTTATCAGAAATGTTCATGATTGCCAATTTTAATGTGTTAAATTAACAGAGAAAAATCATTCTTATAAAGTGTGAAATAGGTTCTTCATCTTGCCTTTAATGGACATTTCAATGATGTTGCTATAACATTCCGTATTAACTATGGAACTAACAGGGGAGGAAGATAGTACTTACATTTTCTTTCAGTTTATGTGGTTTATCTTTATAAAAACTGGTAATATTTTGTTCAGTTCCTTTAAAAGCATGAATATATATTTATCTCAAAAAATAATGATTCAATACTGCACATATGCCAAATACTTTACTGGTCTAATCTGAATTCACTTTCAGTTTCTAATTAGACATCTGTTAAAAGTCCATAACAGGAAATCTAATAGAGTTGTGTTGCAATTTGTCAGAGTGATTAATGAATAACAGTGTTAAAGTGTCCTTAAATGGAATCTATTATTTGAAACTATACAAACTGAAATTAAACTCTTGGCTTTTATTAACAGTCTTTACAAACTTCTACATATCACTATCAGCTGAAAGAAAAGAAAATTGGGGAAATAAACCCTCTAAGAAAATCAAAGATTATTTTTGTCTCCATTCCCTTTTAAGAATCCCTTAAGAAAGAATCTGATCTTGCCAAATCAATTCACACATAGTACACACACACACACACACTATATATTATATATATATATATATAAACAATCTGTCTCTCTCTGGCATTTCAGAATATTTATGAAATTATCAGATGCCTAAATTCTAATTCTTCAAACTGACTGCTAATCTTGTGAAGTAGCTTTTATTTAATCAGTTAAATAGGAAGTTCTTTTCCACCCAGCATCTTCTCTCCAATGGTTAATTGCATAATTTGTGTTACTATGATGTTAATTACTAACTGTATAGAGGGCCACAACAAAGCCTACCACCATGTCCCTCACTAATGATGTGAGGTTTTTTTTTTCTCATGACCTCTATACTGAAGTACAGTGTTGATAAAAACTCTCCAGCCTTGCTTCCATTTTCCCTGAATTTCTGAAGCATTCTAGACAATAAGAACAGAATGTTATCTCTGCCAGAAAGGAATTATTATATTACACTTCAAATAGGGCACACAGCCTCCAGTGAAACCTGTGATTAAATAACAGTTTACTGGGTGAAGATGACTATGGCAATCTGTTTCCTAGTTTCAGAGAGGAAGTCATTCACATATTCTTTCACATTTAATTCCCTTCACACCTTCTCCGGAGGCAGATGGCACACAATCTTTTCTCTCCTGCTGTTCCAGAAAACTCTATTTTCCCCATAGCTCAGCAGCTCCTGCACTTCAGTGCTTTCTCTCATTCCATGAGTAGACAGGAAATCCTTCTTAGACCTTGGACATAGAAGATACCCTGTCCTACCTCTGATACAGTTTGTAAGAGACAATAACCATAATAACCTGGGCTTCTACATTTTCCTGGTCCTCAGTGTAGCTATTTAGAAAAAAGCACAAAATATTATTTCTAACTGCCTACATGTTTGGTGAATCACTGAGAATGTGGTGCTCAAGGTCAAAGTTCTGATTGGTTTCCAGAAGAATGCTACAAAGTCATGGCCTATTGCATAAGATTGACAAGTTCCTTTTTATACTTCCCTGTGTTTTTCAAATGAAAGGAAACAAACATTCTTTTAGCAGCTTATACAACAAAAATAGACGCAGAAATGTGTGACCCTATGCAGGTTTTTATATATGTAGATCTAGATGTGTGCATAAAATCAGTGTTTATCTAATTGGCCTGGGGGACATCTGAAAATTTTGGATAACTGGACATTTGAATAACCGGAAATGCTATTTAACCAAAATCGGGGACACACTATAGATTCAGATTTTTGGATAATGGGAAACCAGATAAATTGAATTATGCTATATATATTAAATATGCTTCTCCAATGTACTTTGATTAATTAATTAATTAAATTGGAAACTATGAAGGTTTGGCCCTATATTCATTTTTTGTTTTATACACATTTATATACACAGAAAGCAAAAAAAAAAAAGTTGTACATTAGCATACCAATGGACCATCCAAATTAAACTGCCTCTTAGAAATGGTATGCTAATGTACAACATTTTTTTGTTTTTGTTTTTTTGCTTTCTGTGTATATAAATACATCTTACTTATGTTCCATTCTATGCATCCGATGAAGTGGGCTATAGCCCACGAAAGCTTATGCTGAAATAAACTGGTTAGTCTCTAAGGTGCCACAAGTCTTCATCGTCTTATTTACAATAATAATGTAACAGACACTGCAATAAAATATTAGGGTGGCCTTTTCCAGCTTTGGTTTCTAATGTTAGGTGTTGTGACAAAGCTCCGAGTTGATACTTGTGGGTCACATTCTTCCTGGCAGATTTAGGGGCCTCAGAAACTCATGTAGGCCCCAGAGTGACCTTCATCTCTCAGTATAATTGGCAAGAGTCACCACCTACTGAGTTACCTTCATCACAGGCCAGTATGGGAGGTGGAAAGGCGGGGAATACCCCACAGTTTTTGTTGCTCCATAGAGGTCAGTAAGCACAGTTCAGTTTCCTGAATGAACTGAGTCTCATTTCTCCTCTCAAGAGGATTTCTGCAGCTGTTGGTGGCTTTCCCTTCACCACTAATGCTGCTTTGATTCCCTGGGCCATTTCCCCAAGGTTCCCTCTTCCTAGCTTCACCCTTACCTCAGGTTGCAGCAAAACTTCCTCTTCTCCAGCTCCTTTATCCTTGGCTCCCCCTGAGGGAGCTGGAAAGGAGAGCTTTTAAACAGTCTGAATGAGACCTTGATTGGCTCCACCTGTCTCCATTAGCCTAACAGCCTTAACTGCCCTTTTGCCAGTTAATTGGGATCAGGTGCCAGCATTAGCCTAACAACCTTAACTGGTTGTTAATTGGTGTCAGGTGTTTTGATTGGCCTGGAGTAGCCTTTGTTTGGCTATCTAGGGAACAGGGACCTGCTCATCCTGAGGGTGATATACCTGCCTTCCAGCACTCTCTTATATCTTCAGGTCTGACTCCATCAAAGTATCTAAATCTCTGGTCTTATTTTCAAAGGTGGGAAGGACTCGCCGCTCTTCACTGAGTTCAACTACTAGATCTGGTTGTGAAAATATTATCAACATTTTGCATTATTGAAAAATTTCAGCTAACATTAGGCATCCAAGTTGGAATGTACCTGAATGAACAAGTTTTTACACATTTACAAAATTCAGGTATGAAAAAGCAATATAAAAAAGAAAAACATGTTAATTACTGTGCATAATTAGAATGGGTGATGGACAGATGGGCCTATTTTTAGGAGAAACAGGAAGAATATTCTTGTGGCTTAGACACAATTAAGCACATCTGGGTTCAATTTCCTGGCACTTTCTGTGCGAGCTTGGGCAAGTCATTATTCTCTTTGAGCCTCAGTTCCCCATCTGTAAAATAGGTATAGTATCACCTTTCCCCCCTCCATCTTTTATTTAAGTTGATTGTAAATTCTTTAAGGCAGGCACACTTTTACTATGTTTATATTAACAGTGCCTAGCACAACGAAGCCCTAATCTCAGTTGGGACCTGTAGGTAATAGTATGAAAGAAACAAAGAGTGCACACATGTCAATATCTGAGCTGGCTATTGTTGAACAAGAAGCTTGCTAGTGGGCAGCCTTTTATATTGTAGTACTGGTTAGGATCCTTTGTTGTCAGTTTCTATACTACAGATTACAATAGGGTTTGAGTTGGTTAAAGTGTGTTGACAATCATTTCACTTTTGTGGAAAATCAAATTCCTTGGAATGAGTGTGGGACTTCAACAGCAGCTTTCTTACTATCTCCCTTTACTGCTAAAATACTGAATATATTGGAATGCAAAGACCGATTTACCAAGGAAAAATGTGTTGCAAAAATGTCAAAGTAAACAACCAAAGGAAACTAGACAAAAGGCTCCTCAGGGCAATTTCAGTTACACAGATGATCAAACAAAAACTTGGATTAAAAAAAACTGAAGGGGAAAGCAATAAATGAGCATACGTGGAGAGATATCTGCTATGCCAACTTTAACAGGGAAAAAAAAGTGTTGCTATTTCCCTTTCCTGTGAAGCTCTGGGATTCTCTTTTATCTCACTCAAGCCAAATTCAGCTCTGATGTAAACTCCATTTACCTCAGTCAAGCCTGTCCCAGCTGTCAGAGGAAGTATTAAAATTGGGAAAAAGGGAGAACAAAAGCAAATATCTACCAGCTCCAAAGACATTTTTCAAAAAAAATGCCATCTGCTAAAAATAGCAGTTTGCTGATGCCACTTGTGCATATAAAACTCTCAACACCATAGATGCTAGAACCAGGGGTGCTGGGGTGCAGCAAGATCTCCCTGGCTTGAAGTCGTTTCCATTGTATACAGGGTTTACAGTTTGGCTCAATGGCTCTCAGCACTCCCACTATACAAATTGTTCCAGCGCCCCTTCTTGACATCATATTTTGGTTTAAGAGCCTCTGGCTGTAACTTTATGGAATTGCTTATCCACAAAACATTAACTCAAAATTAACCAATAAACTTATCCAGAAGCCTTCAGTCCTTGTAATCCTTGTAATCACTGAAGGTTTATGGGCAATATGGCCCTCCAGACCACAATCTTCACCAAACCTAACTATGTAGAAATTTGGGGTCACTCATGAGCTATGTTATGCCTGTGAACAGTAATAAAAGTTAGTTTCATCCCAACACTGTGTAATAAACTTACTCATTTTCCAAGCTCTATCTCCAACTTTGGAGTAATAGGCCAAGTCACCTATAATACTTCTACAAGGACTCCCATACAAATATTCATGAGTGAGTACTAGCATTCTCCTATAGACTCTTGAAGATATCATGGCTGAGTGATTTATGCACCTTTGTCCATGGTTGCAGTTATAGGCTGAAGGGGTGAAAATGCTGTCCCTACTACTGAGAACCCTGCAAGATGCTTAGAGAAAACTGTATCCGTCAGACTTTGATCCAATGAAGTCTCCTTGACATACATTGATCTGAGTGCACCAAATCACCACTGGCTTCAGAGAAATGCTGAATCTGTCAAATACCAAATGTGAACAGAAGAGAGTCCCAATGGCCATACCAAGAGACAATTTGTTGGAGGTTAGGGGAACACCCTTAAAAATCAAAATGAGTGGGGTGAATGAATAGGAGGCTATAGGCTGAAGTGATATTACTGTATTTTGTCAGCAAGTCTTAACCAGTACTTGCTGCAATACCTCTATTGGTCACATTGGGGAGATCTGACACCCTACCAGTCACTCCTTGTGGGATTTCCACTGCTGGGCAAGATCCTCTGAAATGACCGTAGCCTTCAGAAAAAGGCTTGCCTCCAATGCTGAGGCAGGTCATGCTCTAATTTGGGTCTATTCTGCCAGTGACAGGAATGGGTTCCCCTTCCCCTTTATGCCATTATATATATCCCAGAAGACAGCGGGAAGGAGAAAAAGAATCAGCAGCCCGGCAGTATGAATCTTCTAGCCAGGGAGTGACTCCTGTGCTTGTGAACCATTCCTAGGTTACAGGGCTGGTGAGGGTCTGGGTCCAGCCCTGTAACCTAGGAATACACCTTTACTACATCACAGAGATAGTCCAGCCTACAAAGATGTAGATTTACACTCTTAGACTATCTCTAAAGTTTCAGGCTTCCACTCAGACAGCAAAATAATGCCATGTGACTTAAGCAACCAGTCACTCATCTCAAATAGTGAATTTTAAATATTTAAACAAACAGAACAAATAGTTTTCAAGTAACTTATATGAGAAAATAGGTTAGAGTACAGTGTTTGCATAAATAAATACTACACATTCATAAATTTGTTCATACATAATCTGTTAACAAGGAAAAGAGCAAAATTCAAATAAATTGTTATTAAATCATTCATCTTTGTATCATTTTCTATTGTGGAAGTGCTGAGGAGCCCTAGACAATGACCAGGACCCCATTGTGCTAGGCACTATACAAAGCAGAACAATAGTTAGCAAATACTAGTAATAAAATGCCTATTTTACAAAATAAAACTGCAGAAGTTACCTGATATGTTAGTGCAACTTAATGTGTCTTGGACTGATTCTCAGGCGCTGAGGGAATGTCCACCCTAGAAAATCTGCAGCAGCACATCTGGAGTGCTGCACCTGTACTGCTGTAGTGTAGATACTACAACAAAGGATGGAGTGTTTTCCATTGCTGCAATAAATCCACCTCTCCGAGAGGCAGGAACTAGGTCAATGAAAGAATTCTTCCATCGACCTACTTGTGCCTACACTTGAGCTTAGGCTATCTTAACTGCATCTGTCAGGGGAGTGATTTTTCCCACACCCTGGAGCAACATAGCTAGGTGGACTTAACTTTGTACTGTAGACCAGTGTCAAGGTCCTTTTACAGAGCCAGAGTGGTGTAAAGGGGTCTTACTGTAAATCAGAGCCTGCCTCTATGACCTACATTCAGCGCTATTTAGACACTTGCATTACTAAAGCTGGTACGAATGCTCAATTCAGATACATTGTATAAGAAAATTGCATGAGGGGGAAAAGTATTTATCATAGAGCATGATACATTTTTCAACAGCACTCTGGTGCAATGAGTGTCTGGTAATAAAAACCTTGCCCTTTTATTTTTTCCGACAATAACTTTTATTTTCACATTTCAATCATGTTGATTGCTTTTATGCAATATTTCTGTTATAAATGCATTTTAATGCCTTCGTTACATGCTTTCAAAATAACTTACACATTACGGTCTTTTTATTCCAAAGAGTGAGAATACTGTCAGAAATAACATTGGTTTTTCATTATCTACAGTAACTTGCCATGTTCTATGCGGACCTAGATACTGGATTTTGTAGTGTACTGAATTGCCCAGCAGCAATTCAGACAGATGTAGTCCAAGATATTCTGCTTCAGGTCAAGACTGAAGGTGAAGTCAAAGTGGCTTTAAGTCATCTTTGCAATCCTGTATCCTGGCAACCACGGTAATGCCTAGGAAACATCTCATATTTTTCTATTAATGTTACTCTTCATGTCAGATGGCAAATATTTGTTTCTGTTTAAAATAATTAACTGAGAGACTTAAGTCACCTGAGGCTGAATAAACAAAAGGACTCAGGCACCTAACTACTACTAAATTCACTCTCAGCTGCCTCTGGACACTTCAGGCACCTAAAGTTGTTTATGGCCTAAATTTTCACAATAAATGTTCCCTAGACACCTATATTTCTGCCTATGCACCTGGGCACTGCAGCCCCACACCTAGAGCCAGGAGGCCTAAACCTCAGAACTATGTACAAACTGGGGGAAGACAGGCATTCATTTGCCTAGCTAGACTCCAGGGCATGATCCAATAACTGTGTTCGGAGCTTGCCTATTGGGTTGGGCTCCTGTAAGTAAGATTGCACAAAATGGCAGGGGAGGGACCTGCCTCACAACTTTTATTCTAGTGGTTAGGGTATTCACTTTAATCAGTGGTCTCCTGTGTGCTCAGTCCCCATCTGCCTAGAGCGGAGAAGGGATTTAAAGAGGGCTCTGCCACTGCTCAGGTACATGTCCTAATGGTCTACGGGATATTCTGATGAAGGCTCCCTCAATATCTTGTGTTGAAGCTGTGCCTTTGTACACTGTATTCAACCACACTATTATTTATTATTTCTGGTAGCACTCAAGAAATGCCAGTAGTTTTCCAAGCAGAAATGTAGCACAATCTCTGTGTGACCTTAAAAACCCCGCAGTGCTAACTGGCACAGGGTTTGTTGTTCTTAACAGCAACTCTATCAGACCTGAGACACTCACTACACTTAACACATTGCTTTCATAGTAGCTGTCTGTAAAGAGGGTCATGTAAAATCTTAAATGAAAGCCAGAATCATGCTAGTCATTAATATAGTTGTAAACTGTATGTACTGATGATATATATATTTTTGCAATGTACTGAACATATGTCCTTATGGTTTGTATCAAGGTGTTTCTCCTCAGCAGAGATGAGAAACTGGATTCCTGCCAAACCAGAGATGTTTATCCATATAGCTGTTAAAATGTAAATTCACTCTTGTCTCATTCACAACCAACAGTCTGATTTAAATGCAGATTTAAGAGGAAGAGAAAAGCAGGAGGAAAAGAGCTTTGTTTGAGGGCACATTTCAAAGGTTTATTTCACCTTTAACAGGGGAACAGGGATATCATGTTGTCATCCTGTATTTGAGGACTTAACCAGGTAGTGCACTTATATTAATGAAAAGAGGAATCCCAGCCCATCTGAATGCTGCAATGAAGTTTTAGGTGAGAAATTCTTTAGACAAGGATTTTTGCCTATTAAAAGGTAAGTATGAATTCTAAGGAGTTTTATATCTTTTGTTTCATGTGTAATCACTTCTGTTTCCATTTTCCTTTCTCAGTCACTTTTAAATAGTTACCTTTGATGATAAAAATATGCTTGTTTTATTATAATTACATTTCTGTGTTGTGCTGTTATAAACGGACCACAGCCTGAGTTGTGCCAATCAAGATGTATATATACTGTTCCCTGACAGTACCAAAGTTGTCAGTTACTGAGAGTGTCCACTGACAGGGGCTGGACTCTACTGGGGGATGCTTCTGAAAACCGTGGGGTGGGGTGTGCCTAATGTTAACCTGCAAGGCAAAGTAGGGCTAACTGAGGCCTGAGGAGATAGTTTGGGTAGTTAACAGACTGGGGATGTCAGGGAGCTGATACCCACTTTAGCACTATGAAGTCTCTTTCACTGATGCAGTGGTTCAGTACAGTGACTCTCAGTCCTGAGCCCCCTAAGAAAGTGTCACATTATACCACAAAGAGCTTTCAATGAAAGGTCAGCTAGGCAAGAAGCAATTGGTCAGAAGTTGGAGAGTAAGGGTACAAAAGAAGTAGAGAGGTCAAGGTAGCACAAAGAATTCTAAATGCCAGCTTTCTCATTCAGATTATGTTTAAATTGGGGGTTTACACCTACAGTCAGAGATTTTTTTTTCTTCTCTTAATAAATAAAACGGTTAATTCCATTTGTCAAGAAAAAAAAAATCAGTGCCTCATTATCTTTTGCTTATAACAGACAAGAGCAAAAATTTCACTTCCTATTTGGCTGCAAGTGGTTTCCCTCCATCCCTCAAAGTATTTTGCTACCATATAGCAGAAATACATACTGCAGCTTATGATTTAGTTACACACTTTTTTTTTTCATTATCCCCAACTGTAGAACTATAAAGGTGTTATCTTTAAATAAGGGCATTTCATTGTTTAAGGAGTCAGATTTTCTTCTTTGGGAATTTTCCAAACCATTTTGTCTTTTTCCAAGAAAATTTTTTCTCTTTATATTCACATTTGTTTGAGAAAATCCCTCTCTGAAGGTAAATACGGTATATTGCAGTTGTAATATATAACTAAAAACATATCAAACAGTTTTCTTAGATCAAAATTACTAGACATGCTTGTCTAATCATTTAGAAAGGTCATTACATACAGTACTCAAATCTGCAGATTTATCTTGGGAGCATTTAGATGCTGGGTGAGTGAATTTTACAAAATCACCCAATGTAATGCTGTGTGTATTGCTACTATAATATCATCTGGAGCTTTTTTGCTTTTAGCTTTCCTCCTCTCATTATAATTAATTACTATAACTTCCTTTTGCTAATGACTTATCTTGGGCTATATTTGTACTTTCTAGTACAAGTGTTGTTCCAGTTGTGTCAATGCTGTAACCTTGGATTGGGAGGTATCAGGGTTTCCTCCCCACTCTGAACTCTAGGGTACAGATGTGGGGACCCACATGAAAAGACCCCCTAAGCTTATTTTACCAGCTTAGGTTAAAACTTCCCCAAGACACAAGTTTCTCCTGTGTCTGGTGGATAGGCTGCCACCACCAAGTGTAAACAAAGAATTAGGGACAGGGCCACTTAGAGTCCCCTATACCCCCCAAATCCCTCCAATCCCCAACCCCCTTCTTGGGAAAGCCTTGAGATAAACCCCTCACCAATCCTTATAGGTGAGCCCAATCCAAGAGCCTGGATCCACACAATGGGAAAAATCAGTCAGATTCTTAAAAGAAGAATTTTAATTAAAGAAAAAAGAAAAACAATTCACCTCTATAAAAATCAGTGTGGAAGCACTTTACAGAGTCATAAAAGATTAAAAGAAAAACCCACACCACAGAGAAATCCCCTCTGCTTAGTTTCAAAGTTGCAGAGAAAACACAGGGATATCTCCCCAAAGCATGAGAAATTCACAAGTGGGAAACAAATATAAGCTAACACGCCTTGCCTGGCTATTACTTACTATTTGTGATGGTTAGAGACTGATACAGAATTAGATGGAGGGAAGAAAAGGTTGTCTGGCTCCTTTGAAATCCCCAAAGCAAATGAGCCACAAACAAAGGCACACAGAACAAAAGCCTTCTCTCCCCCAGATTTGAAAGCATCTTCAGTCCCCATTGGTTCTTTTGGTCAGGTGCCACCCAGGTTCTCTTAGCTTCTTAACTCCTCACAGGTAAGAAGGAATTCTAGGCTACTTTATGGTTATGACAGAGGGATACAAAGTGGCTGTAAAAACTGGACTAAAAATCTAAAAAAAAAAAAGACTAAAAATTGGCATGAGAAAAAGTATAAATTGGTCACAGTATTTAAGAAAAATACTATTAGATTAGGATACATTTTCAAACATATACAGTGCAAACAGTAATAAACACCTAATTACATAGAAGAATAATGTTAAAAGAACAATAAGGATGCAAATAAATCATTCAGCAGTTAGGAAATGCCAGAATTAAGGCATAACTTAATTTTGCCTCTGTACATGTATTCATTATGACACAGTTATTAATTTCATGATAACATTATTTTTCCACCAGACCTCTGACTCATTCAGTGAATGGTTAGTTATTCAATGTATCTTTTCATCTTTCCCATTCAAAACATGGCCCGAGGATTTATTTGCCACACATCATCCAAGCCCTGCACTAAATGAAAAATTATTAATTTCCTCCTCAATATTTCTATGATGTTCTCACCGTAGTATCTGACAGTAATGAATTTATCTTTCTAATTCCCGTGAAAGACTAGGTAATATTCTTCTTCTTTTGTAGATGGGGAACAGTCACAAAAATATTAAGGCCAAAAGTACCAACAAATTTTGGATTCCCAATTTGAGACACCTTGGCCTTGATATTACAGAGTATTTAACAAGTTTATACAATAATATATGTTCTAAATCATAGCTCTAATTGGCTTGCAGATAAGAGAATTCTGCACTTATGTAAGTCTGTCTTCAAATCTCTCATGGTGCCGAGAAAATTAGAAACGCATAATAAGTAGCCAAGTATGAAAATTTTGGTTTAAGGCAGGGAATGGCAACATTGGCACGCGGGACCGCAGGGTAAGCACCCTTAGCGGGCCTCGCTGCTTTATTTACCTGGCGGTTTGCCGACCGCGGCTGCCACTGGCCACGGTTCACCGGGTAAATAAAGCAGCGGGGCCCGCTAAGGGTGCTTACCCTGCAGTCCTGCATGCCAACATTGACAATCCCTAGTTTAAGGGATTTGCCCAGTATCACACAGTCACTCTATGGGAGAGTCATGAATAAAATCCAGTTCTCCAGTGCAGCATTAAACTGCCTTAACTACATTTATCATACTGCAATACCCTGCCTCATTCACTACATACCTTCCAGCTTCTGCAACAAATGAGGCAAGGGTGCCACAGACACAGGAGTGGCGCCAGCTTATTTGCCACTCTAGGCAGCAACGGAAAAAAGAAGGCGTTGAACTGCTGCCAAATTGCCGCTGGTGGTGAAATCAGTGAATTGCCGCTGACCGCTTTAGCAGCATTGAGCTGCCGCTGAATTGCCGCCAAGGCCAGCAATTCGCTGCCCCAGGCGGCCTCCTAGGTCACCTATTGTCTAGTGCTGCACAGACAGCAGCCTCCTTCACTATGTAACTCTGATTCAGTCACTAAATGAGGCAGGGGTCCTGTGGAAAAATATTGTGTTAGTATGTAATTAAAGACTATCACATTGTATACGCACAAGGGGCAGGGATGAAGGAAAATTACTTTCAAAATTATTTTTGAATGGGCAACCTCAGTCCTTAAATTTCTCAACTTTAAATCTTGACTTGCGACCTTACTTCCGTTAACCTATATTAAAAGAACACTAACTTTCTAACGTTTTTTAAAAAAACAAAAAATTGGAAACAAATTCTCTCATGTGGCATATTGACAGCACAGCGGGTCATCAGCCAGGTTTTTCCCTTTAGATCCATCATACTGACTTCTACTTGAGCTACTGAAATAACTGATAGCAGTAGTAGGCTATTATCCCAGCAAGTCAGTAAATAGATGGGATCAAATGAACTTTGCCAATGGGTTTCACAGATATTTTTTGTCAGCAGAGGAATATAGAGACTCAGAACTCCTGGGTTCAGTTCCAGGTTTTGGAGGCGAGCATTCTATAAGGGTATAGATCATTCTGCTTCTGTGCCTCCTGTCTGCCTCTGTACCCCTCTACTTCTGGCCACTCTCAACCACAGTTCCTGTCCCAGTCCCGCTCTCCTCATGTCCAACCCACAAACAACCGAGCTCCTCCCCCTCTCCTCCATCCAATCCTGTCACTTCCTCAGCTCTAGTTCCCACTTTCTCCTCTGAAAGCATCACCTTCCACCCAACCTTTGGCTCTGGCTCCCTTCCCCTCTGCACCTGTACAACCCATGCAACCCCCAAACAAACTTCCTCCAGCTGTCTCCTGTCTCCCTCTTCCTCTTCTCTTGCCAGTCACATTCTGCCAAGTCAAGCCTCTCCCTACCTTCTTTCTTTGCTGCATTCACATCAGTCTCTGTCTCCTCATCCTCTACATTGTTTGGGCACCAGAAAGGGGAGCCAGGCCTGGCCTTAGGGATAATGACACCCTGGGAAAACTTCTATTTTGGCACCCCTTGTCTCTGTGGGTTAGCACCCCGCATTGTCCTTGGCCCCCAGGGGCTCTGCACTCCACCTTCACCTCTAACTCATCCCCTCTCCTGTGTCCCTAACCCATGACTTCCTCTCCTGTCGCCACGTGAGGAAACTGACCTGGAGCAGCTGGGATTGCTGCTCACTTCCCTCCTTGAACATTGCTCCTCTGTGCACCACTAGGCAACATGCACAGAGAAGCAACATGAGGGTTCCCTGCATATAGGTCACTTTCCTCATCTGGACTGTGTTAGGGGAGGGCAGGACAGCAGCAACTCCTGATGCTTGCCTCACAGCACAGCCCAGACAGGGAAATTAACCTGGATGCAGGACCCTTAGCATTGCTCCTCACTCCCTCCTGCACATTCCCTTTGGAGGGCATAAAGGAACAAGGGAGAGTGAGAAGTACCTGTTTGTCACCATTTGCCCCCCATTCTGGGAGGAAGCTGGGAGAAATCTGGGTGCCTCCCCATTCATCGCCTCGGCAAGTTTGAGGCACTATCATGCCAGCCAGGAGCAGTTTCTGACACTACACTGGCAGCGCACACCTCTGTTCTTCTGCACAGTCCCCCTCATCCCCAATTATGGCACTGTGGGTAGTCACCTGAGGTCAGCCCTGGAGGGAGCATTGAGAGCACAGAAGAGGCAGTTTCCCTGCTCTCCATTTTGAGGCTTGACCTCATAGCAGCCAGGTGGTGCAATTGCAAACACAGTCTCTGGACCTTGGGATGCGGCATATTCTGTGGAGATAGCACAAGTTGATGAGAAAATGTGCAAGAAGGAGACACAAGCAGAATTAGTAAAAAGAAAAAGGCCTATTGATAGAATTCAAGGACTATGTTAAGACCTTGCCTGGTAAACAAGAACAGAGTGGGACTGAAAATCAAATAAAAATTGGTGTGTTGGAAATTAGGCCTTACTTCTGGATGAAATAACCAAGGAATGGGCTACTGCACTCATTACTCTTTTTTCAAATTCTTAAGAAAAGACTTTGGAAGGAAATGAGCAGAAGAGGACACTAATGCAACAACTGCTGACCAAAAGAAGGGATCAAGTGAGCTTCACCATCATGGCTGCCATCCCAACAGTCTCTTGGGACCCTGAGAACATACATAATACCACTGGGGCTTTGTTGTCCTGATTCTGAGAGGTGTTATGACCGGGCTAAGCCAAAAAGAGAGACATAGATGACTCCTCCACCAGTTCTGGCTAAATCCCAGACACCATCTGGGATGTAAGACTTTTGGCATTCTCCCTTCCACCCCCACCAATGTGTGTGTCCTTTTCCTTCCCGATATTATTTCTTCTATTTCATATCCCTCTCACTTTGCCTTCTGTCTAATAATAATCTGTCTGAGCCAGTCAAGACTGTTTATTTTGCAATACTGCTTCAAGCCTGTTACCAGAAAGAGTCAGTTAAAAGTAAAGCCCTAAACAGCTCAATGCTAGTACTAGTTTGCCAGGTCTTGTAGTGGCTAATAAGATTGTGTGCTCTGCCTGTGTTTCTTCAACAGTGAAGTTGTAAAGCACAAGTCAGCATCAGAGACAGAAGCTGCAATTTTCTACCTTTTCTGTTCTTTCCTTTCCCACTTTGTGTGTGTTTGTCTTGTGTCTTTTAGGCAATGGGATTGACTTTAACAGCAACAAGAACTCCAGCCCATCTCAACTAACTTCTCCTCCTCTTCCCAAAAGGGATAGTAATTACTATCTTTAATACTAGCCAAGAGACTGTCAAATGGTGTGTGTGTGGGGAGGGGGTTTCCTTCTAAAAACTCTCTCTTACTAAAAGGAAAGGAAATAAAAGATGTGAAAATAAAAGCCTTAATTAGTGCTTTATAGTTCACATTTTTAACTGCTGTTCCTTATCTTTAATCAAGGTTAAAAATTAATGGTTTGTTTGCCATGGTATTTAGAAGGTGAAGGTCTCTGTATACTGTGATGCTTCCTAGAGATTCCCAGAGTTGTGAAACACCTCACTACCACCTGCCCTTAGCATGGAGAAGCCCTGTCTGTGCCTTCCAGCAGACAGCTTCCCAACTCCAGCAGCAACACAAGCACTTCACAGGCCCCACTGTAACTGCATGTTAGCAATAAGCCCAATCCAATGCTTGATCCCTCCAAGCATCTCCCTGGAATTTTCAGTCCTTCACACTCTCAGTATTCACAGATTTGCTGTTTCCAAAGTAGTACACACCAGTTTACCCGTTCCACCTCAAATCACTGTTGCACTTAATATACAGCACTTATATTTGTTTATAGAGCAATCAAGTAGAATTGTTCAACAATGCCTAGACAGTCAAGTAGAAGTAGCAAGTAGAAGTATTGGAAATAGATGGTTTCATATAAAATAAAATCATAACTTGATTTCCAGAGCCTAGAGTGAATTAATAAGATATTCTAATGTCAAATAAAGTATTGCTCACCCAAAATCCTAGCAGTGCTTTACATGCAGGCTGACTGTAATCCTTCTTTAGAAACACTGACCAATTTGCCTCCTCTGTGAAGGACCCAGTGTGTCTCTGCACTCCAAGATACACCAGTCTAGTCCTTTGTTTTATTCATGAACATGACACTCCTCTGCTGATTGTTTCATCTTGAGAGATTGAAAAAATCTACAGTTCAAACCTGGCTCAGTACACAAACATGCACACATTATGTAATACACAAATAGCCAGACAGGGAGAGTGGTGTCAGTTACCTCCTGCCTGAAAGGAGCATCTCTGAGGTATGTCACCACCAGGTGAACTTTCTTAATGCCAAGATCTTGAAAGTATAAATCTTCAATATAGATACTTTGCTCCTTAATTATTATCTACATACATATCATAATGATTTTGTTGACTAATGAGCTCCTGGCTCTTGGTAGAGACTTCACAGGGTAGAGATCCTTTTGTCAACTATTATGCATATATTATACCCTAGTAAAAGTCTATGCAGACGCTGAGCCCTCCGCCAATTGGCACCAATGGGTCCCTGTGTCTTACATACCAGAGCCAAAACCTTATTTAAAACTGTTTTATGTTGGGCCATTTCGGGGTTATGTTAATATCTTGGCTTTTGGGGCCCATATATTCCACCTAAAAATTATACAACAGGTCTCCCACATCGTGGTGAGTGTCCATCCTTGGTGAGTCCCCCAGTCACTAGGCTAAAAGTTAAGGGAGGTGGTCCTCCTTTTTTTTTCCAAGTGCCATCACTCCTAAATTCCTTTGTGAATTTAGCCCTTGGTGTCCACTGGAGCTTTCTGATTCTTCTTTAAGTGTGAATGGAAAGGAAATTATGTGCTTGTAACATCTGTTTTCTATTGAGATTTAAGCATTCAAATAAGTGTGGAGTGCTTCTTGAAAGGGCGATACATTTATGGAATCAGGAAGATGTAATTTATCCCTGTAACAGGTTGGGACTCACCACCCAGGTGCCTCCTGCCAGACAATCTGGGAATTAACTCAGTTCAGCAGTGGAGCACCCTCCTCTGATGGTGTCCCCTACATTCCTCACTCTTGGTTGCCCTCTGGACGTGCGCTGCTCCTTACTTGTGGCGTCCTCTTCAGAGCACTGCCCTCCGGCAGTACCCCGCAGTCCACACTCACCCCCTTCCGGGGGGGGGGGGGGGAGAGGGTTTCAGTAGTCTTTCAGCCCTCTAGCTGCAGTAGCCAACCACCCCCAAGTCAAACCCCTTCTGGCAGGGGTCGGGGGTAGCCCACCGAGGCCACTTCAGCAGTCAAGTGCAATATGAAGGGGGAAGAGAGGGACCCATGCCCACCCTTTGCTCTGGGTCCTGGCCCAGGGACCCTTTCGTGGCAGCTATCCTGCCCTCCTTCTGCCTCTCCTAGTCTCTTTTGCTCTCCCTGGGCCACTTCCCCTGTGGCCCCTCTGCACCCGATGACCCTCTCCTCAGGGCTGGCAGCCTGACAGGTACCCAGGCTGGAGTTCCCTCTTGCTCCCCTGGACCTGACCAGCACTGCACTGTCCCTGGTGCTTCAACTCCTCTCCCAGGAGCTGGACCTTCCCCCTTGAAGGTCCAGGAGAGACTGACTGCCCCTCTCCAGGGCAGCCTTCTTATACTGCCCAGCCTGTCTCTGATTGGCTGGCTACAAACTCAACCTTGATTGGCCTGCAGTAGGCCCTTTCCTTATTGGCTGACATCCTTGCCCACCCTGACATGGGAGTGGGGCAGCTGCCCCACTACAATCCCATCATATCAGGTGCTGAATTTTTCCAATGTGCTTGTTCGTATCTATTTTTTTGGAAGGATGGCTACTGAAAGGTACAGGAGAGAAGACAACATCTTTTTTCTGTTGTGAATCAGAGTTAGATGACGATGTTACTTTTTTTCTTGTAATTGTTAACCTAACTTTCAGTGTCTGAAAATCTCTAAGTCTGCTTTCTGTAAATATAAATGAAAAGTTGTTTCTAATTAGTGTTTCTGGGAGGATAGGGTGAGGGCATTGGAACAACAAAATTCACCTTTGCAGTGAAGTCTATCACCCAAGTAGTAAAAAGTATAAAGCATGTGACTTTCGTAGAAGTTTATACTATTTCCAGCTCTCTTAAGAATAATAGTTCCTCTGAGCTGCAGTTTTGTTTCAGAATGGCTCTGTAATGATTTCAGCCCTTTTTAAAACAATCCCCACTTCAGGTAAGAATAGCTCTTAGAAACTTGAAAGTTTTGTGTTGTCACCTCCCCCTGCAGTAGATGTCTGTTGCTTTTCAACCTCTCTCCCAGAATTCATTCTTCTGGAGGCACTGATTCATTATTCCTGGAACATTGAGGATGTGGTATTTCCATGGACATCACTGTTGGGTATTTGAAGGTACAGAATGTGTAGATACTGGACAATAAGGAGCCTTCACATACCTGCTTCAGAGAGAGCTCTTTATATTCTCTTGTGCATTGGAAATATTGGATTTATTCATTTTTTATTAACTGCAGAAAACTCCTTGTCAATCCTGAAGTCAAGATCAAAATCTTGAGTGAAATTAACTTACGCAAGCTGTTCAGTCATAGAATAGAGGGTTCCTCCCCTCCCCCTGTCCTCCTGACACTGATAATGCAATACCTAACCTGATCTTGGGTAGCAGAAAAGTAAGTTATTTTGTTTTATGTATTTCTTTGGTTACATTTAAAGTTTCTATTGAAGCTGTAGGCTGCAGTACATATACTTCAAATGCATAAAAAGTAAATATCCTTTAGGTAAGAGGCTATATTGCCACAAAGAGACTAAAAAAGAATCAGCTTTTGTTGAAATAAGCAGTCCCCAAATCCTTCAGACTCCCCCTTAAAAGACTGATAAAACAAATTTGCTTTGAATCATACCTGAGAGGTTAACAGATTCAGGCTACAATTTATATTATTGATTCCAGAGGAAGTTTATTATCTTAAAGGGCAAAAATTTAATACTACACTTAATAAATGCCTGAAAACCAGGCACCTGGCAACCCTAAATGGAACCTGGACACAGACGCCAAAATACTCAGACAGGAGGCAACCCTAAAGTACAGTCTCAGGCTCCACAACCATCTGTCTGGGGCAAGCCACACACAATGCAGAGGCCTTCTGGCATAGGGTGAATGAGCCGCCCTAGAGATGGAGTCAGTGGCAGGGGAGTAAGGGGACTCAGGCCTACCCTACTCCACTATGTCCCAGCCCAGGGCCCTAGCAGTGGTGGTGATCGTGCCACTGGGTTAGTAGAGATTAGGGTTACCACATGGCTAGTACTTAACCTAGCTGGCTGTTTTTCTTCCAGTTGCCAGAAAAATAATGTAATATGCCAGGGTTTTTTATGGGAGGGTTTTTTTTACATGGGACTAAAAATTTGCATTATCATCACAATACACAAAGATATCTAATGTTAAAAGTTGCTGTGTCCAGCTAAAGATACTGAAGTGTTCCCACTTCCACAGTTTAAGTAAGAAAATGAGATTTTCAAACTTATTTATAAGTTTTATCTCTGTAGATATTATAAGTGGCTCTTGAAGATGGGTTTGTGGAGGTGCCATGTGGAGAGGGTTGCAGAGGGCTTGCCTTGTGGAGGGATTGCCAGGTTTTTTGCATTTCAAAGGTGGTAACCCTAGTGGGAATCACACCACAACACGCTGACTCGAATTGTGACATCACAACCAGACTAGTGTCTGGTTTCCCTGGGTTACTTTCTACCACTGTCCATTGGCACAGGTTCATTGATGGTGAGTCCTCAGCCTCCTTAGGGTAAACAGTGGATGCCAGTGCTAGCAGTCTTTCTCCGCCTTCGGTTTCGTTCGAGGTCAGGGCACTACACAGTTCGGCAGTAGGGTCAGAGTCTTGCAGTGGCCTGGAGATGTCTGGCTTTATCCCAACTGAGTTGAAAAGCTTGTTCTTATACTTGGGATCCCAAACTTCTGCTCCAGATTTTGGGGGAGGGCAGGGCAGCTTGTCTCCAGCCAACAGGGAAGTGTAGTGGTCCCTCTGTGTCAGGCTCAGAGGGAGGCCACTCAGTCTCACTACAGTGATCTAGTGTAAGCGGGAATCTGTCTTTTTGACCCAGTAGGTCACTTTGTAGGCTGAGAGGAGTCTGTTCCCTTTTTCCTAGTGTAGTTTCTTCAATAATTCTAGGGAAACCTGCCTCAGGGCCAGAATATGAAATACTCACATTAGCTGTGCAAGATGTTCCTGGGAGAAGCTCAGTACCCTTGGCTACCCGAGGCTAGTGGAACTCTCCACAATCAGCGTGAAGCTCATTTGTGTGGGAGACAGAACTTTCTCAGAGGCTGGTCTGAGACTGTGGAATGAATTCCCCCTGGAACCATCACAAACCATACCACCTTCTGCTTCAAATGCAAGGCACATTTCTTTGATCTCTCCTTCTCTAACATAAATACATAGCAACATGCATATTTATCAAAATAGCACACACCACAGCTCTTACTTCTCCCTCTGGGAGGAGGATGAAAGAGCAAACACGTGACAGATATTAGTCATAATGCTTAGTACACTACTAGAGGGTTCAGATAATATCGTGATAAGTGCAGTACAAGAGCCTATATAGAACAGAAGTGGATAATCCTGAGCACCTGAAAGGATCAAATCCCAAAATTTAAGATCACAAGTAACAGCAAATGCCTTATCCTTTTTAACCTTATGCTACAAATTTTAAGTGGATTCATCTTCATTTTCTTCTTTCTGACTAATGGTTTCCTTTGATTATACTACTATACACAGAGAAGGTTTCGTAATATTTATAAAAATGGTCATTCATTTTTCATTCATTTAGATTTCATTATGATTAATGTTTATACACAAAACTTCAAAGATGACATAAATTCTTGATCTTATCAGGATCCTAATCAAGATAACTAGCTGATTTCTAAAATACTTTGCAAGAATGCTCATAGTGAAAGAAAGAGAGCTGTACAGCAGTTATTTGAAGTCATATGTGACTCTTAAGCACAAAATAAATGAGGCAGGAGTCCTATAGATCACTGGCTCCAAAACTAGACAGCCTTGATTCATTTCCAAAGCAATATGCATTCTGTGCACTGAATGGGGCAGACAGGCTTTTGAAAAAAAACAGTTTGGGATCATATAATTTAAGACTATCATAATGCATATGGAAAATAAGCTCAAATTAAGGTTGTATGGGCAACATTGATTCTGGCTTGTCTAAAATTTTAAATGTTTTATTTTGTAAACTTAACCAGCTTTTAATATAGTTTAGCATACAGATATGTAAATCCTCATTTCAATTATGACAATTCAATGAATTACAAAAAACTAATTCCTTAACAAACAGGGTTTGTTTTAATTATGATCTAGTGATGATGTTATAATTATTATAATAGATTGATTATGTGGCATGTGGAGCATCTCTCTATATATTTAATAAATTTAAATGGTTTTCTTTGGAGACTTCTGTTAAAAATCAAAATCTGCAAAGATACCTGCATGAATGGATGGATCTCTGCATTTCAGTTCTTAAATAAGTGGCATTTAGATATCTAGCTTTAAGCATCCCTGTTTATAAATTGATCTCATTGAGTCTTCATTGCTTTGCCATATTTCAGCTTGAAATTTTAACTATCATTTAGTTAATTCTATGAGATAAGCAATAAGGCAAGTGACTGGAGGGACTGGTTTCTATTTATGATATTTTACTCCAAGAAGCATAGAACATAAGAACTGTGGATCTCTGATTTCACTGGAGTAGTATGACATTTTATCATGGACTGAACAAAAAACATATTGGGAAGGCCACAAGAATTCAAAGGAAAGAATGTTTTACTTAGCTGAAAATTGACCCAGTGGGAAAGTTCAGAAAAACTGGATGAATGGTACTGAAAAAATTGGAACAACATAAGTCTTGACCAGAAATCCCAAGTAAAATATTTTCCCAACAAAACATCAACAGCCAAGTATAAAGAAATGATGACAGCGACTGGCTAAAGTTAAAAGTTATTGCACGATTCAGCAATTACCACTGGCACCCAGAAGGACCAAATAAATATATTCAACATGATAAATGTTTGAGTGCAAACGCTAGACAGTTCAGTTCACACTGAAGGGAGAGCACATACTAATGCAAGTACGGGGAATAAGCAGGAATAACTTGAAATGCTAGTAAATAAATACAACAATGACATAGTTGGCATCACAGAGACCAGGTGTTATAATACACAATACTGGAATATTGGTATAGAAAGGTACAGCTCTATCAGTAAGGACCGGCAGTGGAAAAAAGGGAGGAGGTGTTGCCTTATATATTTAAAATGTATACACTTGGACTGAGTGTCTGTGGGTAAGAATAAAAGAGGTAAAAAGCAAGGGTGATGTTATGGTAGGGCTCTACTACAGCTCGCCTAACCAGGAAGAAGAGATGGATGAGGCTTTTTTTAAACAGCAAACAAAATCATCCAAAGCACAGGACTTGGTGGTGATGGGGGACTTAAGCTACCCAGTTAGCTGTTGGGAAAATAACAAAGCAGGGCACAGATTATCCAACAAGTTCTTGGAATGTATTGGAGACCATTTTTTTTTTCATTTCAGAAGGTGGAGACCACGAGAAGGGGAGTGGCTGTCCTAAGTTTGATTCTGAGAAATTGGGAGGAACTGATTACAAATTTGAAAGTGAAAGGCAGCTTGGGTGAAAGTGATCATGAAATGGTACAGTTCATGATTCTAAGGAATGGTAGGAGGGAGAGCAGCAAAATAAAGACAATGGATTTCAAGAAGGAAAACTTTAGCAAACTCAGGGAGCTGGTACGTAAGATCCCATGGGAAGAAAGTCTAAGTGGAAAACAATGGAAGACAGTTGGCAATTTTTCAGTAGGATTTTATTAAGGGCACAAGACGGAACTATCCCACTGTGACATTGCACCCCATAATGCTTTATAGAAAAATGCTTATGAGTGTAAATATGACATAACTGGAATATGTTTTATGCTAGATATGCCATGTAACATATCTTTGTAAAGGTTATGTTCTACTGAATGTATTCATCCTATCCATGTGCATGTATCATTTTTATATCTGAAGTTATGAGTGTTGGCTCTATGCTTATATTTAAAGGCAGATTTGGTCAACATAGTGTGAAGGGGTTATTCAAGTATTTGGGAGTGCTTAGTTAGCAATGGACTTTGGAAGATGCCAATCCACATCTAAGCTTTCCTGGAAACATTCAAACTAACATATAAACAATGGCAAAGCTGAATCATTCATAGACATGTGACTTACCCAGGTGACTGCAAAATGCCATCTTGTACACAGAAGAGAGAGGTTTCCATCCACAAGAGAAAGAATATATAAGCCCCTGAAAATCCCTCCATTTTGTTGTCAGCTATGTCAAGAGATAGCCTCTCCACTCCCAAAGGATGCCTGCAAGAAACTGGAGCAAAGGAGTGACTGCTGGACCCAGAGCAGGAGGAAGTCTAGTATGTGAAAGAAGCTTATTGGAACATCTTTGAGGGTGAGATTTACCCACATTTAGTTTCGTACTTTATTAGGCTTAGACTTGTGTGGTTTTGTTTTATTTTGCTTGGAAATTTTCTTTGTTTTTCTGTTATTACTTGGAACAACTTAGATCCTACTTTTTATATTTAATAAAATCACTTTTTACTTATTAAATAACTCAAATAGGAAAAGGGCAAATATAGTGCCCACCTATAAAAAGGGAAATAAGGACAACCCAGGAAATTAGAGACCAGTCAACTTAACTTCTGTACTCAGAGAGACAATAGAGAAAATAATTAATCAATCAATTTGCAAACACAATAGAAGATAATAAAGTGATAAGTAACAGTCAGCATGGATTTGCCAAAAATAAATTGTGTTGAACCAACTTGATAGCTTTATTTGATAAGGTAACAAGGCTTGTGGATGGAGGGAGGTGGTATACGTGGTATATCTTGGGTTTGTAAAGCTTTTGACACTGTCTTACATGACCTTCCCATAAACAAACTAGGGAAATGCAACCTAGATGGAGGTACTATCAGGTGGGTGCAAAACTGGCTGGAAAACCATTCCCAAGGAGTAGTTATCAGTGGTTCACTATCATGCTGGAAGGGCATAATGAGTGGGGTCCTGCAGGGATCAGTTCTGGTCTGGTTCTGTTTGATATCTTTATGAATGATTTAGATAATGGCATACAGAGTACACATACAAAGTTTGCAGATGATAACAAGTTGGCAAGATTGCAAGAGCCTTGGAGGATAAGATTAAAATTTCAAAATGATCTGACAAATTGAAGAAATGGTCTGAAGTAAATAGGATAAAATTCAATAAGGACAAATGCAAAGTAGTCCATGTAGGATGGAAAAATCAGTTGCACACATACAAAATGGGAAATGAATGCCTAGAAAGGACTACTGGAGAAAGAGATCTGGGAGTCATAGTGGATGACAAGCTAAATATGAGTCAACAGTGTAATGCTATTGCAAAAAAAGTGAACACCATTCTGGGATGTATGAGCAGGAGTTTTGTAAGCAGGACACACAAAATAATTCCTCCGATCTATTTTGCTCTGATTAGGTCTCAACTGGAGAATTGTGTCAAGTTTCACATTTCAGGAAGGATGTGGAAAAATTGGAGAGAGTCGAGAGAAGAGCAATAAAAATGACTAAAAGTCTAGAAAACATAACTTATGAGGGAAGATTGAAAAGCTTGGGTTTGTTTAGTCTGGAAAAGGGAAGACTGAGAGGGGACATGATAACAGTTTTCAAGTACATAAAAGGTTTTTACAAGGGGAAAGGAGTTTTTTTTTCTTAACTTCTGAGCATAGGACAAGAAGCAATGGCCTTAAATTGCAGCAAGGGCGGTTTAGGGAGGTTTAGGTTTAAGGAGGTTAAATTGCAGCAAGGGAGGTTTAGGTTGAACATTGACATTAGGAAAAACATCCTACTTGTCAGGGTGGTGGAACATTGGAGTAAGTTGCCTAGGGACATTGTAGACATCATTGTGGACATCATTAGAGATTTTTTAAGAGCACGTTAGACAAAAGCCTGTCAGGAATAGTCTAGATAATTAGTCCTGCCACGAGTGCAGGAGACTGTATTAGATGACCTCTCGAGGTCCCTTCCAGTTCTATGATTCTATGAATCAATGGTGGGCAACCTCTGACCCACAGGCTTCATGTGGCCCATCACGATAATCCACTGGCAGGGCGCAAGACAGTTTGTTTACATTGACCATCCACAGGCAGGGCTTATGAGCTCCCAGTGGCTGTGGTTTGCTATTTCCAGCTAATAAGAGCTGCAGGACTCAGCGGCCAGCATATTCCTGTGGCCTGTGTCACTTTCTGCAGCTCCCACTGGCTGCGAATGGAGAACTGTGGCCACTGGGAGCTGTGGGCAGCCATGTCTGTGACTGGTCAATGTAAACAAACTGTCTCGCGGCCCACTAGTGGATTCCTCTGATGGGCTGTCTGTGGCCACAACTGCTGTAAACGGTTCTATGTAAAGGTTTTGCTGTCCCGAAGAAGTTGTTAAACATCTTTTACCCACAAACACACAATCATTTTTCTAGTCAAGTTTGCTGACCCTAAGATCTAGCAGAAATCTATCTATTCCACCCCCACACCTCAGCAAGGCAGATACCACCTTTCATCTAAGTGCACTTCAGTGAAGGTGGGAAAAAAATCTGATCAAACACAGTGCTTATACTACAGCAGTGCCTCGACTCTGAAGAGACATCACACATCGGAAATGCAGAATGTGAGAAAAGCTTTCGGTAGATGGGGGGAAACAACAACCCAGGAATTCCTATCCCATCAGACAGTCCACCCAGGAAGGAAAATGTATTATAATATCAAAAGAAAGGTGAGAGAAAGAACACATTGGAAAATCAAATATGTGAAACAAGGATATCCACACATGAGAGAAAGATTGTGTATGCCCACATACCGCTACTGATAGTGAGAAAAGCATCAGGAGGAAATCAAATCCTCTAGTTCACCAAAAGCTCACCCTACAAGAGAGGTTATACAGATACAATGGTGAGAAAAAACTTAGTCAGAATCAAGGTTTATATCACAAAAGACAATCCATGCAGAAATTATATAAATATACTGATTGTGGAAAAGGCTTCTTTCATATATCAGATATTGAAAAGCAGCAGGGATTCATAAAAAGAATCAGATATTCTCTCTCACTCTCTCTCTCTCTCTCTCTCCACATACTCCACATCCATCCTTTCTGTCAGGTGTTGTCATCAGTAGCAAAGACTGGGTTCAGTAAAATCGCAAGACAAAACCATCTCAAACCCTACACAGAAACCGGGAAAAACTAATACCAGTTGGCACCCATAATAGGCAAAACCTACCCACTCACAAGAACAGAATCTGCATATAACACAAAGAAGAAGAAACACAGCATTCATTTGTGGAAGATGCAGCAACAATGAATCAGTATGTGAATACATATCACACATCATAACAGCGTGTTAACACGTATCTTTGGCAATCGTCCTTCACCTCAGCCATCTCACAATAGTATCTGAGGCCAACTCATGCTCTTATTTTGCGAGATGCTTTAAGCCCTGATCCTGCAATTGACATGGGGAGCCCGGGGTTCCCCAGAGAGTCCCACTGGCTTCATTCAGGTACCAAGTAGGGGTCTGCCTATGTCTAGAAGTTTGCTGGCTTAACATATTATACCTCTCTGGAAACACACTGGACACATACTTGAATAATTAACATTTTTAAACAACCGATAGAACAGAAACTGTGAATGAACAAGTTTTCAGAAGTGGGACCATTGATGTTCAGGTATTTTGTAGTATGTGTGTGTGCGTGTGTGTGTGCGCATGTGTGTGTGTGTGTGTGTGTGTGTGTGTGTGTGTGTGTGTGTGTGCAAAAGAGAGAGAGAGAGAGATTTCCTTGTGTGTTTCACTGAGATATATTATCTACCTTATGCTTATTATCCCCCGAGTTTCCCTTGTTCATGAACAGCCATTTGTGTGTGTGTGGAGGCAGGATCCCAAACCAATCATTAAAGGAGGTAGATCAGGACACAGAAAAGTGAAGATGGTCATGTGGGAATGATGGTTAGCTCGCTTTGCCAAACCCCGGCTAACAATTTCATCATTCAACCAACTGCTAAATCCCATTGCCCTGCCTCTACAATGGCGAATAAAGATAGAAACAAAGGGCAGCTTAGATTGCAGAGATTTAAGACCTCTCCTTGCACTAACAGGGTTCACCAGTTGGTCCAAGGCCCCAAGCTAAGGTTCTCCCAGGAGTTGGCTCTTTGGAGCCTCTCACCCTGGCTGACCACTGGCTGTAAATTGTAACAATATTTATTGATGTTCATTACCTACCCCCTATTTTATCTTAATAAATAATACAATAATATCCCTGCTTAGACTTCAAGGATACTGAGAGGAAGGCTAAATAGCCAACCAGACACCTTCCCCATCTTGTCCAGAGGGAAAAACTTCCCAACACCAAAAGGTTAGACCAGCAGCAAGGTTGGACACTCATTTCTTTCTACTGTCCATGAGTAAGGGCAGCTTTCAGCAGCAAGAACGGCTTCTGTGCACCCAGTAATGCTTTACTGGATGATATGGGGCGGGGGGAGGAGAATCAAGTGTTACTGCAGCCTATCAGCACATTTGACCAGTGTGTGGCTAGGGGAAATGGGGACTCTGCTCCACTTCCCCAATCCCTGCTCCAGCCCACACATTGTGAGCATGGAAATTATATAATGAGAGCAGGTGCTGGTGCCTGAGAACTCACCCTGCCTCCAGTGAGGATGCTAGCCACAACTCTGGGGAGTAATCATACCCTTGTGGGTTCAAACAAAACCTACCTATCCCCACCATGACAGGGAGGGAGTATATTATGCTCCATATATTATGTCATGAAATGAGCAAGGTTAGATTCTCCTAAAATCTTTCAAGATGCTTTAATTGACTTTATAACTTTTATTTCGGAACTTTTAAAGATGTTTGATATCTCAGTCAGGAAACTGTTCCTTATGAAAAAGTTTGCATGACTGGGGCCTTGATTTGTAGTTGTTGGAAATGCCCTCTCTGACTTTTTAACTGGGAAGTCAATATTAAAGTGGGAATGATAATGATGACAAATCACTGAATGTTTTAAGAACAAATCTTCACAAAATAGTTTCCCTGTAAACAGTACACCAGCATTTAATATACTTAGTCTAACACAGGACATTGTCAAGAATCAGAGAATGTTAGTCTGGATCTGCAGAAGCGACAAGGAGTCCTGTGGCACCTTAAAGACTAACAAAGGTATTGAAGATAAGCTTTTGTGGGCTCATACCCACTTCATCGGATGCATGCAATGGAAGTATCCAGAGGCAGGTATAAATAAGTAGGAAAGAACCAGGTTAAGAAATTCTGTTTCCACTTAAGCTTTCAAGAGCAAAAGATTTTTTGATAAATTTCTCAAAGCACTCTGGAGAGAAGTCTTCCCAGCATACACAATTCTTGCAAATATAAAAGGGAGAGTACATGCCCTTATTACTGCATTAGCTGAAATCTTCTCTCCATATAAAAACATAAAACAAGCAAACAAAGAACATAGCTGTTAGAGTACTTTCAAACAATAGAATACAGAGATTTACAGAATTAATTGGGTACATTAAGACATGAATACTGGAATATGACTACTAAAACATGTAAACTGAATCAAAACAACTTAAAAGACATCCAGCTGAGATAAAGTTAGCTAAACTTCTATTAGGTTGGCCAGCGAAGCTTTTCATTTAGTTCACTGGTACATGGTTGGTCTCTAAAACAGGTTTGAAGTGGCCTGAATTTTGGCTGTAGTGGTTTATATGCTGCATATGACTATGATTGTGAGGAGTAAATATAACACTGTTTGGAAGATGGTGTTGGCTAGATAGTTGGCACAACAATCAACATCTCTTTTAAAAGCACTTTCCGTTTCAGATAGCTGAAATGTGCTGGGGTCTTCAGCATTTGTTTCAAGATATGTTAGATGTGTTTAATAGTGTGAAAACAAGTCAGCTCTTCCATTGTACTCAAGAGAAGGTGTCACGTGGTCCATCCTGGTTGAGTAATAACGTGCTTAATACCACCTCATGGATCCATGGCCAGGCACATATATTTTGCTACAAACTTGTAGTATATTCTAGGCTACCCAGAGTCTTTAAATAACATATGAAGAGATTAGTTCAGCAAGATTGGTGGTCATTTCAGCAGGCTACTCAGCTGTCACTGAGAGCCGGGAGCTTTCAGTACCTCAGGAGCTGATCACAATTTTTTTAACAAAACTTTGTCACTGAGAAACCAAAACTTTTTTGCAGGCCTACACCAGTTTCAATTGAGCTTTCATTGGAAAAGGTTTCTCGGGTCCATGGTCGCCTTTCTGGTCAAGATCCAAGTAAAAGAATGATCAGAATTGCCCTGACTACCAGGCTACTGAATATCAGGTGGGAAATAGAAAACCTAGATTTGATGTCCTTAATTCAAACCAGTGACTTGAATTTGGCTCTCCCATGTACCAACTGAAATGCTCTGCCCAGCAGGCTATTGGCTATTCTGGGTTCACATTGTTTTTTCAAGAATGTCTTGATTTCATCATAGTGCAGAATGGGAATTTTTTGAAATCTCAGAAAGTTTCCTGGGAAGGTAAACTGTTTCCCCAAAATATTCTATGCAGAAGTGCGCAATAGAGCTGGAAACATAATTGATTATTTTTAGGTTTGCTGGCTGTCCAGTGGGGAAGAGGAAAATCAGTTTGGGTAGAACTGAAGCCAAGGTTTGCCAAAAAACCATATTGTTTAACCTAAAATAAATTTTTGTCCCCAGGAAAAAGTCTCCTTTATAACCTTAGGCCAGTGGTTAGAACAATCCCGCTGTCTTGACTTAATACCTAACACTGCATCTCCAGTATTGAAGAAGAGTGTCCTACCCAGCGCGCTAAGCTGAGACAGTGTGTTTGTCAGTTCTTTTGTTCAAGCTATTCCACTGTGTATAAATAATTAAATAAGTCAGTGGGGCAGGGACTTGAACTAGGGTCTCCCAAATCCTAGGTGAGCACTATAACTTTTAGTCCAGTGCAATGATACTCAACAGGTGGCCTAGAAAGGCTTCCTGTGTGGCCCAACAGCCCTCACCTTAAAAATGTATTTAAATAAATGAAGGTACAGTGCTGCACTGCCTATGACTTCCTTAGTAAGTAACTTATTGGCAGTGCTTAATTTCAATTGAAATAGGTGCCAAGATTCAGCCCCAGCAAGCCCAGGCACAAATTAAGTACTGGCAGGGAGGCTGGAGAGCAGCAGATGCTGGCTAGGCACCTACCTTTGAAGGCAGAGCCACATCAGAAGCAGCACAGAAGTAAGGATAGCATGGTATGATGTATTGCAGGGATCGGCAATGTTGGCATGCAGGGTAAGCACCCTTAGCAGGCTCGGCCACTTTGTTTACCTGCCATTTCGCTGACTGTGGCTCCCACTGGCCGCGGTTCACAGTCCTGGTCCAATGGGGGCTGCGGGAAGCGGCGAGGTGCTGGCCCTCGATCTGCTGCAACAGCATCTTTTTAAAGTTCTTTTACAAGACATTTCACCTGAATACAGTAATGTGTTGCAGCACAAGGACATTCTATGGCTAGACGGGGGATGTGTTAGAGATGTTTTGTGCTCTTCAGAAAGAAGTAATTACTTTCAAACCACAAGACCAACAAGGCTTGCAAGTTCCTGGATTTATGAATGATGTCTACTCTGTCACAGGTAGCTTTTCTGTGTGATATTACTGGTCACTTGAATTCCTGCACATAGCAGCTCCAAAGCTGTTCAAGGCAAGCATAGGATCTGTGTCAGGGATCTGTTTCAAAAAGTGCATACCTTTCAGAGGAATCTTAAAATCTTTGAGACAGATTTCAAAGGAAAGATGTTGCACTTTCCCATATCGCATATTGTTGCTACAGATAAAACTTTGATGACAATGATGCAAAAATTCCTAAACAATCTGATTGAGAATTTTAAAATGTGATTTGAGAATTTTAAAATTTCAAAGGATTTGTTTTTATTTGTTCATGATCCATTTATTGTCTCTGCTAATGGACCCCCCTGAAGCAAAGAGCATTCAGATTCATTTGATGAAGGTAACTTTCAATTAGAAATTGTAAGAATCCAGAGCGTAGGTGTAATGAAGGCAAAAATCAGAGAAAATGGGACTTTGTGATTTCTGGACTCAGTACGCTGACTAATTTCAGAATAGCCACAATCTAACTATCCATCTTTTAAGGATGTTTTGATCAGTGGATCTCCGTGAATCTGGGCTTTCTTACCACAAACATTAGAAAAACAACTACACTGCAGTCTCCTGACAGATGAGAATCTACACCAGTGCATGCACCATGCCCTGACCTTCTACAAACCACTCTTCACAGAGCTTGTCAGAGATCATTGATGTCACTGCTCCCATTAGACATTGCCACAAACACAGGCAATAATGTTGATTTATAAACTTTGTTAAAAGATAAACACTAATACTTATGTTGCAATCGAGGTCTTTATAGGCAGAAGATTTTTTTTTTGTCATTTTGTCAAGCTTCTGTGCAAATGGGTGCCTCTTATCATAAAATTCTCGTATCAGTCCATGGGTAGATCTAATTGAGTATCACCCACCTAGTGGTTAAAAGATAGGCCCTTTCCTCCTCTGCTGCTGCCATTTAATTACCCGCGGGGGTGAGGGTGGGGAGGAGGGCAAATAATGTTGATTAAAACTCTTGCCTGAGTCTCTGTGGTTAGGGTGACCAGACAGCAAGAGTGAAAAATTGGGACGGGGATTGGGTGGGGGGTAAGAGGACACTATATAAAAAATACCCAAAAATCGGTACTGTCCCTATAAAATCAGGACATCTGGTCACCCTATTTATGGTAGTCCCATTCAAAGCTATGAAGGGTGTTTCCCTCAGTCCTCATAGGTTATACAGGTTTCCCCTCCTACTAGGCAGAGTTAGCTAGTCCTTGTCCTCAGGGGTGCCAGAAAGACTTTTGGTTTTTAAGTCTCTGTTGAGGGATCAGTAGGAGAACCCAGGCCCACCCACTTCTCTGTTTCTGGCTCAGGGCCCTTAAATCGGGGAGGCAGAATCAAGCCTAAAAGACTCCTGCTGCTGTGCCCTGAGTTCCTTCCTACCTCTCTTGGTTCTGTAGCCTTCTCCAGTATGTGCATCCTGTCATTCCTTCTCTGGGCATCTTCTCATTAGAAAATTCTGCCATCAAGCTTTCTCCAGCCTGCTTGCTCCTCTAGCAGCCACCCTGCCTCTCTACTTCTCAGCTCTTTTATGGTGGCTAGTGGTTGCTGCATTAACTCCTGGGTTACCAGGCCAACAAGTGGTCTATACACTCCATGACACAGTGTTTTCCAAAGTCTTAGTGTGAAACCAGAACAGATCTATCCAAGATATTAGAGTGTGGTCATTAGCTGCAGGGGGAAAATGATTGTAAAATATAATCTTAATTCCTTTCCTTTTATAGCAAGGCCTTTAGAAAGCTAAGACATCTTTTTAAATTGTATTTCCAAACTGACAGATCTACTGGATGAACCCTTCTTGAGCCCAAAGTTATATTGTGCTTCTTTTTCTCAAGTAATCATGTGTAATATGGCTGAGGTTTTCCAGCATAACCTATTTAATATGTCACCCAGATATTTGAATAACTAATTTTAAATAGCTGACTGAAAACTGTTAAAAATAACACATTTCCAAGTAAAATATTGAAATGTTTCATTAGAAAAGACCTTATTTTATATGGGAAAAGATGGGGTATATTTTATATTCCTGCTCTGAATTCGCAAATAAAGGGGGTGCTAATTAATGTAATTATAGTATTTCAATAGCAAATTATATATTTATTTGTTAGCTGTTAGAGCAAGTTATTTCAAATTGGCATATGTTTAATTCCCATGAAAAACACAAAGTTAAAAATTATGTCAGTACTAATACCTAAAGGCTGCTCTGACTTACACCAGTTGTTTATGGCTTCACTGGGCCCTTCTGGCAACCAGAGATCACTGCAGCTATGTCCCCTATTCCACAGACATGCTCCTGGACACTGGGAAAGTGGCATAGGAACCATTAAGATAACACTGCATTATGTGAGGATTTCCCAAATCTACTGAATTTATAGATGCTTCTGTGTTCCTGAAATCATGCAATCAGACTAGAAGCCAAGATTTAACCTAGATATTATTATTTTACTGGCAGATGTGGTCCTTTGTAAGGGCAAAGACCTGCTGGTGCAATGACTAGCTCTGCTAGTGCATATAAGTCTTCTTTTTCCTAACTCAACAACCCACAAAGATGCAACAAAGCCAAACCCTCTCCTCCCTCAGTCCCTGCCTGTTTCAAATCTAGTTCTTGCTTTCATGGGTTACATAACATGTTGTGGGTGCCATTCCCCTTTGTTGTTTGAGAGTAAAAGCAATTACAAAGCCGTGATGGAAACGTGCTGATGTTGCAGCCAATCCTATTCTTTCATAGAAACCTCAAGGTGTGTCAACCATACTCCATGGAGTTAAAACCAAACATATTAATAAAGTTAACCAATTATTTCACTAATTATTTCTTTAATTATTTCACTAATAGGTGATGCACAGAGATGGCAACAAAGTCAGTTGTAGTATTACAACTGAACACGTAGCAAAATTATCACTGCTTGCATGAGGGAGCTGCTGAAAGACTTTACAAAAATAAAACTTTCTTTGGTCTTTCTCCAGTCTTGGGCTTTCACAATAGTAAATATTTTTGATGTCCACTACTGCAGTTTCTGCAGCAGATTAATTAGAATGTCTTACTTTTCACCAGTGCTGCAGTTGTTACAAGTTATCCAGTATCACAGTAGGCCTGCTAACACTTGTCTGCAGGGAAGCTATCCATCTCACACCTGGAAAGCCAAGTTGCTATGTTGCATCATTCTTTTCCACAGCTCAATGCCTGAAGAAACATTCTTAATTATCCTCAGAATTGTTGTTCAACCTACAGCAAAAACATACAGATTACAGATGAGCTGCAAACTCCAAATAGTTGCCTTCAGCAGCAGTTTGCTAGGGTAAAATCACTTACCAAAGTAAATATCTTTGGGCCATGTTCTAATATCCTTCCTCATTGTGAATGGTATCTTAGCCCCGATCCACAAAGATACTTAGGTGCCTAAACCCCAGATTTAGGTGTATGAGTTCCAGTCTTAAGCACCACAGTGGTCACCAAAACCCCATTTGACTGCTATCCCATAGGAATTTATATTTGTTCGGTACCTAATTTTTTGCTATAAATGTTCTCTCAGCACCTATATTTCTTTCCCTGGGCATGCAAACTGCTGCCTTTGGATAGGCATCCAGGTGCCTATCATCCACCTACCTCCTCCCCCCCACACACAACCGCCAATACAATCCACAAAATGAATGAGTGCCTGTCGCACCTGTGCGGCCTGATCCAGTAGGTGACCTCAGAGGCTGCCTACTGCATAGGGTCACATTCAAAATCTGGCCACCAAAGGATAAGGTGGCGATGGCGATGTCCACCTTATAACTTTTTGCTCAGTAGTTAAAATGCTCACTTCAATTCCCCCTTCTATCAGAAGGGGAAAAAGGATTTGAACAGGGGATCTCCTACCTTCCCAAAGAGTGCTCTAACTGCTCAACTCTGGGATATGCTACTGAGGAAAGAGGGGTTCCCTCCTGTTGAACCTGTTCTACTTTGGCCTACTGACCCTAAGTATGTAATCCAGAATTTGTGAAAATGACACTATGGTCCAGTAGTTAGGACACTAACTCAGAGACCCAGAGTTCAGTCACCCTGCACCACTGATTCTTTAATTATTCATACATGATGAATAGTATTCCGTGAATAGTGAATTAGTGAATTTCTAGGCACTTCAAAGCTAGGAGCTCTGACACTGAGCATCACGACTCCCAAGTCCCTTTGTGGATCTGGAACTTAATCCACAAATAGTTCCAATGGAGTTACTGGGATTACTTATGGGATAAGGTACCAGTCAGGGTAAGGGTATCAGAATGTGGCCCTATGTGTGTAGCCTCCATCCAGGAAAAAGGGCTTGCCTGTTTCATGTGGCAGAGTCTATCACTTCCTAGGGTACTTTCTTTTTTGATGTGATGTCTTCTTGGTTTGAATGATGCAAAGGAAGTATTAATTTTCGATGTTAGCATAATATATACAAATGCCATTTGAGAAAATTATATCATCAGTTTCCTACAAGTGTCACATATCTCTCCATTACTCACTCCTTTGTGTCTTTAACGCGTCTAAATAACATCATGAGTCAGGCTCTGATTACCATGTTAGCTAGGCAGTTCCTCCCAGGCATTTAAAGGTGATAACTTGCCACCAACCACAAACAGTAAAACATATTATTCAGAGAAAACTATCAGTTAAAATGAATGCTGGAACAAACGAGGCATTCCTCTTACAGATGGCTTTTCAGCATCTATGGTGTCTTATTAAACCTTCAGTATTACGTAGACTGATGCTCCCTTGTTTGTCACTATCACTCCCAGCAACACCAGCACAATTCAGTATGGAGCTGCCAGCATAGAGTTATCTTGTCACAAAATAGCATGATGACAGCCTCTTTCTGTATGTCTTTAGGGTGACTGCAGCTGAAAAACTTGTGTCTCTCTTACAGCCTACAGTTTGGACTTCCTCAAGCTGGGGCTCGTTCTACATAATCCTCAACCCCATCATAGAATTTTGCAGCATCAGAACTGCTCTAATACATGTCAGATGGCTCTGATCCCTATGAAGCCATTTGCCAGCAACTTTCTTGACCATCCGCACCCTGCCATGCCCCTTGTAATGGCTCTATGTCCACTGGCATTTGACTCATGGTTGATAAAAAGAGTGCTTGTACAGATAGAACAAACTGGGACAAAGAATCTGGTCCAAAATATTGTGTTCACTTCTGAGTAGCACATCAAAGGACAGGTATAGACAAATTGGAGGGACTTCATAGAAGAGAAATAAAACTGAACAGGGGTCTAGAACAGTGGTAGGCAAAATTTTTGGCCTGAGGGCTACATTGGGGTTGCAAAATTGTACTGAGGGCCGGGTCAGGGAAGGCTGTTCCTCCACAAACAGCCTGGCCCTGCCCCGTCCAGCCCCGTCTCATTTCCCACCCCCTGAGCACCCACCTCAGAATCCCTAACCCATCCAACCCTCCGCTCCTTGTCCCCTGACCACCCCCTCCAGAGACCCCCTGATCCTACCCACTCCCCAGGATCCTACCCCCTATCTAATACCTCCTTCTCCTTGACCCCTGACTGCCCCCTCCCAAGACCCCCAACCCTAACTGCCCCCCAGGACTCCATCCCCTTCCCAAGCCTCCCCTGCTCCCTGTCCCCTGACTGCCCCCACTTCTATCCACACCCACCCCTGACATACCCCTGGGACTCCCACGCCTATCCAACCTCCCCATTCCCTGTTCCCCATCCCCTGACCAGACCCTCCAAACCTCTGCCCCATCCAACAGCCCCCTGTTCCCTGACTGCCCACGGGGACTCTCTGCCCCTTATCCAACACCCCCGCCCTGGCTCCCAACCCCTTACCATGCTGCTGGAGGCCTGGCCAGAGCCAGACACATGGCATCACGCTCCTGGAGGAGTGCACAGCCCCACCCCAGAGCGCTGCCTGCCTGGCTGCGGGGGAAGCTGGGAAGGTGGGGGAGAGGCCAGGAACAGCCTTCCCCACCATGACCTCAGGGGCAGGATAGGATGAGCTCACAGGCTGGATGTGGCCCATAGTTTGCCCACCCCTGGTGTAGAAGGATTGATTTATGAGAAAAAATAAAAGTACTAAATATACATGGCTTGGCCCTGGTCTACACTGGGGATGAGGGGGAAGAATCGACCTAAGATTCGCAACATCAGCTAGGGGAATAGAGTAGCTGAAGTTGATGGTTTAGGTTGACTTACTCACAGTGCTGAGTCGACTGCTGCCACTCTCCCATCAACTCTGCCTGCACCTCTCGTGGCAGTGGAGTATCAGAATCAAAGGGAGAGTGCTCGAGGATTGATTTATTGTGTCTAGTCTAGATCCAGCAGGTAGTGTAGACCTTTCCTAAGAGGCATAGGGACGGATTTTTAAAATGTATTTATGTAGAGCTCGATGAATAATTGAGTTAGATTCCTAATGCCCTTAAGCACTTTTGAAAATGCCACTAAGTGACTATCTGCAGCCCCAGGAACTTAAATATATATGAGAAAACTTGCCCTAAGTGACTTGAGATGCTAAGTCCCATCAATTTCTCATGAGATTTGGTAACTTAAGGCAAAAGTTTGGAGGTACTTACATGCCCAACTTACATTGCAATCGAAGGGAGTTAGGAAACTAGATACCTTTAAAAATCTGGTCCTTTAGAAAATGGGAATTAGACCCTTTGGAAAATGTTAACCAGAGTCTATAAACATCTGAAAAATATATATGTAATAACCCCAGGAAGGAAGAGGAATTATCCCTGGGGTTGTACCAGGGTCTATAACTAAAAGTAATGGCATGACATTTAGAAAGGTAAAATTGAGGCTGAATATCTAGAAATATTTCCTAGTAATGAGATACTGACAGAGGAACAGCATTTCAAGGTGGAACCTTCATACATACTTGGGTCAATTAACATTAGACAGAAAAATACAGCAGTAAATTCACATAGGGGACAAACCTGCACTAGATGTGATGACTGAACAGGTCATCTCCATCTTTAATGTGTCTAATTCACAAACTTTATGAGACATGTAACTGTAGAAGTGACTACTTTGGTATACTTTCTTGAAATGAGTATAAATGGGAGACATGAAATTGCCAAGAAAAGTGGTAACTTTAAAACAAATGCATGGTAATTGTCAATGCCAAATAAGTGACATCCGCTGACAGAAATGCAGGAATTATAAATGACATCTTGCAAAAAGTTTATTTTTGCTTTTTGTAATTCACATTATAATTATTTTGTTCCAGGTTTGGTGTGTGTGTGTGAGGGGGGAAGGCATCCATCCCTTGTTTTAATAATTATTCATCTCAACCCACTCATTCCTATCTCCTATGTAAATAATGTAACAATCCTTTGTGAGAATGGAAATAGATGATGTGTTAAAATTATTTTGTTGTGTGTACCGTGGTTATCGTTCAATACAAATGGGTATGGTTGATATACCACGGTGCAGTCCAGACCAGTGAGCATTTGTGTAACCCCTGTGTAGTAGGATGAGACCCTGAAATATAAACCCTTGTATCAGAGGCCCAGTATGAGGCCTGAGGTCTGAGCTAAAGTAATGGTCAAGACTTTGCTAACATAAAGCAAAGTTAAGCTGTGAGCTAGAGGCAGGCCCTGCTCACAGAAGTTGGCAAGGAAAGGGCTTATGTTGCAAAAGTACACAGATCTGAGAGGTACCAAGACACTGGTACATTCCATACAGATAACAAGGAACAGGCTGACCCATCCTAAAGACAGGGGCAAAAGGGTAATATGATTGATAGAGTTGTTTTGCTCGAACCAACTTGTACAAGGTGAGAGGCAGCACCTTACTACGTAGAGGGGATGCACCTTTCTACGTAAAGGGGATGCACCTCAGTGCATCAGGAATGATGTGTAACTTGTTTGTACCTGTGTATAAGAACATGACCCTGGGGCAGTGTCTTTGTCCAGCCCAGGGGGCATTAGCGATCCTGCTTCTGACTGAGCTGAGTCCATTGTCAGGGGGCACAAATTCGTAGTATGTCCTGTAGAGTGTATGGGAAACTATCACTGTGCTTCGTTTGGCAATAAACCTGGCCTGGGTGCCTTCGTACCTTACTAGAGTCTGTGGTCTTTGGGGGTTCTCTTGGGTCTGCTGTGTCAGCGATCTGCAGAGCTGAGGCAGAACACAGAGGGAACACGCACACAGCCGACTGATATCATCATTGAACAAGAGCAGAGCACCACACCGATAGCTACTGATGACACCCTGCACTGCAAGTTTGGGTGCCTTGCAATACCTTACTGAAGTAGCTCCCTCCTGGGTCATTCACAAACATTCTTATGGCATGCAAGTCACACCCTGAGTATCTGTGTGTAACTGCAGCCTGCCGGCCACACTTAACTCACACCCTGGCTTTTGCCAGCCTTTGTTACATATGTTGGGTGACCCCAGCGCACTCCCAGTCCCAGATTTCCCCCACAAAAATGTATGTCTTGTACTGTCCAACCTCCTCCCAAACAGTTCAAATGTTTTAAGTCCATTATTCCTGTCAGGGAATAATATGCAAATAATATACGAAATGTAACTCTTAAATAGAGTTACCCAGACACTTGTACTTAAACATATTAAATTACATAAAACAATAAAACAAATTTATTAACTACAAAGAGATAGATTTTAAGTGAGTATAAGCAATGAGGCATAAAAGTCAGAAATGTTTCTCTTTTTTCTTATCAAGATAAACCCATTTTAGTGTCTAACTTAACAAACAGTACTGGATTCAAAGCAAAGTTTCTCATCACATGCTTCCATCAGTATTATTGACTAAACTCTTTGTCAGGACCTCTCCCCCAGAGTCCAACAGCCACTTCTTTTGTCTCCTCAGGTGCAAAAACTGAGATGGACAGGAAGCAAGAGGAGGGGTCACTTTGGGTCCTTGTCCCTCCTTTATATAGTTTAATTCCTTGGAATCTGTTTGAAAAGATGTTCCCTGCTGTCTTTTTTCACCCACCTGTGTATGATTTGATGCAGTATTCCTTTTGTTTCCTCCCTTCCCTCTTTCTGACTGATGACTGTTTACTGCTTCATACAAATTAAGTTCACATTAGTTTGTTTAGGACGGATCTCTTTGCTGACTTCTGCTTTGACATGGCTGTGTGGTTTTGAATATGCGCTAAGAACATCATACAGGGGGATTTCATAACTTGAATATGCAGTGGCTTAAAACAAACAAAAGGAAGTATTTCTTCACACAAATGCACAGTCAACCTGTGGAACTCTTTGCCATCGGATGTTGTGAAAGCCAAGACTATAACAGAGTTCAGAAAAGAAATAAATAAGTTCATGGAGGATACGTCCATCAATGGCTACTAGCTAGGATGTGAAGGGATGCAAAACCATGCTCTGAAGTGTCCCTTGTCTCTGTTTGCCAGTAACTGGGAATGGCAACAGGGGATGGATCACTTGATGATTGCCTGTTCTGTTCATGCCTTCTGAAGCACCTGGCATTGGTCACTGTTGAGAGACGGAATAGTGGGATAAATGGGCCATTAGTCTGACCTCATATGGCCATTCTTATAATGTTTCTACATATATTTCACCATGATATTGACCTGTGAGTTATTAGTTTTCAAATGATACCTCAATGTACAATCATTACTGCAAGACTGGTGAGAATACAGAGGGTGGATACAGGGTTCCTTTCGGTCACAGCCATATATTTCCCTCAATTGAATAATTGTGGAATGTTTATGATTTAATTTGACTCTGCACACGCAGTTCATAGTAGTAATTAGGCATATTTGAAAAGAGCCTTGATTCACATGAAAGAAAAAAAGAGAGGCCTGGAGGATTCTTAAGAATTATGAACCCTAGCACATAAGCAGGCTTCTTAGACATCTTCCTTGGACAAGCAGATGAACTCACTGCAATTAACTCCTCATAGTGTATAAATAATAGAAGCACTTTATACTATTTGAGAGTGTGACCTATCAGGAAGATTTTTAAGAGCTCCACACAAAAATGGACTATAAAAGTTATTTGTTATCTTATGGTTACAGATTCTACTTTAATTTAATTTAAACTCTTACTAGTCTTTCAAATTTGGGATATACTTTCTTTAAAAATACATATTATTTACAATTACATTTCACAGATCATGTAATAATCCAGTGAGGGAATCTGACACCATACATGGTGAGAAGTGAGGTCAAGTGGTTTGGTTTAGTGAATACTTATACAGAACCCAGTAACTGGATATTAGTCTAATCTATGAGATTACATAGCAAATGAAATGGCTGAATTTCTACAGTATCTTTCTTAGCAATGTTTGAATATACATTATTTTTAAGTATGCAGTATGGTAGGAATATAGGCAGAACCTTTCAGAACACATCATTTAATCTGATATTACAAATAAAATAATAAGTCATTGTGCACTCTCAGAACATTGTGAAGAAATAATTGCAAAATTATTCCCATCTGTATTAGGTCATAACAGAGGCCAAAATAACATTTATGTAGATTTATGCAAAATATTATAAAAATACCTACCAAAGGCTCTAGATCTCCATCCCGTATACTACAAATATAAGGAATAAATAAGCAAGACAGGAATGGAATAAAAATGCATCAAGTATCAATTCTGAACCTTAATGTACAATTCCCCACTACTGGTTTGAAGTGGACAGGCCAATTACAAAGATAAGGCCATTGCAGAGAAACTAAATTAATTCTTTGCATCGGTCTTCATGGCTGAGGATTTGAGGGAAATTTCCAAACCGGAGCCATTCTTTTTCGGTAACAAATCTGAGGAAATATCCCAGATTGAGGAGTTGTTAGAGGAGGTTTTGGAACAAACTGATCAACTAAACAGTAATAAGTCACCAGGACCAGATGGTATTCACCCCAAGAGTTCTGAATGAACTCAAATGTCAAATTGTATAACTACTAACTGTAGTTTGTAACCTATCATTTAAAGCAGCCTCTATAGCAAATTACTGGAGGATAGCTAATGTGATGCCAATTTTTAAAAAGGACCCCAGAGGTGATGCTGGCAATTACAGGCCAGTAAGCCAGATTTTAATACCAGGCAAACTGGTTAAAACTACAGTAAAGAACAAAATTGTCAGACAATTGATGAATATAATTTGTTGGGATAGAGTCAACATGTTTTTTGCAAAAGGAAATCATGCCTCATCAATCTATTAGAATTCCTTGAGGGGGCCAAGGGGGATTCAGTGAATATAATGTACTTAGATTTTCAGAAAGCCTTTGGCAAGGTCCCCCACCAAAGGCTCTTAAGCAAAGTAAGCTGTCATGGGATAAGAGGGAAAGGCCTCTCATGGATTGGTAACTGATTAAAAGATAGGAAACAAAGGGTAGTAATAAATGGTCAGTTTTCAGAATGGAGAGCAGTAAATAGTGATGTCCCCCAGGGGTCTGTACTGGGACCATTCCTATTCAATATATTCATAAATGATCTGGGAAAAGGGGTGTCATAAGTGTGAAGTAGCCTAAAATTATTGTTTACCTGTAAGGGGTTAAGCTAAAGGTAACCTGAGAGGTGGACAACTGACCAATGAGAAATTCCTCAGGAGACAAAGGATTTTAAGTTTCAGTTTCTCTCTGGGTCTCTCTCTGCTCAACGTTCACCTCGGCTATGGGATGAACAGAGAGAGACCCAGAAAGAAACTGAAACTTAAAATCCTTTGTCTCCTGAGGAATTTCTCATTGGTCAGTTGTCCACCTCTCAGGTTACCTTTAGCTTAACCCCTTACAGGTAAACAATAATTTTAGGCTACTTCACACTTATGACAAGGGGTAAACAATGATATGGTAAAATTTGCAAATGATGCAACTCTACTCAAGATAGTTAAGTCCCACGCAGACTGTTAAAGCTGCAAAAAGGATCTTACATGACTGGGCAACAGAATGGAAAATGAAATTCAGTGTTGATAAATGCAAAGTAACGCACATTGGAAAACATAATCCCAACTATATACACAAAATGATGATGTCTAAATTGGCTGTTAGCACTCAAGAAAGAGATCTTGCTGTTGTTGGGGAAGTTCTCTGAAACATCCACTCACTGTGCAGCAGCAGTCAAAAAAGCAAACAGAATGTTGTGAATCATTAAGAAAGGAATAGAGAAGAGGACAGAAAACATCATATTGTTTCTATATACATCCATGATACACCCACATGTTGAATACTGTGTGCAGGTGTGGTCACCAATCTCAAACAAGATATATTGGATTTGGAAAGGTTCGGAAAAGGGCAACATAATTGATTAGGTGTATGGAACAGCTTCAATAAAAGGAGAGATTAATAAGACTGGGACTTTTTAGCTTGGAAAAGAGATGACAAAGAGGGGATATGAAAAAGGTCTATAAAATCATGAGTGGTGTGGAGAAAGTAAATAAGGAAGTCTTATTTATACCTTCTTATAACCCAAGAACTAGGAGTCACCAAATGAACTTAATAGACAGAAAGTGTAAAACAAACAAAAGGAAGTATTTTTTTCACACAATGCACAGTCAACCTGTGGAACTCCTTGCCAGAGGATGTTGTGAAGGCCAAGACTATAACACAGTTAAAAAAATGACCAGATAAATTCATGGAGGATAGGTCCATCAATGGCTATTAGCCAGGATGGGCAGTGATGGTGTCTATTTTTGCCAGAAGCTGGGAATGGGCAACAGAGGATGGATCACTTGATGATTACTTGTTCTGTTCCTTCCCTCTGGGGAACCTGGCATTGGCTACTGTCAATAGGCAGGATACTGGGCTAGATGGAACTGTGGCCTGACCAGTATGGCCATTCTTATGTTCTTATTGTGTCAGTGGAGTTACCCTGTGCCTACACCAGTGAAATTGATAGAAAAAGTTGGCATACATATTGAAGAGACCTCTTGATATATTTTCTTTTGTGTGTTTTTAATATATTTGTCATTGTAATTATTATGGGCTGTGGGAAGCAGCAGCCAGCATGTTCCTGTGGCCCGCGCTGCTTCCCGCAGCTCCCATTGGTCGGGAATGGCGATTTTGCAGCAACTGGAATCTGTGGGAAGCCGTACCTGCGGATGGTCAACGTAAACAAAATGTCTTGCAACCCGCCAGCAGATTACCCTGATAAGCCACATGCCAAAGTTTGCCACCTACTTAACTTATCTCCAACAGCAGCCTTGCCTCACCATCCTTTTTTGAAATATCACTCCAAGGGGGAACAATTTTGTAGCACTCGCTGATAATAGCGGAGATAATTCTGGGCCCCTTATTACCTCACTGCATATGTAACGCTGACAGACACCTGTTGTTGGCGGGTGGGATCAAACCAGGGACCTCTGGAGCTTAGTGCATGAGCCTCTACTGCATGAATTAAAAGCTAACTTGCTGTTAGCTAAGGCTATAGAGCAGACTCATTCAAATCTTGCTCTAAGACAAGTGGTCTCGGTGCCACTAGATGGGACAGACAACCACACCAACGAGGTGACTGGGTTACACATACATTGCATGTAAAAGGGAGGGGGGCATGAATTTTCCCAATATAATTAAATGTTGAATATAGTCACAATTCAATCTTTTCCCCCTTGGCTAAGCAATGACTGAAAGAAATGTGATAGCATTCTACATTTTGTAAGTGTACTATATAAACAGCTAGGAGGCAGGGTAGAACATGGGATATAACATAATAATAGGCTGAAGTTAAACAAAGGAAAATGTAAGATGGATATCAACAAAAGCTGCCCAGTATTGTAAGTCTGTTAAATTGTATAATAGAGCTCAGTGGGAAACAGATTTTGTGTCATGAAAGTAATGCATGTTCAAAATCATTTCCCAGTAGAACAAAAGCAAAAAATTCAAAATTTCCTGTGAAACAAACAACAAATGTTTTGCATAGATGAGAACATTTTGTTTTGCTAAAAAAAATATCAGTGATTTATTCCAATTTTATTTTTTTTAAATGAAACTAAAAGCAGTTTTGAAAAAGAAAATCCAAACCACTCCTTCCCAAAAGGCTGAAGCAGAACCCTTTGGCCTCAGAATTTTTTTTTCCATTTTTTTTTTAGAGGAACTTTCATCAACATTTACACATTTCCACAAAACATATAGCTTTTGATGAATCAGCATGTTCCAACAGAAAACATTGTGTCAGGAAATTTCTAACCCTCTCCACTGTGGAGAAATATCACAAGGACAGTGATGGAAATATTGTCATTTGGCACAATAAAATTTAGACTGGAGAAAGCACAAATACTTTGGTGAAAAATCCCTCACCCACATTATTTAATAAGCTATTTCTGGCCTTAATATCTGATCAGCAATTATCCCAGCATTTAATGCTTGTTTCTGTTCTCTGCAATGAATGTTGTAATGAGAAATATTCAGCTCCTGAACACCTCCCACTGCTGCATACAGCACTGCACCCCTTTTTCAATCCTGGCACCCCCTGTACATTGGCAGCTTTTCATTGACTTGGTCCTCCAAACAGTCCACACAATCAAAATGAATTCCTTTCAGGCCAACAAAGAGTCCAAAAGAACTGTCAATCTGCTCTCATGAGGGTCTCCAGCCCCACTTCTAAACCCTTTAAATTCAGCTATTGCCTCAGGCTTCGAAACAATCTTTGCCCTCTTCTTGGGGACTTCGCTGACGGTCAGTGGGGGAACACAAGCCCACTCACTACTTCAGATTCCAACCAGCAAATTGTAAACAGCAGTCATGTATTGCTCACTTTGATTCATTGCTGCTTCCTCCTCAGGGTTAAAGTTCTCAGATCCTCGCTCTCCCAGTTTCTCCAAATGCTTCCAGAGCCAATTCTGGTTATCCCTCAGTCTCCTTTGTCCAGAGCAGAGTGCCCTTCTGGTTCCAGAAAGGAACTGACCTGCTGTGGTCCTGCAGCTCCTTTTATATGAGCCTGGTGAGCTCTGACTGGCTACTTCCATGCAACCTTTCTAGGCAGGATTTGAGGACCTACTTCACCGCTTCTTTCTTGGGCCCTGGTGTAGTACAGTGTTTTTCAATGCATGGGTTGTGACCCAGTACTAGGTCACGGCATGTCAGGTGCTGGGTTGCCTTGCTCTGGTCAGCACTGCTGACCAGGATGTGAAAAATACTGTTGGAGGTGCTGTCCAGCTAAGGCAGACTAGTATCTACCTTTTCCAGCACCATGCTATGCCCCAGAAGTGGCCAGCAGCGGGTCTGGCTTATAGGCAGGGAGGGCACGGGGCTGTATGTGCTGCCCCTGTCCTGACCACTAGCTCCACACTCCCATTGGCTGGTTGCAGGCCAATAGGAACTTGTGGGGGAGGGGGTTCCCAAAGGCAAGAATTGTGAAAAGCTGCTTTCACACCTCTCCCTAGGAGCTAGATCTGCTGCTGGCTGCCTCCAGGGCGCAGCCCGGTATGTGGGGCACCCCAGCAGTGCTGCTGACTGGGAGCCTCCAGAGGTAAGTCCATGCCTGTGCCCCAATCTCCTACCCTAGCCCTGAGTCCCCCCAAACCTGGACCCCCTTTCTGCACCCCAAACCCATCATTCCCAGCCAGTCCAGAGCCATGACTCCCTCCCACACCCAACCCCTGTCCCAAGCCCCCCAAGCCAGAACCCCTTCCTGCACCCCAAACTTCTCATCCCCATCCCCACCCAAAGTTTGCACCTCCAGCCAACAGCCCTGTCTCTCTCATGTACTCCAACCCCCTGCTTTAGCCCAGAGCCCCCTCACTGCAACTGTCTGCCCCAGTCCTGAGCCCCTCTCACATCCCACACCCCTCATCCCCAGCTCCGTTGGGTCACGGGTATCAAAATTTTTCTTCACCTAGGTCCCCAGAAAATAAAGTTTGAAAACCACTGTGGTGGTAGGACCACAGAGCCTCCCCGCAGGGGATTGCAAAGACCACATATACCCTGTCACACCTTTTGAAGAAAAAAAAAAAGTCGGATTCCAAACATATGAAGTGTCGAAAGAAACTTCCATATACTGTTCATTTTGAGATTTGTTGTTTTAATAAAGAAATCCCTACCTCTCTTAGTGACAGGCTTAACTCTCTCTCCACTCTTCTTATCTGAATAACTGAAAAAACCTGATTTTTTAAAACTAGAACAAAGGAAGTTAATCAATAATGTGGCCTACTAGTGTTCTGGAGGGGAAAAAAACCACAATGCGGAAGTAAAAAAAAATAATTTATTTCAGTTCATTTAATAGACCTTGTGAATGTTCAATAACTTTAATAATCTAAAGCACAGAAAACACCTGACCTTGTGCAATTGCAAGATCACACAAGGAGGTGCTGATCATCTTCAGTTAATGCTGGCTTCAACAGAGTTTTGTAAAATGTAACCAACTGGCCATTTGATGGTGCCAAAATGATGGCAGATTTGGTGAATGGATATGCATTGAAAGGTATTCTCCTATGTTTGTCATGCAATAATGTTATTACCTTTCACTCTCACCAAACACTTTTCTTGAAGCCGGCTTGCCCCATTCATAGAGTAAGATCTGTATTGACACCAGAAAAACAAACTGACACATACTAACTAGAAAGCTGGAGACCAGAGACCAGGCATGCAAGGAAAACTATCTCAACCATGGAGATATACTATTTTTAGGAAAAGCAGATGAAAAAATATACCAGAAGAAAGAGTTTCAGAAGTTTCACAATACATTATAGAATTTTTACTTTACAAATATATTTATTGGAAAATATCTGACAGGAAAATTATATTACTTATGTAGAACATACTTAATTTATACTATATATAAAATACAATGAGACTATTCATATAACCACATGTCTGTTGTTATTTATCTACTTTGCAGGACGAATAACCGCGCTGCTTCCCGCAGCCCCCATTGGATTGGGATGGCAAACTGGGGCCAGTGACAGCCACGATCGGCGAACCCCCAGGTAAACAAACCGGTGGGGCCCACTAAGGGTGCTTACCCTGCGGTCCCACGTGCCAAGGTTGCCTATCCCTGGATTATAGGAAGACTAGGACTACATTTTTCAAATATAACTGCCTAAAATTAGGCCTCTGAGTCCATTTTAGGGATCCAATAATTGACTTGATTCTCCAAAGTGTTGAGAGTCCAGCAGTTCCACATTAGGCTACATATTTAGGTGTCTAAATACAGACTAAAGAAATTATGTAGCCCTCCATTTTTGACAACTGAGGCAAAGCTTATTTTTAAAATATATAAACACATAATTCCCTATTTCAGTTCATAATGTTTCTATGCTGATTTTAGATGTTATTTTTCCTTATAATCAATCCCAACGTTATAGATTTGAATCCTTTTTTTATTAATTTTAGTTCTGATTTTCATTTTGTCTAATTTTGTTCCTTTTCAGTTATCCCTCATTTTATCTGATTTCTTCCCTGTTACAATTCTTTCAAATGTAATTTACTCCCTTTTTGTCTTGATAAGTTTATATTTTATTCCCAGTCATTGCAGATAACAAAAACAATAAACTCATGAAAAAAGAAGAGTCCAAAGCAAGGGTTGAATCATCAGTGAAGAGCTTCAGGCATTGAAAATTAAATCAACACATGATCAAAGGCAAAATATATAATCACTTAGGGCAATGTGACAAAAAGAAATGTGTCCTAAGGATGTTATTAACAGGTGTTTACAAGATTGTAAAAACCTGGCAATAAGTAAGCTATAGCAGAGGCAAATGTTCAATTACTTTGCATACCTTTGATGTATTATTAGACACCAGGGTGATAGCTAATAAGTGCCTTTAATTTCGTGTGACTACTCACTAAGGGCCAGATTGTGCCCTATTGTTCCGTGTATGTGCGAGGTCGTCGGACAGCAAGAAGTAACACCCCCGCTTCCTTCTGCACCATCTGCTAGATTTGGTTCAGTATGCTAGGGAGAACAAGCCACACTGTCTTAATGTGTATTGCAAAAGATGTGCTTGCCCTGTATGCTGAGGAGCTCTAGGGGTATCTGTAACGGGTATTTCAGGAGAGCTGTGCACTGTGTCTCAACAAATGCAATACCTCAATGGCATGACTGAGGCCTATGGGATATCCATCGGACACTGTAGAGTTATATGCGATGAGGAGGCTTCATCACGATTCCTTATGTCTGACTTCAATCATTCACTAGACTCAGGATCTGACAACTCCAGCTTGCACTCAGTATAATAATTACTCTTCAGTCACATGGGAATGCTACAGCTGATCCACCCCCATACGTTTAGAGGATGCCCAAGTGTAGGGCCACATTTCTACTGTAGCTTAGAACCCATAGCAACAGGGCTTCAGGGCATCTATGAGAGGAGAAGAGATAGGCAGTAGTTCTTCTCTAGGAGAGGTGAAGGATTGGATCGTAGTTCTGAAAAATTGAGCTTCAGTGGAAATGTACCATTGTTCAGTGGATGGCACTAGAGTGCCAGAAGTTCCCTGAGGGCCTGAAGGTTAAACTTCTCACTGTTCTGTGGGGGCAAAATTCCTCCTCTCTCCTTAGTTTAGGATGATGTTCCAATTTTGAGAACTGGAGGAATCATTGCCATTTGTGCACCTATCTTCCAAAACTTCACGTTATTTATTAGACTAAGAAACATGGTTTTTTTGTTCATGATTTGGTTGAGGTTCAAAATTTCTTTATCTCATAGCTTCCAAAAAATTCAAACAAGGGTCTTAGTTCTGCAGGTCCTAGTGTTTATGATCTCTTTGCTCTAAGGCAATGAGTACTCTTAACTTTATGCAAGGGCTTGTTGGACCAAGGACAGAATGCTCAGCACCTTGAAAAAGTGAGCTGCGTGACTTCCCTAACAATTTTTATTTACTAGATATTTCTTGCCTGGAATCAATTTCTGTTGCACTGAATTTATTGTAGTTTGGTAAGTTTGTTTGGGATGTGTGGAAAATTGGTCTCATTGGGGTTCTGCAATGAATTTCACTCAAGCCCCCCTTACTGAGCTTTGGTTTTAGGCAGAGATATTTTATAATTTATCTACTGTCTCATGGTTTTAATTGTTCCTCTCTATTTTAGCCATAGCATGTTAAAGTTTTCCATACGCAGTCTTTCAAAACTAATAAAACTATTAATAATAATTTTGTTGTGCTATCTACTGCACTGATGAGCTATAAAGGAATAAGGGTCCCTATGCCATTTACTTCACTGGTGTCCATGCAATGATCTAGCCATAATTTGCTTCTTTATCTTTTTAATTTATTTGGCCTTACCTTATTTTTCTTAAACAAAAATGTCTTAAAATAGTACGCATAAACTAATTGCACTAAATATATAAAAATATTGGAGAAAAGCAGATTACCTGGAAGTTCTTCAAAGTAAGAAGGAGCTTGAATTTTGGGTAAGTTGTGCAAACACGCACACTTCTGCTTGTCTTTTTAAGCTCCAACATTACAATGCTGTATCAGGTGATATATGTTTTGAGTCAAGGCTGGACTACTGACAGATAGACTATAAATTAAACAAATGCCTTTATAAAGTGCCAATTTCATTCATAAGAGTAAATAAATGAAACTGTAAAACTCAATTTTTAAGAAACTGGGATGCAGAAAACAAATTAATTTACTTAGTATTTTGGCATTAATACAAGATATTTTACATCTTAAAGCATATCATATCACCAGCAGGAGTAGCATAGGCTATATGGAGGCTGTCAATGAAAAATAGATGTTGTCTTTCTCCAAATTAAACATCTTCTTGGGTATCAGGGTGCTTGATGCAGATTCCGGTGTGTAAATTGTAAAGATATTTTCTATTTTTGAAGAATGCAGACTTGATACATTCCTGTTACGCTTCTCTAATAGGCATCACATGCCATGAATCACACTCCAGAAGGATTTCATATTAGTGCAAATAAGATATGAAAGGCTCTAGTAAAAGGTTATTTATGTCAGCAAACATCTTTGTCATAAAAGAGGCTAACAATTGCTATTAAGAATTTTAGAGATTATCTGGTCTTTAAAAATAGATTTAGTCTGTTAACCTTATAGGGCATTGAAAAATCTGAGTTTGGCTTTTGGTGGAAACTTTTCAAGCACAAATATAAAGAGTAGAAATATAAGTAGAAATAATTGTAAAAAAGTAGGAGTATGCTTTGTGAAAACATGGAAGTATAGCATCAGTCATGAAGAAAATCAATGAAAATATTACATATTAAGCCTCTGTTCAGTGATATATGATTCTATTGGCAAAAAAGTAAGAAGACAATATAAAAGGGTTCTATAGAAATTTAAATTAAAAAACGTTTTTTCACTTTCTCACTAAGAGCTGTATTTAATAGTTATGTGTGAAATGCAATAACCTATATTAACTCAGCATTAAGGTTGCAATTTTTAACACAGAAATGCAAAAAATAAAGAAGGGTATTCAGAACAACCTTAACTCATAATGTTTCATACATGCCACAGATATTGTTAAAATATAATTTAACAGCCTAATGAAAAAAAAAAAACCACTAACTAGGTGATTGGAGGAAAAAATGTATGTTGTTTTGGACATAAACGTTTACATTTCTGTGCCATGTGTCATGCCATCAGGTGTTATGAAGGGGGCAGGTACTGGTTGTATCTGACCAATTGAGAATGCCTTTTGACAATAACGAACTAAGTAGGCATAGCTACCCACCCCTTCATTTGGCCTCAGCATAACAATACAGAAAGTCAGCCAAGAATAGTAAATACATAATAATCTCTGCAAAATGAACATAATCTACAACAATATCATTCCATTAATTAATTGTGCTAGGGGGGGAAATAAAATCTGTTTGTCATTTCTTAGATAATATATTTATAAAAAACTAATCTACCATAAAATGGTTCAGAAATATATTCAAATATATCAGTGTCAGTTTTACTATTGTAACATAACAAAAGAGCTCTATCCTGTTTTCCTTTATATATAATGAACACCACTTCAGTTCATGCATAATTAGAGTTAGATTCTATTTTACCATCTCTAATTTAAACACTTTTTGCATTTTTTCTCTATGTAGACTCATACTTCTCAACTCCCCTTTTACAGGAAATGAAACAGTAGAGATATATTTTAAAAGTAGACTAAAAAACAAAAAAGCCAGCTCATTTTCATTACCAATTATACACGATGTTTTATAAAATGTTATATATATCATATATATATATGACCATGACTAATCTAATCTCAAAACATCAGGATTTCATCTGGTTACCTGCAGGGGTCAGGAAGGATTTTTCTCACCAATGCACAGTTGTAATTTTATGGTGGGATTGTCTTTCTCTGAAGCATCAGAGTTCTGAAATGCCTAAAAAACGGAATACTGGTTGGGGTGGCACAGCATTGTGAGGTGGTAGAGAAAATCCTCTTTTAGATGTCTGGCTAGGGTATAGCTGATCGCCAGATTAGGGGTTGGGAAGGAATTTTCTCCTAGGTCAGATTGGCAAAATCTGCGGTGTGGTTTTTTTTAACTTCTTCTGCATCATGGAGAATGGATAACCTGCTTGGATCACCTTGGCATATCTCACCTAATCAGTTCACTGCAGTCACAGGAGTGTCAGGCATTGGTGGAACTCAGTGAGTTCTGATGGCTGCCTCTGACATACAACAGTTTGGGTTTCCAGAGGACTGTCAAGCTTTTGTTTAAATGAAGTCATTGGGCTCAACCTAAAGGTATTTGGGTTCAATTTTATGCAGGTGGTTACGCTAATTAATCTAAGGTTCCTCCTAACCTCATACTCTATGAAGCTCTATGAAAATCCTTATTCATTGTATGAAAACTGAAATCTCTGTAAATAATGAACAATCAAAACACACATGGATTAAACTATAAATTCTATATGATAACAGGTTTGTCATAAATTGTATTTATAATGGACATCTGAACCATTTCCCCCATATTAGATGCTATTGTTGCATTTTATATAAAGTCATATTTTAATTATTCTGTTTCACATTAATCGCCTATAAATTGGATACAAAATATCTGTACTATAACAGCAGAGGCAGATACAATTCTTATCTAATTAAGCCTGCATATCTAAACCTCTAAATTCAAACACTCATTTTCTTGTAACATTTTCAGCTTTAAGGCTTAAGACCTGATCTTTGCCGAAAGGTGAATTTTCTTGTTGAAAATTATAGTTCAGTCATTTTAAGAAGGGGAAAGGGAAGGCAGCATTATCTAGTAGATAGGATGCTGGAGGAGGAGAGACTTTATTATTTACACTGAATTCATGTGGAAGATACTACAGTGACAGGAGGCAGTATAAAGCTATAAGAGGAATAAAAGAGTATAGTCTCTAACCAGTTTATGGCAGAATTTGTGACTGGGGATACAATTAAGGCTGCAATCAGACTGCTCCATTCAAGATAAAGGTAAATTGAGCAACAAAGTCATAATTGGGTTACAAGCATGCTCAGAAAGCTGCCACTCACAACAGTATGTAATAAAGCCCTGCAAAAATTAATCAAAATAATACCTCATTTAGTGTATTTGCATAGTTTAAAACCTTTTTTAAGTCCTGTATGGAAGCAGAAAATGCCATAAAGGTTGTTTAAAATTTCCCACACTGCTAATTATTCTTTATCTATATATGCACACATATAAATAAAGTCCTGTGATTATATATTAGCTCTATGACCATGCTCACAATCCCATGATGATTTTGTTGTTCAATTTACCTTCATGGCGGTATTAATCCATATATATTGACACTTATCCCTTTATACCAATTGTTTCCTGATACAGAGAATACCCTTCTATATCTACCAGGCATATATATTCATGTTTGATTGTGTCTAAAAATGCTGATCAGTAAAGTGCAAATATTACACGTACTGTGTATGATATATCTGATATTTCCCAAGAAGTAGCAGAGATCCAGAAATGATATAACTCTGGCTCCATGAACGATAATAGAAGTTAGTGGTTATTTTTCCCTCAAGAAAGACACATAGAAAGATCGCATTAATTATGCAAACACACTAATGAGGATGCTGGAAAAGTATTAGTGTTATCATTTTAAGGACTGAGACACTGAGTGGAATCAAACATTGACAAAGGTTACAGTGTACGCCCATGTGATTCTGTAGCCATATTCCACTGCTTCAGAACATACTGGCCTCACAAGGAAAACAAATGTTTTACTTTGCCTGTCTCCTTTAGCCATGCTCTATGTGTGATGGTGGCCCTGGTTTCTCATGGCATACATAGATGGACCACAGTGAAGGTGAAGAATCAGCAATATTCCCTACTTTCAAAGTAATATCATTAAATTGGCCAAAAAACCCCCCCATATATGGCTGCAGAACCCATGAGACTTACTGGGTACTCTGGGTTAGATGAAACCTTTGTAAACACAATACTCAATGTACTTGAGCTGTGTACACAGTCCAGTATGCCTGTTTTGATTGCTACTGTTATGTGGTGTACTTGCTATCTCAAAGTAAGGTCTTGCCTGCAGGTCACCAATGACATGTTTTCCTTGCACATGCAAACATTCAAAAATGTGTGACCTCACTGCGCAACATTGTGTACTGACTTGTGAACATTCTAGCCTTTGGATATGTTATGGGAATGCTTTTTGTGGGAAGGAAAGAGAGAAGCAAAAAACTTGCAGGGTGCTGAGTACCTCTTGTGGCTAAGTACCTCCTTGACTTTTGTGAGAATTGAGAGCACCTCAAAGGAGATAATCAGCACTTTAACAGATTAATCTATCTACTATAGGTCTTCAGCCTTCAAACACGCATGTGCAGTAATTTTTGTTTGAACTTGGAATTTGCATGGGCGTAAAGTAATTGACAGGCATAAGTGTTTGTAGAAGTGGGGCTATAATCAATAATTAGGCTAATCTCAGATACCAGGTCTAAAAGGAGATCAGGTAGGGTTGTCAGCTTTGGGTGGACATATTCCTGGAGATTTCATCACATAACATAATGTCTTTAATCAGAGATTAATCTTTAATTCTTAAGAGACTGTGGGCCATCCTTAGAGGGTTGGTAACCCAGGAATCCACAACTCTGACTTTGTTCTAGCTGTTACTTTGCAGCTTAGGTAGCTCCTGTAATTAGAAGCAAGTTGAATTGTAGTTGCTCCCTGTCAGTTAGGCAGTATGTCTTTGCTGTGCTCATGTGCCTAATGGGGAATTTCAGGTTTGTAATGGAGTGAGCCCAAATGTCACCCACTTGTCAGTAAACCTAGAAGACCTTGTTTACTGGGTGGCTGAATTTAAAAATCTGAAGCATTTCAACAGGGTTTACTAGACATTTATGAATAAAGGGCCCCCCCCAAAAAACCTTTTGAGGGTGTTGGAATAAACAAAAGCTCGTAAAATAGCCATACCAGGAGGGAGTAAGCCATCCTGGGAAATTAATAGTTGCATTGAACCCACACATCCCAAGGACCCTGTTCTTTTAAGGGCCCAGGATCAGGAGTTTGGTATTATAGAAGGAGGACAGACCTCCCTTCTATTCCAGCCAATTGGGAGAAGCTCTCTGGAAGAGGGCAGTATGTAGACTGTTTTCTCCCTCAAACAAGTGACAGTGACTGGGGGTTAGGGCTCTGGGCTGGAGCGGCTGGCTGGCTCAGCTTGCTGCTGACAAAGTATGCAGAGGAGGAAGGCAGGCAGGCTGACTGGCTGAGCAGAGCTGAGCTGGTAATAGAGGTTGAGAGTGACAGGCTGGGAGTTATGGTTGAAAATAAAAAAAGATGCAGCAACAGATGAGGAATGGCTTCAGATTAGGAAAAAAAAATAAAAAAAGAATAGAAATGTCTTTATTTGAAGAAGAGCGAGTAGACAGGGATGGAAAAGAGAGTAAGAGATAAGGATTGACCTATTATAATTGTAAATTAACTAAAGATGTAAAGATAGGTGATACCAATTCCTTGGAAATAGCAGAATGGAAAGTGAAGTATCAGAGATACATTAAGAGCTGAAAGAATGCAGGGTGAAGATTTATAAACAGATTGTATACATAAAAAAAGGACTTAGGAACTTCCTAAAACTACAATTTTAGGAACAAAAATGCAATTTGCCAACTACTTAACTTATGACAGTAGCAAGAACGATAATGTATGGGGTTCCATTTGACATGACTGAGGATTCAATTAAAAGGGGTTCTGACAAGGACCAAGTGCTGTTTGTTAAGCAAATGATTAGCAGCAAGAGCAGAACGCAAACCATCCACAGACATGTGAGTAAATTTAAAGGTGCAACACTACCCAATAGGGTCAAAATAGGATATCAGCTCTTCTGGGTTAAACCATGTATCCTGGCCCCTTTGTGATACTATCAATGTCAAAGTTTGGGCATGTGGCATCTGTCTGTAAGAGGAAAAGAAAGTGTGGTAAATGTGGAAGAGAATACTTGTAGGAGAAGCGTATGGATGGAATGGTATGAAAATGCAACAATGTGTGGGGATAAGCATGATTATTTCTGAGAGCACTCTGTGCCAAAAAAAATTAAAAATTCTGCACACAATATTTTAAAATTCTGCAAGTTTAATTTGTCAATTAAAAAACTCAGAGGTTCCAGCATGGCAGTGGGCAGCACAGTCCACTGGCTGCATGACAGTGGGAGATCACCCTGCAGCTCCCTCACCCCCAGGACACAGACTCAGCGGTGAGGCTGCACCCAATCCTGACAGGGCACAAGGCTTGGGCCTTCCCCAGAAACACCATGTGTCCCTGCCCCTCTGTACTAGGCACACTAGGTGTGGGCAGGCAGGCTCAGCCAGGCAGAATCCAAGTGTGGAGTGGCTCAGTGTAGGGGGATCCAGGTGTGGGGTGAGAGGATTATGTGTGGGACAAACTGGATGAAGGAGGGTCTAGGTATGGGCAGATCTGGCTGCACAGAGGGTCATTGGAGGGGGAAGTTCAGGTGTAGGGGCAATGGGACTCTGCAGGGGCTTCCAGGTGAAAGTGGTTGGGGCTTAGCAGAGGGGTCTCGGTGTGGGAGTGTGAGCGGGAGGGATAGTCTGAGTGCTGGGGAAGTGGGGGTATAGGTACAGCTAGTTGGGGGTCAGTGGTATAGGGGTCTCGATGTGGGAGCTCAGGGTGGTGCAGAGGGTGAGGCACCAGGGTTGGGGTTTGAGTGCAGGGAGCACAGTGGGGTGTGCAGGGGTGGGAGTCCAGAGGCAGAGAATCTGGAATGTAGGGCATCTCAAGATGCAGGGGGTGAGGTTCAGTGGGGTGGGGTTCAGGTATGGACAGTTAGGGGAGTTCTAGATGTACCAGGTGAGACTTGGCAGAGATATCTGGGTATGGGAGATCCACATGCATAGGGGCTGAGTGGATAGGGGAGCACCTCCCCTTATAGTGATCCCTCCCCCCACAGCTCAGAAGCGATGGGGGTAGGAAGCAGGAGAGGATGCTGAGCTTCCTGTAGCTGGAGGAGGTCCCTGGGGGTAGGTTTGACAGAGCCCCAGACACTCCTTGCATGGGAAGAGGAAGTCCCATTCTCTCCTGCCTCCAGCCCAGCCAGGACTAATAGCTGATCCGGGCTCAGGATAGTATCCGCTGACTGGGGTGTCCCTAGCCCTGAGATGATTTACCTCTCTGCAGGCTGCTCCCAGTGCCTTAAATGATGTATCTTCACTGCTAGGGAGTAAGACATGACTGCTCTTGCAGCTTTCCGGTCAGAAAGTCATTTTTCTGTGGGACATCAAAGAAATCTGCAGGGGACATGAATTCTGCGCATGTACAGTGGTGCAGAATTCCCCAAGGAGTAGCACAATGCAGCACATTAAAGGTGTGGCAGCAGAAGAAACTAGAGAGATATAGAAAATGAAAACTATCCATAAAATACTCTATGCTGAAGATCTAAGAGATATTCACAGTGGTAGGAGGAGGAAGAAAACATCAGTGAGGGGAAAGAGTTACTGGTACAATAAATCACAGTTCTGGTCAGAAAACATAATGTAAGAGGAATATAAGATGATATACTTCTTGTAGGCAAACATAAATTTATAGTATTTCTGATAGAGGTCATTAATTGGACTTTATAGACAGGGAAGGAGACTGAAAGAACAAAAGCATCAGAAAAGTATTCACATATATGCAATCTCTTGATAGACTACATTCATTCATTTTTAAATGAAGATAATAATGTAGTTTAAACAATATGGTTCTAATGATTTTTCACTGGAATGTATATAGTTTAAAAATAAGCTGTCAGGAATTAAAGAAAATTGTTTTTGAAATGAAAAAAAAACTGTCATGAAATATGTACAAGAGACATATCTTGTAAGTAAAATTATGTTTAGACTTCCAGGATAATATGTAATCAGATGTGATGGATCTGTATATTTATAAATATGAAGGTCTTAATTATGTTGCTGGTAGTATTCCTTTCCTAAATATACTATTCCATAATTTAAATAATGCCCTTAAACCCTCCTCTGGTAGGTGTTTAATCTTTATCTGGGGCTGTATTTTACTTTTGTCTATAGCTTTTTTGAGTTCCTGTGTGCTGAAATTTTCATTCAGCACATCTTCTTTATAGGTTACCCATCCATTTAGCACTTCACAGTTTTCTTTGGCAACCCCTCTTTTTTTTTTTTTTCAGAGAACTCTACTTTGATTGTATCACTGCTATCTGTTTGGAACTCTTCCTAAAATGTCAGCTTTTCCTACATTAGAAATTTCAACGTTATCATTTCCTATAAGACCAAGTATAAATTTGTTTTATTCTCTGTATCCCATTCATTCTTTTAACTTGTTCACACATCTCTAAAACCTTGGAATCTTTGTTCATTTTTTCCACCATATTTTCTCCCAATCTTCCTTTGACTGTTTAATAAGTCTCTCTGCCACAGCTTTACATCTTTTATAGTTCATTAAGTCTTTACTATTCATTGTACTTTTAGCTCCTTTTTATATGTCTTATTTCATTCTTTAACTGATGTTTTACAATCTTCATTCTATCAGGGAACTGGATTTCTAAGTCCATAGAAACTCAATATCTTACATAAAGCTTGGTTAGCTGTTGCTACAACTTCCTTCGTTTTATGACCATCAAATTCCTCTCAGTTATCACGTATACAACCAGTACTTAGATATTCAGCACATTTACTTTTAAAGAGTCTCCAGTATGTTTTTCTAAGGCTCCAGGTAGGGTTTCCTTCAGTGTTTTCATGATTACCTTGCTCTTAATACATAGTTAGCACAGGGAAGTGATCATTTCCCATTCCATCTCCTTTATAGATTTCCCAGCTGCATTTACTTGCTATATTGTTTGTTGCAGTTTCCAGATACACATATGAAATGTTTCATCCACCAAATTATACCAGGTAGATGCTCTGGTATTTAGAACAAATTGTGCCTCTCAATAAACTGTTTCAAGTGTTTGCCATTTTAATCAGTTATAGTTATGGAAGCAAGTGATGGTTATACCAGTACGTAGACCTGGCAAATAACACACAAGACCTGATGCATATAGACCTATTGACCTCAAGTTGTGTGTGGGCAAAATTATGGAAAGAATGATCAATGAGAGGTTAGTAGCATACTTTGGAAAAATGAATTATGAACTGTGTACAAAATGATTTCAGGAAAGGAAATTGCAAACTAATATTGCAAGAAGAGAAATAGAAATACTAAAGGCATGAGGAACAGAGTTTATGGTATCTCTATGAAGACATTCAGGTAATTCAACTATATAAGAATTCTCTATATAAAAATGCAGGTATTTCAACTTTTTTATATTCTTAGAAATATATTCAATTCTTAGTTTGATAAGAAAGTAACATAGAAGGACCACATAGATAATACCAAGACTAAATGTAAAGATAGGATAATAGTATTGCTGAGAAAAACTGGAGTGTACATAAAAACTCATTGATGATACTGTGTATGTCACTAATAAGATTATGGATTCTAAGACTCAAGTCAGCTTCTAAATCACAATTAAAAATGTAAAGCTTATCCAAGCCCAAACTCTGCAAATTGCATGTGGTGTAACTATTATGACACCACTGTGCGTGATACAGGTAACTACCAAAGAAATGCCTATATGGATGAAATTGTTAGATTTAAGCGTTTGGTCTAAGATTAGTAGAAATAGTGAAGATAAAAGTACTAAACAAATAAATGAGGTCTGTTGGGAATTAAGTAGATAAAATGTAGCTGGATGCGACAAGCTCTCACATGCTAATAGGATCAAAAGGTGGGTAAAAGATTCAAGGGAAAAGGAAGAACTGAAGAGATTAAAACCCTTAGTAATGGGAAATCAACCCATAGTTGGATATAGTTGTCTCTCCAGTTGTGGATTAAGAATTATATGGTAAAACAAAAGGAAGAGCAAGACTATCAAATATGACCAATACATTTTGTGAGTTTATTCATAGCAAATTGAGTCAGCATTGCCAGTCTATACTGATGGATCTAAAGATGGTAACATGGATGGAATGGCCTTTTTAAATCCTGAATTTGGAATTAAGAGCTACATGATACTATCCAATTTCATGGTCATTATGATGACCGAACTGGTGGCATAGTGTTGGCACTGACTTGGATAAGGGATATATGCCCAACTATAGCTGCTGTCCTATCTGACTCTTTATTGCATATAATGGTGATTACAAAGGGAATCTCAGAAATCAGGAATGAATTAATGAAATATTGTTCTTATAACTAGATATACATGTAGAAACAGCGTGGATCCCAGTGCATGTTGGGACACCTGAAAATGAAATGGCAGATTAAAACAGCAAAATATGTCTTAAAATTAGGACATTGATGTAAATATCTGTCTGAGTACATGGGACTTCAAAAGTTTGGTAAAGAGAGAACTTATGAAGGAATGGCAAGAAATATGGACCTAAGAGAAAAAGGGACCAAGGTCCTATGAAATATGTCCTAGTCATGAGGGTAATGCTATACTTCACAGCTATGTTAGAAGAAGTGATGTAACTATATTCGAAGTGATAACAGGTCACTGTGTCCCGAATGGTAATTTATATCTACTAAATGTTTACAAAGATAGGTTGTTCAAAATATGCAAAGTTAAAGAAACAGTTGAGTATCTTCTATGACAATGCAGAGAGACTTGTGAGCAAAAAAAGATTCTTTATGAAGAACTGAGATACCGCAAAGTGAAATAATATAGTCTGAAAGAAACTGGGGAAGTGGGTAGCATTAAAAAAGCATTACTGCATTTTTCTAAGAATATAGGCCAGGGTAAGAGGAAATAGATTTTAATCATGCAAAAACTACAGCAGGTTGTGGTCATAGTCTCACATGCTGAGGCTGCAGCCCCATAAAATGAAAAAAAAAAATGAACAAGGGATACTGAGTCAGGAGAAGGAAGCTAAGGCAGAAAGGGCTAGACCTTGTGCCTTTGGATGGAGCAGGCTGACAGAGGAAGAGCTCTGGGTGTGGCAGAAGAACTGAAGGTAAGTATGAATTGTTGAATTATGATTGTGGACTTTACGTTGGGGAACTGATTGTGGATTTTTTTGGATTATTTTGCATGAATTTGATATAATATTATACCGGCCCCAAGTAGGGATCCTGTGAGCCACAACAAAAGTTGTGTGGAGTGTTTAAGGGACTCACAAAAAAGGAGTAACAGTGTCAAGGTGCGTGCAAAGCACCCCTGTCCACTACGAGACACTTCAGTAGTCCCCCGCTACAAGCACTTTACTCCCCACTCCCATCAGGTCTAAATATGAAGTACGTAAATTTGCTGGTAAAGTTATTTCAAGATCTATAAGTCTGGATTTCTTTTCTTTGATAGTGATGGGAGGAGAAAAGGAAACTTAATTCATAAAAATATATGGGGTCAATAATAAAGTTTTCAGAAAACAATTATCTACGGTAGTAACAAGCAATTAACAAGAATCCACTCAATAGTGCTGAAGTTAAGGACAACAGTAGTAACTTGAAAGTATTGGTATTACATTAAAAGTTAAAACTAATCAGGAATCAAATATACATAGATTGATTTATTCTGTGCACATTTCGATTTGTTTAAAGTTGATAATGAGATGAATTATTGAGCAGAGATTAGTAAGCAAACATAGCTGCTCAGCTGTACAGAAGGAACTCCTGCAGACCTCATTACAGTGTCTGCACCAAAGACCCTCAGAGACATACAACTGCCAGTCTCCTTTTATTATAGTCATAAAGAGCTATGTGGATTCATAAAAAACATAGCTGGCAGATTTGTAAAAACATAACAGCTTGTTTGTAGTGGTTTCTTCATTGCTATCTGCTGTCTAACAAAACATTACCTTCCAAAATATAGCTAGCAGCTATTTATGTTACAGCTGCCTTATTTGTCACTGTAAACTGAATGTTTCTACTATATTCTAGATCATAAAGAGGAGAACTGTTGTCTTTTACCTGCTGCGCACTCACACCAAATGCAAAAAATAGTGTGTCCATCACATTACCAACACTAAGAACGAGAATATTACAGTGGTAACTTTCACAAGCTTTTGTCTGACATGTTTTTAGCCATATGTGTGTCCTTTCATTTTCACGTCTATGAATACTTTCATCAGTGCATGGTGTTCACCCAATTTTGGGGGGCTGGTGGCTGTTACACATACAAATATTCACATTTGCTTGTGAAGAACAGCATTTGTGGTTATTTGTTAGTCATCGTTTGTTTGTTGTGTGGCTGTTTTAAAAGCTCTGGACATGCAACCACAAAGAAGAAACTATCCCAGGTCATTGAGGTGAGCAATGATGCCTTGTGAATAACAAATAAGGAATAATCACAGTAAACAGTCTGAGGATACTTATAGCCTGCAGTTTCTTCATGGGAACAAATAAGTATTTCATTTGCAGAAATCAGTATTGTTTTACAAATAATTCATAAACAGGAGGAGGGAAAGGGCTCAGATTGTCATAGAGCTGATTCACAAGAAATACCTTGACAAGTACCTGCTTTATTATGCTTTCAATCATGGAAAAGGCTCCAGAGATTGACTTCCAGAATTTACTTTTTTTTTTCTGTTTAAAATCTCTCTCTATTTCAAGTAGCTTGGAAATAAAAAAGGAACTATGCCCAGGAACCACTTCGTCACATCTATCTTTTTATTCACTTCTCAATTTAAATGAATTTTTATGGACACTTTATACCAACAGAATATTGTTTTAACTAAGCAGTAAAGAATCAAACCCAACAGGACAGCCACTACTATCATGTGCATGCCTTTAAAGATACTCTAGGGATACAAATGCTTGTATCCACCACACTTGAAGATTAAATGTGAAAACAAAGTAGAAATAGTGAAAATTACTTTAGGCACATTATGCCCTTCCATTCCAGCCAGTGGGATCTCCTCACAACAGGCAAATGAGAGGTCCACTGTACAAAGATGAATGCTAGGGCTCTATAATCACTATCCATGTCCTTATGGGGGCTTTATGCATCTCCAGCTTGCTGTAAAGGTGCAGTTTGTGGCAAATCAGGGATGAGCTTAAGGGTTTTTAAGGACAGGATGGATCCACTAGTCTTTCCCTCTTAGAGGTTGATATGTATAGCTATAGGCTATTGCAGTCCTACACAGAGTGGTTTTCCATTGACATTTCTTGGCTTAGGAGGAGGCCAAGGGAGTGTAGAGCCTTCATGGAATGTCCCAACACACAGCCCAGTTACATAGGCCATGTGCTAAATTTAAGATTTGATTCTTTTCCCTGTGAGTAAGTGGTACCTACAGAAATTGCAAGTGGTGAAAAGCTGTTATCTGTGCTCTGCACTAGATTCAGCGTCTAAATGGATTTCAGATGTTGTCCGCAGTACAGTGAATTTCAGTAGAACAAATTAGAGATTGTGATAGGGAGGTCTGCATCTGTGAAGAAAGAGTAAAGTCTCCTGATTGGACACAGGTGGAAAACAGCTAGACTGGCCACTACTGCTGTTTCATCACCTAGAAGCAGCTGGGAATTTGGAGGTAAATTATGGAAGTCCAAATCCATGCAGAGAGGCAGATATTTTAGACAGATCCTTATTCTATTCATCACACATTCTTACCCTTAGTAACTGTTCATCCAACATGTCTGACTATCCCACTGGAGTAATATAAGTGAATCTTCTCATTTTGCCTTACAATGTCATGCTTTGTTACAAATCAGTCCTGATGAATCCGATCCCTGTCTTTCAGAGTAGTGGAATTCAATCCGCTCCTGTGTCCACTGAACTGATTCTGATGATTGGTAGTCATCATGACTGCTACATTTTAGCTTGATATTGTATGCTAACAAAAGCCACTTTTGATACCATCATTTTGACCTACAGTTCCCTGATTACTAGCTATTCAAATGTCCAAATCTGAAATCTGTACTCATATTTAGTCAGTTCTTACTAACATATTTCAGTGAGAATCTTGCCTGAATAATGACTTGCAGGTTTAGTCTATAACTTCCTTGGCAAGAACGCAGTGACCATCTGATTTAAGATCCACACCAGAATTTCAGTGCTTACCCTGCGGTCCCACGTGCTCACGTTGCCGATCCCTGGCCTAATGGTATGAAATTTAATACTGAAAAATTTTAATAGACTAATTCAAGCTTCTAGTTGTTTATTTCATTTTGTTTCAATTCAGACTACTCCTGTTCAGAAAGAAATAAAAATACTTGTTAATTTTTGATTATTTTGTGACAATTTCTTTTTCATTTAGATGTTCTAATAAGTTGTAGTTACATACAAAACACAACATTTAAATCAGTTCCAGAGTAGAAAGAAGTGAGATTTAATCAGCTTGAAGATGAGATTTATTTGATTTCCAAGCTTCAAATTTTGATTCTTAAACCAATGTTGACTACCACTTAATGTTTGAGTCTCCTGATGCAAAACTATCTGTATTTAGAATTTGGGGTGTTTGGGGTTTTCTTTTTGGGGATGGGGTGGACTGAGGTGAGATGTGAGAAACACCCCAACCATTCAAATCTTCATCTATTCATTGAACCATCTCAACCCAAAACTTCATACATTTTTGAAATTCAGAAGAGATTCAGCCCTTTCTCTTCTAGAGATCACACAGTTCCTCTTTCTTTACACACACTTCTTATCTGGACACACACTTCTTGTCTGCTAACAGGTCTCCTTGGTGAAGCCAGAGACAATCCTGCAACATGTTACTATCTTGTGTGCTCTTCAGATGGGCACCAGAGTAACAAAAGGACTCTTAGGCATTGCAAAACCTACGTTTTAGGCACCTAACTACCCATAGAATCCACAAATTCTGGGGCAGGCACCTACGCTCTCTTTCCAATGTATGGGGAGAAATTGGCATCTTAGAATGAAATCCACCAAAGCCAGCACACTAGGTAGGCAGCTGTCTAACAAAGTTAATAGCAGATGCTGATGAGAGGTGAGTTGTAAGTCCTGTCCCTCTCACAGATGGATGGGATGGTGGGGAAGGTCCATGTCTGCCTGAGATCCACAGCCAGGAATTCTCTCCTAAACTGTTTCTTGCAAGAACAGAAGTGGTGCATGGAAGGGAAAAGATGCAGCAGAGAACACCCTCATGATCTTTAACTCATAACCATGAGTGGGTAGGGCACTCACCTGGGATGTGGGAGTCTCTGGTTCATTTTCCACTTCTAGCTAATAATTAGAAGGAATATGAACATAGGTTTCCCACCTCTCAAGTGAGTATCCTTACTTCAGAGTCATATGCACACTCACTGTGCACAATACATACTTGATTATACATATGCAATGGAACAGCTTCAGCAGTACAGACTGAGTATATTCCATGGTTCTGATGGACTATCTCTGATGATAGTTGCAAGTGGTTTGTTAGATTCCACATATCCAGGCACATGGGTCATGCCTCTTCTTCTCCTTGTCAGCACTGACCACTTTTGAAGCTGTGCAAACTAGCTGAAATCTCTTTAATACAGCAAGTTTTATGGAGGTAGTGTACCATAACTTAATTCCAGGTGGATGGTCTTTATAGGGTTAAAACAGTGGAGTGACCCAGGGTGCAAAGGGCTTGTGGCAGCACAAGGCAAATAAATGTATTAAAATGGCACAGGAAAAGCATTTAAAAAAACATAAGTATGTACTATGCACTGATATGATGATAAAATCTTATTCTGTTTTCTAAAATGTTTCACAATGTATTCTAATCTATTTAATATAAAGTAATATTTTATGATAAAATATTATTTATCCATGCTACTTCCAGTATTTTCCATCTTCTCTCAGAGAATCTTGTTAAGAGGGGTATGATATGAGGCCATCCATCACATAGTCTTATCTATGTAGATATAATTTTTTTTCCCATATAACTCCACTTTAGACTGACATTGCTGAGATGTTTTCTTATCGTTTCATTTTTTACTCATGCTCTCAAATATCCTTTCCCAATTGTTTCTGGATCATAAAAATTTATACAGTCCACTGCTTTGTGAAGATTGTGTTGCTGAAGGTGTAAGTGCCCTAGGAAGATGTGAATAACTTTGACATTCAAACCAGAACTCCCTACTGTATATATATAGTATATATATATACAATGAGAGAGAGAGAGAGAGAGAGAGAGAGAGAGAGAGAGAGTATAGTTAAAGCTGCATGTGCAACCTGGAGCACTGGCTTTTCCTAGCACTTTGCTTTGCTGTGCTACCTTAGCATTCTCTCAACTTATATATATGTTGGAAAAGCCAGTGCTCCAGGCTGCATATGAAGCTTTAACTATACTCTCTCCTTCCTCCACATACATACACATACACACACTCAGGATTTTATTCATGTAAGTAAAGAGATTCACATTTTTTCTTTCCAATATCATTCTTGTGAACAAAACATTGTGTGTATTAAGTCCTGAAGAAAATAACTAAAAAGGCTCAGAAATATAGTCAATGAAAATGCAAATTATTTGAATGAATGCATGTAGAACCCCTTTTACAGCAATCTCCTGGCACTTCTTGCTTTATAATATGCTGTATGTTCCACATACTCATTTCCCCATAGACCGTGTGTCTTAGTTACACAGACTAGTACATGTGGTGCTATAGATATATCTGTAAGCTTGCTGGAGGGGGGGCAAGGAAAGAATGATGTTATGATAACTGATAGAAAGATCCTAACTGTTTTAAAACAAATATTCATTGATTTACACAAGATTTGTTTTGTTTTGTTTTATTCTGTGTGAAATAGAATATCTTGGAATTAAAGTCCTTATTGTAGTGAAAACACAAAGAATGTCATTACAATACTGAATGCCACTTTCATTTTGGTATTTCCTGACTTGTGAATCCTTAACAGTGCCTTCTTAATGTAGATGTTTGCATGAAATTGCCTAGGTTTCCTAAAGACCAAGAGAAAAGTAACAGAAAAAAAATAAACAACTTCATGTTCTGGGACTTTGAGGGACTACTGGGTTGAAAAAAATTGGCAGTAGTTGTATAAATTCTGTAATTCAGGACTATTTGGCTATTTGACACCCTGGCATGCCCTAAAGTAAGTGCAAAAAGAGATACGAAGGAGAAAGCCTTCCCCATAATAATTCAGACTTCACAACTGGAGGAAGCACATTTTGACTTCCCAAGCTGTAAGGTTCGAAAGTGAACCAGTATGGCACCTGCAGCAAATCGTTATGTACAGCTTCAATCATGGATGATGTATGATCATATAAATTGCAGAGAAACTTCATCTGGGAGCTTATTAAGACAGCTCACAAGTTATTACTGGGGTCAAAAGACACCTATAAAATCTCAGTGGTTTTTCAATGGCAGCTGTATATCACTTTTGACATAGTTTTAAGTGGTTTTGTAGTTCACCGCCTGAAACAAAACAGCTTAATCTAATGGTGCAGTATATTTCTAATTTGATCTGAAAAATTGCTTTGAAAGGTGATTTAGAAAGATCATAAAACAAATTTAGTCTACAGTTCATTATAATGAAATGAAAATATTGATAATAGTGTTAACAGTGACAACATATTAAAGTTAATTCAATAGTTTAATGACAGTGAATAAGATGACAGGTGAATTTATAGTACGGTTTACACGCAGAGTGAAGTTTTCCACCTCAGTAAACACTAAAGTGAAAACTGGGGAAAAAAGCACATTGTGAATAAAAAGTTTGTTTGGCAATAATGCATTTCTGAAGTCTTGAAAGTGATTCAAGACTACATGTAAAAAGCTATAGGGTATTTTCGAACATTTATGTTAATAAAGAAAAAAGTATATACCAGAGTTAGTTTGAAAGCAATTGGAGTTTTAATGAACACCTTTGCAGCTGTGCATGGACAAAGCTTTAATTCAGTAGGGTTTATAAAATCTCAGCTTTTATATGTATTTTGTTTTGTATATTAATTAGGACAACTTCTCAGAGAATGGGATTTACAATCACTTAGAATCAATGTGAGCAGAGCTAGGTGTAGCCTATTAGTTCATATCATTATCCATTTATCATTGCATTATGTGATGTTATAGTCAATTCATATGCTATTTCATATATAATCAATGTATGCTAAATAGATTTAAATTGTAGGATTAGCGAAGTATAAGAATGACAGGTATTTATGAGTGATGAATGTATATAATGGGTATAAAAGAGTGATGGGTATATAAGTAAAGAATGGCTGGAACACAAAGCCTTCAGACTGAGACCTGTAAGATTTTAGGATATCCATACTAGGCCACAGGAGTAAGAACGTTTGACATGAGTTGATGACCTAGGAATAACCCTATTCCACAAAGGTCACAGGGTTACTGCATAAGATGTGCCAATAGCTGATGTTACGGAAAAATGGATTGCAATAGATGGAAAAGTACTGTCCAAGAGAATAGACACCAGATTGTAACATCTTTGAATGTCTGTCCTGACCGTAAGTACATGTGGTATGTAGATTTTAATGAGAATAAGAGGAACTATGAACAACTTATGAAAAACTGGACAAATTCATGAAGCGTGAAGAACAGGTAAGGAAAACAGGGATGACATCTTCATCCATGCATAGATATAGACAGAATTACAATATAAAAGAGGGCTCTCTGCTTGGATAAAAGTGGGACTATCCAACAGGAAACCCCAGCAGGAACCATCCTTCTCATGATGATTGTCTATTGAGAGGTCCATTGGACCCTAGAATATCTTTTAGGATGTTAGTATGACTATAGTTATAAATGTTGCAGAGGTTTCTGTAGAATTTCTCTATGCAGTGTTAATTGTAACTTTACTTATTACTTCAACAAAGTTTATAGTACAGATAAGACTGTTCTTGTGGTTGTGTCTGTGGTCATTATATTTGGATTTTCTTTATTCCTAAAGTTTCCAAATTTGAGACAAGTACCAGAGGTGATTTTCACTCTGTTGATCTTGAAACCTTAACAATTAGCACCAAACCCATGATGGTATAACACAACATCATTAAATTCACTTTAAATAAAATAAAAGGCCACATAGGCAAATGCTAAGCACTTTTGAAAATCCCACTGATAATTCTCTGCACTTTTGTACCACTTGACATTTTCAAGGCCTGAACAATGCCAGTGAATTCTCACAACATACCTAGGAGGTACTGTAAGTGAATATTAGTATTCCTGTATTGCTGTTTTTTTAATGAAGACAGTGAAGCAGAGAGGCTGTAATCTTCTATACAACAATTTGGTGGCAGAGTTAGATTAGAAGTCAACAGTTCTTAGTTTAATCCATTGGACCACACTGCTGGTCCCAAGATACCACCCACAATTGCTCATTGTCTACTCCATGATGGATTGTATTGCTATTGAAAAGAGATGTTCGGGACTTACAGGGATATAAAAGGCATTCCTATTGCGGAAACTAGGTGGTTTTTTTGGTTTGGTTTTTGTTTTTGTTTACTTGTGTTTGTTTTACTTATTTGTGGACAAATGTCTTCTTTTTCTAACTTTTTTCATCAGAAGAGGCTTCACCGTTTATCAATAGTCTGATCAAGAAAATGAATAATAAGGTCTATTCCAGCTAATTACTACTATGTATAGCACTCTATTTTGCTATATCATTTAGACAATTGAGAGGATTCCCTTATGGTTTACACCATTATTAGTAGCAGTTGTATTGCAGTAATGCCCGAATACCCCAGCCAGGAATCATGGTACAGTACAAATATATACAAAAAGACCACAACCATCCATCTTTCTACCAGCGTGATCATCTCGTTGTAGGTGGACGGATCAGTGGCCCTCAGGGTTCGCATCCCGTCAGACCCTTGGGGCTGGGTGGTGAGGCTCTTTAGCTGGTCCACTACCTCTCGCAAGAGGGCACGATCTTGGATTGCCTTGTTCATCAATAATTGATTAGTTTCCTGCTGAAGCCACATAGACTCCTGTTGTGTCTGGGCCTGAACCTGGGTGGCCTCTTGCTGGGCTGCCATGGCTTGTACCAGAGCTCTTATCACCTCCTCCATTGTGATGCAAAAACAGACAACCAACCAAACCAAAAAAACCCCAAAACACCAGTGCACTTTCTTTTATTTTTTTTTAACCTCTTTCTTCCTCCACACTGTGTACGATGATCCCACCTCTAACACCAATTGTGACAAAGCTCTGTCCTTATCTTCGTGGATCCTGCATTTCCTGGCAGATTTTCACTAGCCTCAGAGGCTCACTGTGACTCTCCATGTAGCCCTTCTCTCTCTAGAGACAAGGTCACAGCCTACTGAGCCATCATGAGCCAGTGAGGAGAAGGTATCCTTCCTGGCACAGTCTCTGTTGTCTCCCAATCTCAGTGATTAATTAGGGGAGGCAGAAAGGGGGCAGCGTGGGCATGCCCTCTACTCCGGGCTCCAGCCCAGGGACCCTAATAGTATCAGCTAAGATGGCTGACCTTTTAGCCACAAAACACAATACAATTCCCTGGGTTACTTTCCCACAGCAGTCCCCACTTCTTCAAACGCCACTTCACCCTTAACTCAGGGCCTCCTTCCTTGCATATGATATGTTGTCTACCACTCAGTCTCACCAACAGCACAACTTCTTCCCACAGCTCCTGACATCCACACCCACCTGACTAACTGGGAGGTTTTTTAACTGGTTTCAGCCAGCCCCTGACTGGCTTCAGGTGTCCCAATCAGGCTAGCTATTTCTACTGCTTTCTAGAAACTTCTTAATTGGCCCCAGGTGTCTTGATTGACCTGAACAACTGCCATTTGGTTCCAGAGGTACCAGGGATTTGTTTAGCCTGGAACTAATATATCTGTTCCTTAGCACTTTCCTATAGCCATCTGGCCTTGCCCCATCACAGTAGATATCTAGCTATGCAACTCACCATCATCTGCCCCTCAGTCCTCTGGGAAGAGATCCATGCTTTTAGACAGAGATGGAAAGTGCACAGTTTACAGGGGCTGTTGAAAAGCATCACAAGCCTTAGTAGGAAGCCCATGGAATGATGGGAGGAACAAAACCTCATAAAGGGCAGGAAGGATGCATGACGCATGCATCTTCAGTAACCCTGGCCTGTATAGAAAGTTTCAAGCAGGGAATTTCTTTCCAGAACAGACTGTAATTAGGGATATGGAAATGCCAACTGCGATCCTAGGAGACCCCGCCTACCTCTTGCTCCCATGGCTCATGAAGTCTTACACCAGAAACCTTGACAGCAGCAAGGAGTGCCTGAACAACAGGCTCAGTGGGTGCAGAATGACTATTGAATGTGCCTTTGGCAGATTAAAGGGTCACTGGTGTTGCCTTTTTGGCAGACTAGACCTCAATGATTAAAATATTCCCATGGTACTATTGCCTGCTGTGCTCTGCATAACATTTGTGAAAGTAAGGGGGGAAAGTTTCCTCATGAGTGGATCCTTGAGATGGATCAGCTGGTGGCTGCTTTTGAGCTGCTAGATACCAGGGCTGTTAGAGGAGCTCAACTGATGGCTATTCAGATCAGGGAGGCTTTGAAGGAGCATTTTGACAACGAGCCCCAGTAATATGTCTTTCTATAATGCACAGAGCCACGCATTGCTTTCTTGCACTGTAGTATGACCCTTGTAATGATTACTGTGATGCATGTATTTTACTCTGCAAAGGCTCCGATTGCCACTGTGTATGAATTTCAATAGCAACCATTGTGTGTAGGAGACCAATAAAGGTTCATTTACTTTCCATAAATACACTTTTATTTAACAGATACACAAACATTTATATTACCTACAATGGACATGCCAATGAAGAACACTTTTTACAATGAGACTCTCATAGCTGGATGTATGTCCAGCTGTCATTGCGAAACATGTCCCAAGGGGTGGAGTGCATAGGGTACTGAGGTGGCCCAGGAACAAGTGAGGAATGTGTGTGGGGAGTTTGTGGCAGGCACAGAAGGCAGTTCTGAATGGGGAGACAAGCACGGATGTGTTCTGCTTGAAGCACAATCAGAGACCTCAGCATGCCCATTTGGTCCTAGAGCAGCTGCATCATTTGCTCCTGTCCCTGGCTCCTCTTCTGACAATCCATTCTCAGATTTTCATTGATAGCCTCTCTCTAAGCTCTCTGTTTGCATCAGCAGTATCAGATGATTGCAGCACCTCCATAAACATGTGTTCCTTACCCCACCTGGTTCACCTCCTTATCAGATGGAGCTGCTCAGTTGGTGAGCCAGAGGAGATGCTCAAGGCCACATCTACATAAGCTACATAAGATGGGAGGATGCTATGTGACCTGTTTATGCCAAGTAGGGTTGGCAACCCTCCAGATTTGGCCTGAAGTCTCCAGGAATCTGTATCGATCGCCAGGTGACTATTGAAAGCAATCCAGGAGATGTTTATAGGATATTTTAAGAAATTGACATTATGTCATGTTGAAAAAAAAAATTCTCCCAGAATAGCTTCAGTCAGAGTTGGCAACCCTAATGCCAAGCAAATAGAAAGAGGAATTTCAAAAACTCCCAGGGCTTTAAAAGGGGAGTGGTGAATGCCTATCTACCTGGCTGCAGGGCAGCAGAGTTCAAAGTGGTAACCAGCGCAGTCACAATGGGCATTGTGTGACACCTCCAGGAGGCTAATTAGGATGACTTAAGCAATGCAGTGTCTACATTGGCACTCCATTGCTCTGACTTAATCTCAAAAAGCTCTGTGTCTCTCATCCAGGTCGTTTAATTATGTTGGCATAGCTGAAGAGTTAAATTGGCTGGGGGGCATTGGAGTGTGCACACCTCCACTGTTTTGTTGACAAAAGCTGACTTTTATCAACAGAACTGTATAGTGTACACAAGACATAAGTCTAGATATGCCCTCTGAGTCAGTATCAGACACAGAAGCTACATTTTCTGTCTTTGCTGTTCTTTTATTTCCTTTTTTATGTGTTTGTCTTTTGTCTTCATGAAAATGGGATCCAACAACTGCAGCTCCAGCCCATCTCAAATACTTTTCTTCCCCCGAAACAAGCAGTTATTACCATCTTTAATACCATCTACTGACCATCTGAGACTGTTAGACAAGGGTTTTTTATTATTAAACCTATCTACAGCTAAAGCAATACGGGAAACTTAAAAGTCTTACTTAATATTTTAATTTTCAAATTATTTAAATCCCCCCCCACCACCACCACCTTCTTTTTTGGACCTTTAATAAAAGGTTAATAACTGTTCATAGTGTATTTGCCATGTGGTGAAGCAAGCCACAGTTTTTATATTCCAAAATCCTGAACCATGTTTAACTATTATGTGTTGTACAACAGGTTCATATTAACTTTGACCCTGTGGAGGAATATACTGAAATGAAGTGTTCCTTGCTTCTTTGTTGAAGTTTTTTTTTTTGGATTCTTTTTGAGGAAACAAATATTCATTTCACTTTGGCCCTTTATTAATTCTCCCTTTCTTTTGGTGTGCAATGGTCTATTTTTTAAAAAAAATCTAGTGTTAAATATAAACTGTAACATACTGGTTAAAAATTAACATCAATAAGAATATATTAAGAGTTAGTCAATGTGCGGGCCGAGGGATGTTCTGAATGTGTGAAAACAACAGGGGTTTATAAGGAAAACTTAATAGGGTCTGAATCAGATCTCTGGCCACCACAAAAAACCAACAAGCAGTATGTGTCTTAATCATTTGAATTATCATGTATTATGACTCATTTAGTGCACAGAAGGAATTTGTACATATATGTAGGAGTAAATTAGTGGTTATCAAGCTTCAATTTTGTTATGGAAGGAGAGATTATCCACCCTAGACAGAGGTACCTTCCTTACTCCTCCACAGCTTGTTAATTGAGGACTAGGGGCCAGAGTCTATCTAACATGTACTAAAACTAAACTAACAGAAATATAATGTCTTTCTTTAATATGTTAACTTTACTTCTCTATACATATATTGGGCTTGAACTTACTTCAGTGAGTTACTTTAAACCAGTGTGAGTCAATTGAGTTACACTGATTTTACACCAATGTGAGATCAGGGGAAAGAATCCCTTTACAACTAAAAAAATTGAATAAGACAAGATTGACAAGATTCAAAGTAAATTCCACTTCCCACTCCCTTTTATTCATTCATCTTTCTCCCTTGTCACCACATTTTCTTATTGTTTCCCTCCCCTAACTCCTCCACTTGTCTTAGTGAGCAAACTTCTTCAAAGCCCATAGTGTCCTTTGCTCTACAACCTCCCTTGCCATCCTCCTTAATTTCTCACTCTCAACAAATTCCTTTATCACACAATACAAACATGAAATCTTTGTGTCTAAATAAGCTGTTGACACAATATACCTGTTCTGGTATTATCTCATCTCCCTCCTACACTTCAACTCATAGACAATGTGGTGTATAACAGTTGCTTTGATTCTTCTCCACATGCTTCAGAATACTGCCCTCTCCACTGAAAGGATGATGTCTCCTGGCCAGAAACTTCTTTATCATCTATAATCTTTTGGCTGCTTTTGACATGGTCAATCATGCTCTTAGTATCTTCTCCTCCTTTGGTTTTCACATATTCCTCCTCTTTCCAGTTTCCTCTGATCTTGCTGGTTTCTCCTTCAACATCTTTCACTCGTCAGTTGTCCAAAATGCTATGGCATTTGCTATGATACAGACACAGTGCTTATTTGCTCCCTCCTTTTTTCATTCTACATCCTTTGCCTGAGAGACCAAATACATTTCCATGAATTCAGCTAGCATTTTTATGCCAATTACTCACAAACCTACCTGTTCACCCCTGACTTGATGATTTGTGATATAGGTTAAAGACCCTCCTCTCCTCCCCTACTCAAGCCATATGCCACTGATCCAATCCAAACCTAGAAGGATGGTGAAGGATGGTGAAAGGCTTTCCTACTGAAGCAACCCTGATCACAAGCCTCATAAATTGCCAAGGATAGAACTGGCAGGAAAAAATAAATCAATTCACAAAAATTTGATTTTTTACTGATTTTTTTAAAAAATTAAATCAGTTGTCTGGCTATACTGAAAGAAGGTCAGGAGACATTTGACCTGGGTTTAATCAGGCAGAGTCAGGATTATCTCCCCACTCTGAACTCTGAGGCACAGTGCGGGACCCGTATGAAAGCTTATTTCTACCAGCTTAGGTTAAAACTTCCCCAAGGCACAATTCCTTTCTTGTCCTTGGACACGATTGCTGCCACCACCAAGTGATTTAGACAAAGATTCAGGGAAAGGACCACTTGAAGTCCTATTTCCCCCCAAATATTCCCCCAAACCTCTTCACCCCTGGGGAGGCTTGAGAATAAAATCCTCATCAATTGGTACAGGTCAGCACAGACAAAATCTTGTGGGAGTTTGGTAGCTGTAACTTGAAGATAATCAGGTTAATCTGTTTTGTGATCTATAAGGGCCCCAGGTACTTATGGTCCAACTTTTCTGAGGAATGAGTTGATTTCAGGTTCCAGGAGAACAACCACACCTTATCCCTTACCCTGAAACCAGGAGTTGGCCAATATACCATTTGTAGGTACTATTTATAGGTCACTGGTCGACAAACCATTTGTAGGTAGCCTTGGCAACTTCTAACTATCTCTGGAGATCTTGGCGTATTTTCGAGATGTGGGTTGTGACTTCAGCAACACCTGGCATTAAAAATTTGGTGGGGATCTCTGGATGAGCACATAGATGGAAACAATAGTTAGAAAAAAGGGAATCTGCTTAGTAGAGGCATGTATAATATTAATGCAAACATGGCATGAGGGATCATGGACAGTTAATCATCTTAATGATAGTTCAGGAAGCAATGGTGATATTGCTTGAGGACCTGTCTGACCCTCTCATACCCACTGATGCTGCATGATAGGCCATTGAAGTCAGGGTCTTGATATTCAGGCAGTGTAGGTTTCACTAAGTGTGCTACAGCCCAGGACTGAGATGGACTTTTTTTCCTGCAGTGGCTTCTTCTTGCTGCCAGGAGGCTCTGTGGCACTACAAACCACCACTGAGAGCAGGGTATACTCTCAGTGACCTACTACTGGCACCCAGGCAGCAAGAGGAGGAAAGAGTGTGATTGGAATGCAGAGGGGAGACTAGCAGGGAGCGTGGAAAGTAATAGGGTCTGGCTGGGGAGATTAGAAGCAGGAGGAAAGAGACAGAAAAAAAAATATTGTGCAGTGAGGGGCCTATAAGAGGAAAGGTATAAGGCTTTAGCTACGAGACCACCTTTTTATAGTGCAGTCCTTGTCTCATTCACTACACACTTTCCAAAGTCTGCAGCAGATGATGGTGGAGTCCTACAGACACAATACTGATTCAGCCCTATACACTGAATGATACAGAGATCATCTAGAAAAAATAGTGTGTAATCACGTAATTAAAAACTGTATTATAATACATATGCACAAGATGGGTGAACTATGTCTGAGTGTGCAACCTGAATTCTGGCACTGCCTACCTTTAGAGTGTTTCACTAAGCAAACTTAATGTTCTTTTGATGCAGGATTATTATTACACAGATGAAGACATAATATTGGTTCAGATCCTCAGCTGGATTAAATTGGCATAGCTTCACTGAAGCAAATGGAGCTCTTCCATTTTTTCCGCAAGCTTAAGTCAGTGCAGTATCTTTCCATAGTTGTGTGGAACATCAGGTTTGATTCTTACTAGGGCTATCAAACTCTTAAAAAATTAATCACGATTAAATGTCAAATTTTTAAAAAATGTGATTGTGCAATCAATTGCACTTTTAAACAATAATAGAATACCATTTATTTAAATATTTTAGATGTTTTCTACATTTTCAGATATATTGATTTCAATTACTACACAGAATACAAAATGTACAGTGCTGACTTTATATTTATTTTTGTTAGAAATATTTGAACTATAAAAATATAGTATTTTTAATTCCCCCATTACATGTACTGTAGAGCAAACTCTATCATGAAAGTTTGACTTACAAATGTAGACTTGTGTACAAAAAACCCTGCGTTCAACAATAAAACAATGTAAAACTTTAGAGCTCACAAGCCCACTCAGTCCTACTTCTTGTGCAGCCAATCACTCAGACAAACAAGTTTGTTCACATTTGCAGGAGTTAATGCTGCTCACTTCTTGTTTACAGTGTCACCTGAAAGTGAAAACAGGCATTTGCATGGCACTGTTGTAGCCGGGTGTTGCAAGCTATTTATATGGCAGATGTACTAAAGATTTATGTGCCCCTTCATGCTTCAACTACCATTCCAGAGGCCATGTGTCCATGCTGCTGACAGGTTCCACTCGATAACGATTCAAAACAATGTGAACCAATGCATGTTCATTTTCATCATCTGAGTCAGATGCCACCAGCAGAAGGTTGATCATTTTTTGGTGGTTTGGGTTCTGTAGTTTCCGTATCAGAGTGTTGCTCTTTTAGATTTCTGGAAGCAAGTCCTATGCCTTGTCCCTCTCAGATTTTGGAAGGCACTTCAGATTCTAAAACCTTGGGTTGAGTGCTTTAGCTATCCTTAGAAATCTCACCTTTTTTTGCATTTTGTCACATCTGCAGTGAAAGTGTTTTTATGATAAACAACATGTGCTGAGTCCATCATCCGAGATGTCTAATAACATGAAATATGGCAGACTGTGGGTAAAACAGAGCAGGACAGTTCTCCCTCCAAGGAGTTCAGTCACAAATTTAATTAATGCATTTTTTTTTTTTAATGAGCACCATCAGCATAAAAGCTCTGGAATGGTGGCTGAAGCATGAAGGATCACATGAGTGTTTAGCATATCTGGCACATAAATACCTTACAATGCTGGTTACAAAAGTGCCATGAGAATGCCTAGTCTCATTTCAGGTAACATTGTTAATAAGAAGCAGACAGCATTATCTCCCATAAATGTAAAGAAACGTGTTTGTCTTAGTGGTTGGCTGAACAAGAAGTAGAATTGAGTGGATGTGTAGGCTCATGTTTATACTGTTTTGTTTTTGAGTGAAGTTATGTAACAAAAAATTCTGCATTTGTAAGTTGTACTGTCACAACAAAGAGATTGCACTTCAGTACTTGTATGAGATTAATTGAAAATACTATTTATGTGGTTATCATTTTTACAGTGCAAATGTTCATAATAAAAAGTAATAATATAAAATGTGCACTGTACACTTTGTATTCTGAGTTGTAATTGAAATCAATATATTTGAACATGCAGAAAAACATTCAAAATATTTAATACATTTCAATTGTTATTCTATTATTTAGCAGTGCAATTAAAACTCTGATTAATCATGATTAATTTTATGAGTTAATCATGTAAGTGAACTGTGATTAATTGACAGCACTAATTATTACTACTATTTGAATTATGCTAGCTAATTGTATTTTATGCAACATGGTTGAAATTCAGTCCTATGCAGAGGACCAACAGAAGGCCTTCGCACCACTTAAACCTTTAGAGTAGAGTTGAAGAAAAGATTTAAGCTGTGATGACACCTTGCGTGGGAGAGAATTCAGCCAAAATCCCTTCTGAGTTGATTTCTTTTAGTGTAATTACAGATTCACAGCAGATACGGCAATGTGTAGTTAGATTATCCTCTCTACTTTTCAGTACTTAACTGTAAAATGACCAGAAAATCACTGTTCAAGAACATTGTCATGCTCTAATCTTAAACTAACAGGGCTTCCATGTATTAGTGTTTCATTTTATTGAATCGGTGAGAGTAATTGTACTAAGAAAGACCAACATCTGTAATACAAATCAGATAAAGGACAGCAGCTTTACATACACACATGAAACACACAGGGAGATTGCATTAATATGCAGAAGATTTGGAGTACTCTCATTACTGAGCGTGACCAAGTGAAAACAGGAATCCTACCTTATTGTCATCCGACATGCCGTGCAGCTTCCTCAGCTCTCATTGCTCCCAGAGATTTAAAGGGCCTTTGACATTGTTTTGGATTCACCAGTCCTACTGAATAAGAACTACATTTCTCTGGAGGCTAACATGAGTCCAAATCGAATCATTTCTTCAAACAGTCTGTCTTTCTTTCTGGGTTACATACATGCAGGGTCTGTGCAAGACTTTAGCTTCTCCTGTTGATTCTTCTAGCTACCCTCCACCAGAAGCTATGCTTTTGAATGTTAAAAAAAGGAAAAGAGGCCCTGATTCACATTACAAGCCCCTATATTTTGACTTCCTTAAGTTCACTTCCCTCACTAGCTCCTAGTATTCTTCACACTTTCCAGACCTCCCTAAGAAACAGTTTCAAATACCAAACTTCTCCTTTCAGGATTTCTTCTCTACCCATACAGCTTCTCACTCAGCTCCTTCAGCAGCCACAGATGCCACCACCATGCAGGCTACTTCCAAGACACTATCTGGAGAGACTACCGCTGCCTCCTATTTCTTCTCAGGTTTGCACTATGATAGGATCTGGCAGGGCCCTTTTACAACAACAATGCAGAGCTCTTGCCCCTCTAGGTCTCTCCATTTTCTGATTAGAGGTCGCTCCTTCTATACAGCACTCTGTCTTCCAGCATATCTTGCCTCATCGCCTAATTTACAGGGATCTGCAACGTTGGTACGTGGGACCGCAGGGTAAGCACCCTTAGCGGGCCCTGGTGATTTGTCTACCTGCCGTTTTGCTGACTGCAGCTCCAATTGGCCGCAGTTCACCATCCCGGTCCAATGGAGGCTGTGGGAAGTGGCGGCCAGCACCATGCCGCTTCCCGCAGCCCCCATTAGACCGGGCCAGTGAACTGTGGCCAGTTGGAGCTGCAGTCGGTGAAACGGCAGGTTAATAAATCAGCAGGGCCTGCTAAGGGTGCTTACCCTGCGGTCCCGCGTGCCAGCGTTGCCGATCCCTGGCCTACTACAACTACCATGAGCCCTGGGATCTACAAACTGTACCATTCCTCTCTTCTGGGCTGAACCTAGAAAGTCAACTTGGAATCTGTCTTCAGTCTCTCATAAAGAAAGGAAGATACCCCAAACTGGTGGTATAATCTATAGTTAGATCTCACCAAGTAATAAATGTGAACTTCTGGGTCACTATGTGAGTCTTACCATGGAGCCGGCCAGCCTGCCTTGCCATCCAGACAAACTGAACTTTGTGATTAAAAAGATCATATAAACCAAAAATCATACTACTTAAGGTTTCTCCCAATCTCAAAGGATCAGTCACTTACCCAAATCAACTGGCACTTCAGACAGCTATGAACAAGAAATAATTGCTATTGAGAAATCAAAGCAGGTAAAATACATTAACAGGTGAATCAAACTTGTAGGTCCAAATGTTAGCAGAGATGTAATAACCTGCCAGGCTTAAAAGTTTTTCAGGTTTACACAGAATAACTCTGTGAATCTCTGCTCACTGGCTCAAGATTTCTATCCTGTTGGAATCCAAAGAGTCAAGTGATCCAGGATCATTCTTGGACATCCATTTTATAGCTCTTTTACAGACAACCAGATGACAGTCACACTATCCATGTAGGCATTTCTTTTGATGATAATGAGTCAGGACTATACTTAGAGTCCATGAACCCTCCATTGTCCACAATATGGTCTTTGCTTTGAAGTTAGCACTCTTCTTCATTTGAATTTTCCCAAGACTTCATCTGCATTTAGTGTGTTATTTAGGTTCAGGGGTATACATAATTTAAATGGCTGATATTACATTATTTATAGGAATAGATAAGTAAAAATAATACAGGTAGCATTCCATTAGTTTTCATTAAAAACTAATAGAAAAAATAGACAAACTGGACATTTGATAGCATAACCTATACAAGATGGGCTTCATTTTGCAATTTGATGCAATGACATCAATGACAGTGAAAACAATGTATGGCCTCTGAAATCTGTATGACTAGATCGAGGGAAAGCATTTTTCAAGTTAATTTTTTGGATGGATTTTGCAGGCCAGGATACCTAAAAGCCCTGTGTGGAATTCAATCCTTGGCACTTCTAACTGTGATGAGGTAATAGAACAGATTCATCACTTGGTATTAAAATCATGTGAAGAAATCAAGACTATTAGGATTAATCAGATATTTTTAAATAATTCATGGGTTCATGCTAGGAATAAGAATACTCTTGAAATTAAGATGCCTCATAGCTTGCAATGTCACTTGCTTTGTTAAGGGGATATTTCAATAAATTCACTTTTTAATAGGTGTAAATGTCTGAACTACAATAAAAATAGCAATAATGAATTAGCTGAACTATATAAATATAAAAATACATTATACAGTATGTATAATAAAGAATGTTACAGCCATTACTTTACAAATAGTTGAAAACAACAAATGTGCATATAACTATTCAAATGTTGTGACAGACCCAGACCAGTGGGGTAGAGGAATCTGATAGAAAGCAAATATACAGGCCACTTGATGAATAGTTTTCTGTTCCCTGAGTGACCAGAGCGGGAGCTGGGCTAGAGCAACCAGAAAGCTGCTAGAACCAATTAAGACAAGCAAGCTAATTAAGGGACCTGGAGCCAATTAAGAACATACTAGAATCAGTTATGTGACATTGAGACCATCACATTTATTTTCTGTTTTGACTTGAACAAGGTTTGGCAGGCAGACTAATTAGACACCTGGTTGAAAAAGGACCTCCCCTCCATCAGTTAGTGGAGAACATGCAAGGAGCAGAGAATAAGAAGGGGTGCTGCTGGAGAACTGAGGAGTACAAGTGTGATCAGGATTCAGGAGGAAGATCCTGCAGTGAGGATAAAGAAGGTGCTGGGGGAAAGCCATGGGGAAGTAGGCCAGGGAATTGTAGCTGTCATGCAGCTGATACAGGAGACATTGTAGACAGCTGCTACCCACAGGGCCCTGGGATGGAACCTGGGGTAGACCAACTCCTGATCAGACACAGGAGGAGTTGACCTGAGCTGTGAGCAACACCAGAAGGGAAGGTCTAATTTGGAAAGGGATCTGGCCTGTCCCCAACCTACCAGGTGGGACAGCAGAGACTGTGGATTTTTTTCTCTGTTTCCCACGTGCTGGACAGTGATGAGGTGAGCTGAGTGAATGGCAGGTTTGAACCTCTAGCAGAAACAGCCAAACTGAGGGCTGCCATGAACCTATGATGTGAGCAAATCTGCCAAAAAGTGCAAGACCCACTAAGGCAGAGGAGGAACTTTGTCACAATGTTTAAATAACATCAATACTAGCTATAAGTTAATAAAGGATTGAGATAAATATCAAAGGCTTTAGGACAGTGTAAGAGGGCACATTAGTCAGTTTAAGTTAAATTTTAGATTTCTTCTTTTTCAAGTACTTGAAGGGCTATCTTTCCTTTTTATTCCTTCCTGTAAATGCTGGCTTCCATCCATGTATGACTCTCTGATGTGCTGAGTGTATTCTTCTGGTAATACTACAGTGAACATTTGCAAGAGGATGAAATTCATTGCAGGACAGAGGACCCCACAAGGCCAATTTACCCCTTACATCCACTTAAGCACTGAATTCCACTTAAAGGTAGGAGAATCGAGCCTTCCTAATGGCAAACAGCAAATTAATTATTTTTTTATACCAGCAGTCTATTGCTTCTAAATTCCTATTTTAATGAGGAAATAGTGTTGTAGGAGCACGGTGATCTGTATGCTATGTATAACCTGCATGCTGAAAAGGTCTGTTATACTTCCCGCACCCCTTTTGTCTTCTCTCCCTCTTTGAATACCTGTGAGGTGGCTTTCTCCCTCCCCCTTCCCCCCCTGGAATGCTTATGGGATGAATGGGATGCTTGAACAGCTGGAAGATCAGAAAAGCTCTCAGGTAGAGAAGGTATCTGGAACTCTAAATAGGCAGTGATCACACACCCAGTGCATGGACATTGCCTAAGGTAGAGTGTGACCAACCAGATGCAGCCAAACCGTCTCTAGTCGCAGGCCATGAGGAGCAGGTCCTTAAAAGGGGAAGGGGCCATGTGCTCAGGAGTACACTCACAAGCTTGTACCTCCCATGAAAGCCCGTCGCCTGGACCACGTGGCCAGTGGTTCACTGCATTGCATTCCATTGTGCCTCGGGAAGACCTATGTTCATTGCACCATCCATTGCTGTCCTTGAAGGATCCTGACATCTCCAGAGCTGGGAGCATGAGTGTGAGTGTAACCCCTCCGCCCCCCACCCCCGGTTCTTTTGAGCTTAGTGCATCATCAGTCCTCCCTAAGCTTACTGGCTGGCCCAGTTTCGAGTAACATGAATATTTACAAAACTTTAGATCAATAGAAATATGTCCTTAAAAAAATCCAACTGAATACATTTGTTATTGGAAATTAAATATTCCCTTCCAGTGTTTGTAACCAACGTATCTTATTTTTATTGCAACATTGAATATTACTAATTTTTTTTGCTCTATAGTCAGATTAAAATTGACTAGAAAACAGTGAAACTGATTTGGCAATTATCATAGTTCAAACTGTGGTAAATGCAAAAAATTAAACAACTTATATTTCAGAATACAATTTAAATAATCTAAAATGTTCAACTTAGATGAGAACATGTTTTAAAAGAAATCTGATTCTGCATCCATGTAAGTTATTGTGCAATAAAAAGAAATCTTCAGAAAACAATGATGTTTAAAAAAAAATTCAATTAAATTACAAATGTTATCTATCTCTTGTTCATTTTTTTAATCTGGATTCTTGGGGCCAAATCCTAACTCATGTTTAAATTTCAGTAAATAGTTTGTTTACCTCTAAGTTCTGCATAACCTCGTTTGATGGATCACAAGGACAAGCAAGCCAAGGCACAATAAATGTGTTTAGAAGAAGGACTGATAGACCCATAGAATCAAATAATTGGAGGATTGGAAGGGACCTCAACAGGTCATCTTGCCCAGTCTGCTGCACTCATGGTACAACTAAGCATTATCCAGACCACTTCTGACAGTGTTTTTTCTAACCTGCTCTTAAAAATTTCCAGTGATGGAGATTCAACAACCTTCTTGGTAATTTATTCCAGTACTTAACCATTGTCTGGCTATGATGAAAGAATGACAGGAGACATTAAATACGGGCTTCAATCAGCCTTCCCCCCACCCCCCTGTTTTCATCCAAGTCCACCCAGCAATTCCCTTGCCAGGACTTACTGACCACCCCCAATCGTAGGAGGGGTTTAGGTGGACTATCACAATGGGGGGTTGGCTCCCTGCTGTACTAATCAGAGGAGTCTCCAGCTCACTCAATTACCAAGCACCTCTCCTTAATTCCTTTTCCAAGCCATTTATCTGTTCTTTTATGCCTTAATTTATGGAGTACCTGCACTGAGCATCCGCGATACACTTAAATAAAGAGTTGAGACATATGGCCTACCGCCCATCATGCTATGCATGAACAGAGCCCACCTGAACCTGCTGGGAGGAAGGCGAAAATCCCCCCCACTGCTGATATGGTGGTAAGGGGAAAAGTCCTTCCAAGTCCCCTTTAATGGGGCAGCTAGCGAAATGCCCAAAGCAGATATAGCTAAACATCCAGAATGTTTGTGACCTAAATAGGGCGGGATGGTTGGTGCTGCCCTGCCTGTTCTGAGTAAATGAGGAGAGGGTCCAGGCCCAGGATGACTTTTTAAACCCCTCATTCCTAAGTGGTGAGTCATCCAACACACTGACTGCTTTTCCAGCAGTTTTACATCTCCCCTCATCCTGCAAGCCAGAAAGCATTGTCTTTTTCTCCTGGCCAGCCAGACAACCCTGCTCTCCCTGCTTAAAGTGCAGGGTGGTGACCTTGAGAACTAGGAAGTTTTTCCTAATGTCCAACCTAAACGTCCCTTGCTTCAATTTAAGCCCACTGCTTCTTGTCCCATCCTCAGAGAATAAGAACATTTCCCCCCCCCTTGTAACGACATTTTATGTACTTGAAAACTGTAATCACATGTGCGCTCTCAGTCTTCTCTTCTCCAAACTAACCAAACCCAGTTTTTTCAATTTTCTCTCTGACATCATGTTTTCTAGACCTTTAATCATTTTTGTTGCTCTTCTTTGGACTTTCTCAGTTTCTCCACATCTTTTCCAAAATGTAGTACCCAGAACTGGTCAGAATACTCCAGGTGAAGCTTAATCAGTGGTGAACAGAGTGGAATAATTACTTCTTGTGTCTTGTCTTGCTAATACATCATCAAATAGATCATCAAATATATACATAAAATACATCATAAAATACATCATCAAAAACTATACATAACATTTACATTATATTATACATAACATATACATACATATATATGTATAGTTATTTATAGTATACATAACTATAAATATATGTTATGTAATATGTTATATATATATATACACACATAAAGTATACTATACAAACTATACGTATTGTGACAAAGCTCTGTCCTTGTTTCCATGGGTCCTGCATTTCCTGGCAGATTTTGCTATCCTCAGAGGCTCACTGTGGCCCTCCATGTAGCCCTTCTCTCTTTAGAGACAAAGGTCACAGTCTATTGAGCCATTTTCATCATAAGCCAGAGAGAGAGGTGAGGAGAAGCTATCCTCCCTTGCACAGTCTCTGTTGTCTCCCAATCTCAGTGATTAATTAGGGAGGCAGAAATGGGGCAGCCCAGGCACGCTCTCTACTCCGAGATCCAGCCCAGGGACCCTAATAGTATCAGCTATGATGGCTGACCTTTTAGCAACAGAACACATTCAATTCCCTGGGCTACTTCCCCACAGAAGTCCCCGCTTCCTCAAATTCCACTTCACCCTTACCTCAGGGCCTCCTTCCTTGCCTAAGATATGATGTTCTACCACTCGGTCTCGCCAACAGCACAACTTCCTCCCACAGCTCCTGACATGCACACCCACCTGACTAACTGGGAGGTTTTTAACTAGTTTCAGCCAGTCCTTGATTGGCTTCAGGTGCCCCAATCAACCTAGCTATCTCCACCATTTTGCTAGAAGGATCTTAATTGCCCTCAGGTGTCTTAATTAACCTGGAGCAACTGCCATTTTGTTCCAATGGTACCAGGGAATTGTTTAGCCTGGGCTGATATACCTGTTTCTCACTACTTTCCTATAGCCATCTGGCCTTGCCCCATCACAGTATACATAACATACACATAGCTATATATAACACAACATATATAACTTTACATAAATGTTATGTATACATAACATTTAAAGTAGGTTCCTCAAATGTGAAGTACATTATACCTAATAAATATATTCCTTGTGACACTGAGTCAGCAAAGCACTTAAGAATGGGCTTAAATTTAGGTAGTCCCATTGATTACATTGGGACTTTTGCACATGCTTAACTTTAAGCCTATACTTAAGTACTCAGTGTAATTTGGGTCCTATGTTTGGGAACCTTACTGGATTAGGCTTCCTTAAATGGTTGTATCCCATCACAATGAATCACAGAAAACCTTCCTGTTTCTTCCACAGAATATCTGCAACTGTTCATGTGAAATTTCAGTCTGTTCAGGCTCTATTATAAAACAGTTTGATATTTGAAATGCCTCTTTATGAACAAAAACTCATGAAGGGAACAATGAATATACTTTTTCATTCAATTAATTTGGGATGATGAAGTACAACTTGTTCACTATGGTTTGACCTCTAGAAAACTAACCTCCCTAAATCCCTTACCAAAGTTTTGTTATGAATATGCATACTCAGACTACTTTTCAAGTAAGCTACTGAAAAGCTGATGTATGATAGTGGATAATAATTCTGGTAGACCCAGGGAAGCTGAGCAGTAACTGTAGGCCTGAAGTTGATAAAACATAAATCTGAACAGTTAAATATAAATCTTTGAATTCAATATTTTAGACTGAAACCAAAATAGTTTCAGGGCAATTTGCTTATCCTTTGTGGTAAAAGCAGAATCATATTTTAAAATTCCCACATCACAATTTTTAAAATGAGGTTAAGTTAGGTTCCTAAATCCACGTTTAAACACCCACATAACTGGCCTAATTTTCAAAATTATTGAGTACCCACAGCAGCTCCCATTGACTTAAATGGAATTTGTCCATGCCCCACACTCCTGAAGATCTGTAAATTTAGTTGACATTTTTATAATGGAAAGGTTTTTTCAATGGAAAATGCCTTTCAGGCCAAAATTGAAATTTTTGTTGAAAAATGTTCTTGTGAAACATTTTGGGGGTTTGCTGTTTTGGGGGTTTGTTTGGGATTTTAATTTTTCAGTGAAACCTGATATAGTATGAAGAATACGTATTGACAAAAACAAAAAAGGAACAGAAATACTTTTGTCACAAGTTTTTTCAGGAAAATAGATAATTCCTGATCAGCTCTACAAATCAGGTCATATACTTAAATGACTAAATATGAACTTAGGGCAATTTAGGCAGCCATTTTTTAAAGTCTTGGCTATCATTTTATTTTTTCTATGACTGCCCACCTACCATCACTTACACATACACACACACACACACATATGTTCACACATTCATTAGCTGTAGGATGAAGGATTTTTAAGAAAATTATATCCGCATTCATGAATAAGTATAATAAGTGAAATTGATGCATTTTTCCTGTAATATCAGGCCACTTTGGGGGAAATGATTTTGGAAGGGAAAATGAAAACTACTTGTTTGGATAGCGTAAACACCAACCTTCCTTATATTATTTATGTCTGAACAGCATCCCTTCCCCACTTTTTTTGCTTTCAAATTGCACTTGATAATTTTTGTTCTTGTCTTGTTAATACAACAACATCAAAAAGGGTGTTCTATAGTACAAGGCACAGCAGGAGTAAGCTGTCTTTGCTGTTCTCCTGGCAGGGTAAAGTATTCCTTCTGCCGGTAGATCTTGTTGTGTAAGTGATGTGGGGGAAGCGCGAGGGAAATCCTGCAGGGGCTCACTACTGCCAGAAACAAAGACCTTTGATATGCAAGGTAAGTTTTTATTGTATTTTATATTGTCCATGGGCCTGTGATGTCCTTTGTGTTCTAACCCAGGTAACCTTCACTGAAGACAGAAAGTACCTACCCACATCTTTTTTTAAAAATGCAGCATTAGGAAATTTATTTGTAAAGAAAAGAAAGAAAAAAGGATTATGTTCAAGGTAGACTTTTAATTTCATTTTTTAAAAGAGTGATTTACAGCTTTTAATGCTCTGAACAAAGGCTCTGGCTTTAGCAATACCCTATAGATTTCTACATTTACTCTGCTAACAGTATATTATGTGAAGTGAGCTTGCAGCAGTCATTGAAGTACAAAGAACAGAAAGATAGTAACTTCATGCTTCTAAATTTATTCCTCTGAAGAGTGGACTTCATTAAAGAAGAAAGTATATTTAAATATTCCAGCATGGCTCATGAGATGCTCAGATGAGCTGCCTGATGAGCCCAGCGATTAACCAGTCTTTCATTTTCAGGATTATACAGGTTGCTACCTTTATCACTCAGGTTATGAAGCTAACTATTATTTAACAGATTCTTTTTAAAAATCACTTCTTCACTTAAGCATATACTTTACATATCACAGATTACTTAATATAATTCATACTGTTCCTCAAAGTGATCTGCATGTACGGCTGTATCCGAATGTACAGGTAGTTGCCTGTGTGTTTGATAGGTTACTGCAATGTGACCTCCTGGATTAAGAAAAGATAAATTAGCTTGTTATACATTCTCTTTAGTGTTTTGGTCTTTTTTTCTGAGGCCTTAACTTGTTGTCAGTGGGAATAATACTCCCACAAAGTGTGAATCATGAAAATTAATCATATCGTGAGGTTGAGTTCACAGCTTTCCAGTCTAGTAGCCTTGAGATTTGATTTAATTTTGAGTTTGCCAATATTTCATAACTGTAGAAGCTATTGTTTTCATTCTGTTTCCAGACTCGTGTCTTCTCTCATAGACTCCTAGGTCATATCTACACTGTAATTGAGCAGCTTCTAAGTCTGTGCCTTGCAACCCCGAATCAGCTGGCATGGACCAGCTATGGGTTTTTAATTGCATTGTAGACATGCCCATACTCTTTAAGACCAGAAGAGACCCTCATGATCATGTAGTCTGACATGCTGCTCATCGCAGGCCTCAGAACCTCACCCGCCCTCAATCTCAAAGATGGTATGATCTTCTTAGGTATAGAGTTTGCCATCTTTGACTTGTTATCATTTGACCCACTCCTATGGTGAAACAATCTACACATACTGTTACATTTTCTGTGTACTAGGAGACAACATATCAGGTTGTACTTTTTCAGGGCCAAATAGCCTTATGTCTTTTGGGTCTCCTTTCCTTTCTGTGCCATTGGCTTGCCCTTTATTTATTTATTTTTCATGTGTTCCCGTTTCTCAGTGACTACTGACTATAAACCTTTTACCCTTCTACTTCGAAAATAAATACCAATACTGTTTCTCTTATCTTCAGGGTAATTTTGAAGGATGATCTGCCCAATGAAGTGGGTGATCGCATGCTTTGAGTCTACTCCAAAATCTGAATCCTTGGCACATAAAATCTCTTTGCTGCTGCCACACCAGAACTGTCAAATTTTTGACAATTGTCAACATTTTTTTTGACATTTTGGAAACACATAAAGAGAAGAGGGGGGAAAATCTACCTAAGTGACCAACAAGGAAGTTTGATTGATAGGATACACCTTTCTTATTCAAATGAATGATCCCTGCCTAATGCTCTATAGGATTAAACAAGACCCATATCAATATACATAGAAGGAAAACACCATCTTAAATCTAAAATCTGGTGGTCATTCCAACTCTCTGCATATGAACAAGAACAACCATGAACACTCAGATTTAGCCAGTTATCCAAGTAATTGTTCAGTCTTTCCTTGAATGCAATCACATATGCAAATAATTCACAGACCCATAGATACAGATGCCTGGAGTAAAATCTTTCCTTTAATCCATTCCTTTTGCTGGTATCTCCTGAGATAGAGACTTTAACTACCGATTAACAGATCTAGTAGGGAAAAATCCTACGTGCTTTAAAGCTAAACATTTTTCTACTCTAGTTCCATAATTGCCTAAGTTTCCCTGCTGCTGCTTATTTCCACTAGGTCCATCTTCAAGTTACGGTAGTTCCTTAGAGGATACTGCAGAAAATTCCCTCCCTCTCAGTCATTCAGCAAACTTCTCTAGATTAGGTTTAGGCCCAAAATTTCAAACCCAGGTGCCTAAATCTAGGCTTTTTCATGCATAATTAGGCAACTAAGAGCTTGTCTACATTAGGCAGTTGTAAGTCTGTAAGGCCTGGTCTACACTGGCGGTGGGGAGGGGTTGGGGGTTGATCTAAGTTATGCAACTTCAGCTGTGTGAATAACGTAGCTGATATCGACGTACTTAGACCTACTCACCGACAGGAGAGCGCTTGGGGGTCAATTTATCACATCTACACTAGACACAATAAATCAACCCTTGCTGGATCAATCACTGCCCGCTGATTCAAGGTAGAGGGGGGGGGAAAGAAAGTGGGGGTGGGGAATCACACTAGTACAGTTAAAATGGTGCAATTCCCCTAGTGCAACTTTAGCTCCCATTGATTCCAATGGAATTAATGTCCAGCACTTCTGAAAATCAGCTCAGACTTATAGTAAGGTACACAAATATGAATGTATTGGCCTAAAGGTAGATGTAAGACCCTAAATGTAAGCATCCAGTTTTGAAAATTATGGTCCAGGACTGTACTGTGGGATTTTTAAAAATGCCGAAGGGCTATATTCACAAGGGTTACTTAAGAACCTAACTGCTTCTGTAGGTGCCCAAAGTAAACATTCAGGCACCATTGACATTCACAAAACTTCACTCACCTGTAGCACTAACCTTGAACTGTTAGGTGTGCTCAGAGCACACTAAGGCCTGGTCTACACCAGCGGGAGGGAAGGGTCAGCTTAAGATACGCAACTTCAGTGACATGAATAGCATAGCTGAAGTTGGCGCATCTTAGGTCGACTTACCTGGAGTCCTCACGGCAGCAGCTTGCTCCCCCGTTGACTCAACTTACTTCTCTCGGCGAGCTGGAATACCGGAGTCGACGGGGAGCGCCTTTCGGGATTGATTTATCATGCCTAAACAAGACGCGATAAATTGATCCCTGAAAGATTGATCAGTACCCACCAATCCAGTGGGTAGTGAAGACAAGCCCCTAATCCTCCACAAAGTAAGTCCAGAAGAGGAATTTTTGCTTCCCCCTCTTTTACACAATAGCCCAGATGTTAAAACAGCCACCCAGGGTGGGGGAATAACTTGGTTCCATTCCCCCTTCCACCTGATGTGGAGCAGGGATCTCAAGCCAGGAGTCCTGAGTTAGTGCCCTAACCACTGGACTATAAGATATTCTCAGCAGCTCCTGTTGAAACTGTTTCACGTTCTATAAAAAATTAACTATTCTTGGGAACCGGGATTTGAGTCTTCTACCTCCAGGCGAATGCCTTAATCACCAGGCCATTGAGTCATTGTCACTTCTTCTCTTTGGCCCAATGAGTAGACCGGCAAGCTTAGGTGGCTCCCCAGTCAGTGTGCTTCCTTATGAGATTCTTTTTTAGGCCCCTAACTCTCTGTAGGCACCTAATTCAGGGTTGTGAATTCTACTTGGCGGCAGGGTTCCTAATAGTTAATCATTGTAACACATTACTCCCCTTTGTAAACCTAACCCTATGTGGATTTAGGACTACAAGTCCCATGAAAGTCAATATGCTCCTAAACCTCTTAAACACTTTTGAAAATCTCATCCTACACTTTTTAACCTAATACCATTGCTGAAGCTATCTAACAGTAAAACAAAAGCAAGGCCTTTTTGGGTCCTATTCTTCTATAGAAGTCAAAAGGAATTTTCAACTGATTTCAGTGGGAGAAGAATCAGACCATAATTTGTTTAGTGAAACTAGGCTGAGTAAACACTTTTAATAACAACAAATTGAATTATCCAATCATTTTTCATTAAGAGTTTATTTTAGAGTGCTGTCTTACAAATTGAAGTTGTTTATATGAAAAAACAAAAACAAAACAAGTGCTTGTTCAGAAGTAACATTAAAATAGGAAGCTAATCTAACACTGCTGCTTTTTTAATTTAGGCCCTAAACAATACTCTGAGCCACCTTCGTATTTGAACAATTAGGTTTCATTAGGGGAAGGAAATTGGTTGAATTGTAAAATAGGCTCAAACAGGAAATGTATTATCCATTGTGCTTTCTTCGCTCCTAGTCTGTTTGCCATGTATTCATTTTCTTTTATTTGCTGTTAGAGATTGCATTGCACTGGCTGTTTCTATAACAGCTTGGACAATGTGGCAGTTTCTCTTGTTTGGTATGTATGTAAATACATAGATACAGATGCCTTAAGGACATCCAGTTAATGTCCTGTCTCTATCTGAAGAAATCTCCGTAATCCAGTATATCATTGCCTACATATATATTTTAATCACTTTAAATTTACATCCAATATATTTGGGGAAAATCATATTTGATTAAAAGAAACTGAGTTTTATTGCATTATGAGCATTTTGAATCACATGTAATGAAACAGAAAAACCTATAGTATCTCATTCTTCTCATGACTTGAAATACATTTCCCGTACTTTAACAGAAAGAATAATTTCTGTCATTTGTACTAGAGAAGCTGGCATGCTACTAAGATGTATTTGTCAAAGAAGTGAAACAGAACATTTTCACTGAAGACTCAGGTTCAGAAAGTGCTTTCACCGGTGATGCCAGGTTACCAGCTCACAACAATACTCCTTGAGGGGCTGTTTCTGTAATTATGTATGGATTCATAGGGTAAAAAGAAGGAATAACACTGCTCTACAGCCAAAATGCTTCTGAAATAAATGTAGTCAAACTTTACTAATTCTGGGTCATTGAGAATGAAAATGATGCTTAAAATTGTTGATTGGCTCTAGTTTTCAAGATATGCTATTGGGTCAGTATATACGACCCTTCACATGGGAATGGCAGAGGATAAGTGAGTTATAAAGGGAAGAGATCTCAAGTGAAACCAGAAATGACTAAAATACATCTTTGACTGGATCTATGAATAAATCTATGACTGGGTTTGGACAGTACTTGCTTTTTAGGCAAAACAAGGAACGATGCAATCTGAAGCTGGTATTGCGTCATACATGATATGAATTGCATCATGTTATTCCTAGAAGTCATGGATGATGCAATCCTAATGAAGCTTATATCACTCTGCTGAACAAATTGCCCTATATCAGCTCTAGAAATCATACAGTGTTGTGCTCTCTTATTTGTCAGTGTTTGATTTTGCAAAGGGACACATTTCTGTTTAGCCAAAGTGAGCAGAGATGCCTCGTACTTGTGTGAACAGTGCAGATAACTTCTGCTATGTTTGTGGTGAAGTGACTTTTGCATCACAAAAGCGCAGTGTAACCACTATGGTTAAGAAAGCCTATCAGCTTTATTTTGGCTGCAAAATTGGAGATCAGGACAAGAGGTGGGCCCCACACATATGCTGCAACACTTGTGCAACAAATCTTCGCCAGTGGTTGAACAGGAAAAGGAAATCTATGCCTTTTGCAGTGCCAATGATTTGGAGAGCCCCAACAGATCATACCAGCAATTGTTACTTGTGCATGGTGCCTCCAGTTGGGAAAGGTGTGTCAAAGAAGAAAAAGTGGACTGTGCATTATGCAAACATTCCATCAGCTATACACCCAGTACCCCACGGAGGAGGACTGCCTGTTCCTGATGCACCAGAATCATTCTCACTTGAGTCAGACGAGGAAGAGGAAGAGGATGAAACTTCTGGTCCTGAACCATCAATGTCACAGGACCCACATTTTCTCCCATCCTCCTCCTCTGAACCACACCTCATAACACAAGCTGAACTGAATGCCCTTGTCAGGGTTTTGGAACTACCCAAGAGTAAGGCAGAGCTGTTGGGCTCCAGACTACAGCAGTGGAATCTCCTGGCAGGTGATGTTAGGGTTTCCGTGTTCCGTGACCATCAAAAGGATCTTGTCCCATTCTTCTTCATGGAAGGTGATCTTGTAGCCTGCAACAACATCGATGGTGCGATGGCAGCCCTCAACATCATTCACGATCCAGATGAGTGGAGACTCTTCATTGATTCATCGAAGACGAGTCTTAAAGCTGTTTTGCTGCATAATGGCAATGTTTTGCCATCAATTCCAGTTGGTCATGCAGTCCATATGAAGGAAACCTATGACAACATGAAACAACTTTTGAGGTGCATAAACTATGACCAACATCAGTGGCAGCTTTGTGGCGATTTGAAAGTTGTTGCTCTCTTGCTTGGTCTGCAGACTGGATACACAAAGTCCTGCTGTTTTCTCTGCGAATGGGATAGTCGTGCAAGAGATTCCCACTCCATCAAGAAAGATTGGCCACTCCGACAGTCATTGGAGCCTGGGAGGAAAAGTGTTCATCATCCACCACTTGATGAATCAAGGAAGATTTTGTTACCACCCTTACACATCAAGCTGGGTCTGATGAAGAACTTTGTCAAGGCCATTGACAAAACACAAGCAGCTTTCAAGTACCTCCGTGAAAAATTTCCAAGGTTAAGTGAAGCTAAGATAAAGGAAGGTGTCTTTGTTGGTCCTCAGATTTGTGAACTTCTTCGAGATGATGTATTTGACCATGCACTGTGTGGCAAGGAAAAGATGGCATGGAAAGCCTTCCAGTCAGTAGCAATACATTTTCTGGGAAACAACAAGGCAGACAACTACAGGTTGTTGGTGGAAAAACTCCTCAAGGCATACAAAAGCCTTGGTTGCAACATGTCACTGAAGATACATTTTTTGCACTCTCATCTAGATTTTTTTCCACCGAACTGCAGAGCAGTGAGCAATGAGTACAGCGAGCGATTTCACCAGGACATTGCAACAGTGGAGAAAGGCTCTCAGGGGAAATGGAGCCCATCAGTGCTTGCAGACTATTGCTGGACAGTGACAAGAGATGCTCCATTTAATGAATATAAGAGACAAGCCAAGAAGCGCCGAATAGACGCTGAATAGGAATAAACTATGTGCATAATAGTTTTTTGCCTTTTGTTTCATAATACATTTTATTTATAAAACCCTTTTGCTGATTTTTAAAATGTTACATAAACAGGACAGGTGAAATATTATCATGTAAAGCAACCATCAACACATGAAAAGACCTAGTTTACAATTTATGATTAAAACTCTACTATCTACACAATATACATAGACATAAAATGTAAAAACTTAAATATCTTAGAAACAGTAGCCAATCAGTTGTTTTAATTGTCATATTTGAATTCAGCACATCAAAATACATAATAAATATCACATTTTATCTCTGAAGCAGATGACTTCTAAAAAATTGTAGACCAGTGTAATCAATGTCCAACCCCAAAGGATTGGAATGTTATAAGGTGCTACTTCTTAATATTAAAATTGTAAATTAAGAGATTTGGTTGAAAATTATATAAAGCAGGCCTCACTCCAGCAGGATTCCAATTTATGGAGTACCATGATGGACGGGAGCTTTAGAGGTTTAATCAGTTTTTAAGTAGTTCTTATTAAAAGGCAGCAAATATAAATTATTGACGTAACTGATTGATTATAAACATAAAAAATAGTCTAACAGCTTCCCTTTAAACAGATTAAACTGACATGTTTAATCTTAAACATATCACTTAACCTTTAAAAAAGCACATTTTAGCAAGATATATATCATAAAGGGCACTAGGTGTTTTCACTCTGACCATAAATCTTGTTGCACAATTTTCCAGAACATGAACTTTCAAGGTAACACAATAATATATTTTTTAAAGTGTTGGGGTTTTTTATGCCAATTGTTAGATTTAAAAGTTATATCAGATCCCTGTAGCCTGGCAGAGTACAGGCTACCTTGATGTAATATATTGTAACTTGCAAGTGAATATGATTATGTTCTCTTTTAAACATAATAGTTGATTATGAATTTGAATTTCAAAAGGTGTATGTGCTATATTCTTGCTTTCCAGGGGTAGTGGGTCTGCAGATAGCCTGAATCTGTCAGAATGATTCTGATAAATAGTGGGTTTCAAAAAGTTATTTTTTCTACTTTTTTTTCTGTAATTGACTCTAAAATCACAAATATCCTCCCTGGGAATAATTAGTCACAGTGGGAGTATAAAACATAATTTTTATAGAATGCTAAGACTGATATGATATAACTTGGATTACTTACTAATGTTTCTTTCATTTTGGTTCTCAGCCAATTTTATTCCCTTATACAAATATATCAGGTGTAGCAAGAATTTTACAAATATAGATGGATAAAACAATATATTTATTATTAATATTATAATAATGTGTTCAGTAGAGATGGGCCAGAATTGGAAAACTGGATTTCTTCCTCCCTAAATACAAATATAAGGGAAAATCAAATCTGTATCTGGATTTGAACTTTATAGACCAGTTCTAGTGTTAACTAAATATAAGAGACCTGTTGAGGCTCCCACTGACTTTAGCTGGACAGGAGAAGGACATTGACTAGTTCCTGCTGAATGTGAAATTAATTTTGTCAGTCTCCTGGAAATTGTATTTGAGATATTCTGATATTAAGTATAACCAGTAATCATTTTTGAAGCTTTTAATGTCCAATAATATCACCTTCACTGCTGTGTAACATAAGCATGGACAGTGTGCCCTCTGTAAACAACTCCTACTGCTTCTCTTCACATTCCTGTTCAGAAGTGGCCTGGGTCTGCCCTAGTCAGCATACAAGGAAAGCAAATGCTCTCTGTACAGACGTTCAGTTTACATGTCTCTCCGTTCATTCTGGGACAGCATGAAGCTTACAGTGTAAAAGTCCTTACGCGGGCTTCTGCCAGCACGTTCATGTTGTCTCCTTGAATTGATTCTGCTGTTACTACTTCAGGCAAAACTCCCATTGAAGTCAACTTCATCTAAATAACAATTGCTAATGGTAAGATTTTCAAACATCACAGAGAATGTTCTGTTGTGTTTTGTAAAACAATAGTTATAATGATTGCATTCTTAATCCCCCTTAAGTGCCATGTGTTCAACATTGATTTTGTTAGCAGTGAAAATTGTTGAAAGTATTGCAAAACAGGTACCCATTTCAGATAAGCAACCTTTTTGGTAATTATTTCCTTACATCATCAATGTTGAGAGTCTCCTGGTGTTGTCAAATAAGGCAAGTATCTTTTCTTAAAAAAACCCTTTTATTTATTTTGAAAAATGAGATGTGCTAAGTGTTCAATCCAGTTAAGCAATCATAGGCAGACCTTTTTGCTTTATGGTTTTGTTTCAAGAGTCATTTGATGAGATTAAGAAATCTCTAAAAAAAATATTAGACTGGCTTTGGAGTCGTCTGTGATTATTATCTGATTTTCGCAAGAATTTATTTTGACATGCTGCTCTATTAACTCTTTAATAACGATTTTAGAATTAAACATAAAAACACATAGAGTGCAGTCATGCAGTCTTTGTTCAAAGGGGTAGTACTGCTTATTTAGAAGTCTCTACAACATATAACTCATTAGGGTCCTGACCTAGATAGGGTTCTAGGCTTGGTTGTAATAATAGTAATAAAAATAGCAAAAGTAGCACTTGATTCTTCAAGTCTTTGTACAATCAAATCTCTCTTCCCTCCTTCCCCCCAAAAATGTCTGTAAAGGGATTACAGGACTTTAATGAACACTAATAATAGACAATATAATTAAATGATAGGCATATAATTATTTTGGATGTATCCAGTACTCTTTTTACAATGACAGTTTAACTATACTGATTTAATAAGAAAACAAGAGACTGTGTGATTGTTGATGTGAACTGTAAGGAAATCACATGTAAATATTACATCTATTGTTGTTTATTCTTATAAATGGTACTCACAATTGCAGCTAACTTAATTACAATTCAGACTTATATAATACTAGAGTAACTTGTATTTCTATTTTCTGAATATTTGTAATAACGAAAATGGTGGTGCATAGCCACTCTATTCAATTTATTTTTTATTTTTTCCTTTTTGTTTTATTTCAATCTCCCTTTTCTGATATGGGAGTGAACTGAAATTCATCTATCTTTTTGTTCTTCCTTCTATGGCTTTTTCTCCTGAAATGTGGTAAAATGTACGGAAACTGGAACAATACCCCTGTGTTCTTTTCATCTACTTCTTGAGAATGCGAGCACCCCCCTAGAGTGCTTTCTGAAGAAGCTAACTGACACAATTACAGCACAGCAGTCTTTTTCCAACTGACATACCCTATGTTTTTATATCTAGAAGTGGAACCTAATTTTTTTATGTTCCCACAGTACAAAATAAGCATTGCTCCCAAGTGAAGAACAACAGCTGTCTCGTTCTTTCAGATTGTTTCTCTGCAGAAACCTAAAATCTTTCTAATCCACCTTCTACACTTCTCCTCCATTTCTCAGCTATTTATTTAAAGAAACAGTGCTTAAGTCATTGCAAAAGACATTGCAATGACATACACTCAGGAATCACATGATTCACTTGAATACCTTATTTCCTTCTCCAGAAAGAAGAGAGCAGTTTTCTCTTAAGGTCATAGCATCTTTGAGTTCAGCAGCTTTCTCCCATTGAGTATAATAGTCACGTGCAATATGTTTATGTACTTTAATTAAAGCAGTACGTTTTTTTGTTAAAGCATTTGGCACTTTTGCTAAATCTTTAGGGTGGGCTTTTCAAAAATGTTCTGTGTTGGCTTAGCTCTACTCTCACTGAAGACAATGGCAAAATCGCCATTAACATGAATGAAGGGAGAATTAGGCCAATGCTGAGCACTTTAGAAAATCCCACCCCATTCACAATTTACTCTTGGAGTCAGATTCCAAGCTTGATTGTGCTAGTGTGAATCTGGAGTCCCTCCAGTGACTTCAATGGAGTTATTCCAGATTTAAATCAGCATCAATGAGATCATAGACTTTAACAGACTCATATACTTTAAGGTCAGAAGGGACCATTATGACCACAATGCAGGCCACAGAATCTCACCCACCCACTCCTGTAGTGAACCCCTAACCTATGTCTGAGATATTAAAGTCCTCAAATCAGTCTTTGATTCCAAGAGTACATTATGAACTAGAGTTATATCCTAAATACAAAATTCAATATACATTCAGAAAATATAGTATGCATATTTTCTACCCCATTTTATTCCAGAAATAATGTGCTTGCTTCTCACTTTTCCATTCGAGGCCTCAGCCCAAAATCTATTTAACTAGGGCTGTCAATTAATCGCAGTTAACTCATGTGATTAACTAAAAAAAATTGTGATTAAAAATAATCATGATTAATCACAGTTTTAATCAAACTGTTAAACAATAGAATCTCAGTTGAAATTTATTAAATATTTTGGATGGTTTTTCTACATTGTCAAATATATTGACTTCAGTTTCAACACAGAATCCAAAGTGTACAGTTCTTACTTTATATTATTATTTTTATAACAAATTTTTGCACTGTAAAAATGATAAACAAAAGAAATAGATTTTTTCATTTCACTTCATGCAAGTACTATAATGCAACCTCCTAATTGTGAAAATGCAACTTACAAATGCAGGGGTTTTTTTGTTACACATGTGCATTCATAAACAAAACAATGCAAAATTTTAGAGCCTACACGTCCACTCAATCCTACTTCTTGTTCAGCCAACTGCTAAGACAAACAAGATAATACTGCCCACTTCTTATTTACAATCTCACCAGAAGGTGAGATCAGTCATTCACATGGGACTTTTGTAGCCGGAATTGCAAGGTATTTGCATGTCAGTTATGATAAATATTCGTTTGCCCCTTCATGCTTCGGCCATCATTACAGAAGACAAGATTTCATGTTGATCATGCTAGATCAAAAAAAGAATATATTAATTAAATTCATGACTGAACTCCTTGGGGGGAGAAATGTATGCCTCCATCTCTGTTGTACCTGATTTCTGACTTATATTTCAAGTTATAATATTCTCAAATGATAACTCAGCACATGTTCATTTTAAGAACACTTTCACTGAAGATTTCCAATTTAAATTTTTTAAAGATAGCTATAGCACTCAACCCAAGGTTCTAAGAATCTGAAGTGCCTTACAAAAGCTGAGAGGGACGAGGTGTGGAGCATGCTTTCAGAAGTCTTAAAAGAGTAACAGTCCAGTGCAGAAACTACAGAACCTAAACCACAAAAAAATGATCAACCTTCTGCTGGTGGCATCTGGCTCAGATGATGAAAATGAACATGTGTCAATCCACACAGCTTTGGATTGTTATTGAGCAGAACTTGTCATCAGCATAGACACATGTCCTCTGGAATGATGGTTGAATCATGAAGAGACATATGAATCTTTAACTCATATCGCATATAAATATGTTGCAATGCTGGCTGCAATGGTGCCATGTGAACACTTGTTCTCACTTTCAGGTGACATTGTGAAAAAGACACAGGCAGCATTGTCTTCTGCAAGGGTAAACAAACTTGTTTGTCTGAACAAGAAATAGGACTGGGTACACTTGTAGGTTTTAAAGTTTTATATTGTTTTGTTCTTGAGTGTAACTACTTTTTTGTACATAGCTCTGCATTTGTAAATTCAGCTTTCATGATAAAGTGATTGCACTACAGTTCTTGTATTAGGTGAATTGAAAAAATACTATTTATTTTGCTTTTACAGTGCAAATATTTGTAATAAAAATAAAGTGAGCACTCTACACTTTGTATTCTGTGTTGTAACTGAAATATATTTATTTTAAAATATAGAAAACATCCAAAATATTAAAATAAATTGTAGTCTATTATTGCTTAATAGTGCGATTAATTGCATGATTAATCACGCTTAATTTTTTAAATTACTTGACAGCCCTAATTTTAACATTAAAATTGGAGGAAATCTCTTTAGCTATTTCACTGCGTGTGAAAAAAACAGCAACACTTTTCATATTTTAAAATGTTAGAACCTGTTCAAGGGCTACACATTTTCTGTTCTTGTTAGCTTTTTTTTAAAGTCATATTAGTGATGAATGATGTAGAGGTAGGTATAGCATGCCCTTGGCTTTGTTTAGAAATATCAATACATTTATAAAAGTAATATTGATGGTCCCTGGAATATTTTCTGTAGCTAAATTTGATCTGCATGGTTGCTGAATTTAAAAATGATAAGTTGAAAGCTTATCATGCCTTTTCCTACCAAAAATAGGAGTAGTGTGGAACATGTATGCTACTACCTGATGAAGTAACTTCCTTCCACTAATAAAAAAGATAATGATATAGCAAGACTTTGTACTTTTCAGGTATTCCCAAGGTTACAGTGGCTTCCACTAGCTTTCTGTAGAATAGTTTGGGAAGGAAATCAATTTTTCCTTCTGATATAAATCTTGTATCATTTACAAATCATGGCTGTGTCTCTTTCAAAGTCTTATTCACTTTAGCAATGTGAAGCACCCATCAGTAGGGTTGTAAAGATAACTGACATTTCAACTTTCTGGATGAATTCAGAAATCTTTTTCTGAAGAATTCAGAAAAAAAGATCATTTGGGTTGACCATAATTATTTTGTTGTTTTAATTTTCAGCAAATTGAAAAATCAAGCTTTTTTGATTGAACAAAATTGTTTGTTTGAGCTGACATGATTTTTTGAGCTTTTTCATACTTTTTTACCCTAAAAACATTGAAATAAACTCCAAACCAAACAAACAAATTGAAATATTTCATTTTGAAAATGGCAACACATTTTAAAAATGATTTTTATAAAGTTTTTTTAACCAGTTCAGTGAATTTGACATTCATTTGTGAAATGTTTGTATTGTCTGCTTTTTCTGGAGGAAAAAAAAAATTTTGGCTGAAAAATTTTGCTTAGCTTTGCTCATGACTAATTGCTCCAGTGCAGAGAATACAGAAGAATACAGAATCAAAGGGAAACAAAACAGGCTGCTTCCTAAAAGTCAAAGAAGATGCACAACTTACCCCACCTTGCTTAAAGGTGGCACTTTTCAGACTCTCAAGCTTAGCTACATACCCCTCTAGCTTGCAAGTAGGATGTGGAAAGTCTCCAGCACTTAAAGATCCAATAGCAAGTGATTACAACACAGTCCTCAATACACCCCACCACCTAAAGTTATCTATTGCAACATCTAAGTCCTTTTATGGATCTAGCACCAATTTTCTAGTAATTTGCACAATAGGGAAATCATTTATTTCAAGGGCCTCAGTCACAACATGTATGAAAACAACTACCAAAGAAAAGAGAAAAAGTTCTAAGGAATGATACCACAAAATATCATAGAATCATATAATATCAGCTAGGAAGGGACCTCGGGAGATCATCTAGTCAAACCCTCTGCTCAAAGCATGGCCAATCCCCAACTAAATCATCCCAGACACTTCTTTGTCAAGCCTGACCGTAAAAACTTCTAAGGAAGGAGATTCCACCACCTCCCTAGGTAACTCATTCCAGTGCTTCAACACCTTTCTAGTCAAAAAGTTTTTCCTAATTTCCTAAACCTCCCTCACTGCAACTTGAGACCATTACTCCTTGTTCTGTCAACTGGTACTATTGAGAACACTCTAGATCCATCCTCTTTGGAACCCCCTTTCAGATAGTTGAAAGCAGCTCTCAAATACCCCCTCATTCTTCTCTTATGCAGACTAAATAATCCCAGTTCCCTCAGTCTCTCCTCATAACTCATGTGCTCCAGACCCCTAATCATTTTTATTGCCCTCCGCTGGACTCTTTCCAATTTTCCCACATCCTTCTTGTAGTGTGGGGCCCAAAACTGAACACGGTACTCCAGATGAGGCTTCACCAATGCTGAATAGAGGGGAATGATCATGTCCCTTGATCTGCTGGCAATGCCCATACTTATTCAACCCAAAATGCTGTTAGTCTTCTTGGCAACATGGGTACACCGTTGACTCATATCCATCTTCTCATCCACTGTAACCCTTAGGTCCTTTTCTGCAGAACTGCTGCCTAGCCCTTCAGTCCCTAGTCTGTAGCAGTGTATGGTATTCTTCTGTCCTAAGTGCAGGACTCTGCACTTGTTCTTGTTGAACCTCATTAGGTTTCTTTTGGCCCAATCATCTAATTTGTCTAGGTCCCTCTGTATCCTATACCTACCCTCCAGCATATCTATCACTCCTCCAAGTTTAGTGTCATCTACAAACTTGCTCAGGATGCAGTCCATGCCATCCTCCAGATCATTAATGAAGATACTGAACAAAACCGGCCCCAGGACCAACTCCTGGGGCACTCCACTTGATACTGATACTCCATTGATCACTACCTGTTGAGCCCGATGATATAGCCAGCTTTCTATCCACCTTGTAGTCCATTCATCCAGCCCATACTTCTTTAACTGTATTTTAGCTGACTAAAATACTGTATCAAAAATACCATATCAAAAGCTTTGCTAAAGTTAAGGAATAACACATCCACTTCTTTCCCCTCATCCACAGAACCAGTTATCTCATCATAGAAGGCAATTAAGCTAATCAGTCATGATTTGCCTTTGGTGAATCCATGCTGACTGTTCCTGATCACTTGCCTGTCCTTTAAGTTCTTCAGAACTGACAAAATATGACAGCTTATACTTAACAGAATGAGGTCTTTAATCTTTGAGATGCTTTCAGACATAAGATGACTTTAAAATATTATTTTCTACCATGAAGTGTGCAATAGATCTAATACTGTGAATGGTAAACCTGTGTCTTTATGATAACCTTAACTTTTAATCTCAACTATGCTAAAAAAATTCAGATACATAATTCACCACTGGTTGCAGCAATAGTGGACAAACTAACATAGACAAGGCTCATGCATTTTTACCCCTGTATAAAGCATACAGCTCAGTACGTTGTACCAATACACATAGCTGCCGGGTCTTGACCCAGTGTGCATTGAAGACAATACAAGGCTACCATACACTTTATGGATTTTGGATCAGGCTGTAGCTGATACTGTAATATTATGCAGGAATATGTGCCACAGATGCAACTTAAGTTCAATAAAACAAATCTTCCTATAATAGAATTATTTAAAAGTGTATGTAAAACAATAAATTATATGACAACATAATTGAAGTGTGCCCTCAAGGAATTGTAATCAAAGTAAAATGTAGGAAAAGCAATAGAGAATAAATCATCACAAAATTATCTGTAGATGGCTCTAAAGTTTGATCAGCTCCAGCTGTTCCACGCTAAAGAGTATTCTGCAGATTTTGAGAAACCGAGGAGAAACACAATGACTTTTTTTACATAATATTGATAAATATACCATCTACACTGGTTATGCTCATTGTTATTTCCACCTTCCTCCTTATGTAGCCAAATGGTCCCAGTGAATCTCTATGGACAAAATCGCTGGATATACGTATTTCCATTTTTTTGATTAAGGAGTTACAATTATATTACTGTTGTGAGCATAGGGTTTTTTTTGTTTTTTTTTCAAATAAGTATTTGAGATGTAAGAGGCCCCTGCTGGGCCGTCTAGTCAGTCCCATGCATTAAAGGAAAATTGATTTTATTATATTTGAAAACCATAGCTCAGAGACTGGGGTAAACTTTAGCTTTCAATGTGTCTATTGAAGCTGATTCCACAGTTACACTTGTCAGCTTTTCCCATTAGTCAACTATTCTATCATTACAAGATTTTTTTCATAATATTTAACCTCAGTTTTCTCTCAAAGCTGAAGCCAGCTCTTCCTTAATCTGTTTTCATTTTCTCATCAGAATAATAATATTCTCACATAACTAGCATATGAATGACATTTGAATAAGGAGAAGAGTAAGGTTTGTCTGTGTCTTCTAATAATTAATATTTTTAAAGATAAGAACAGACATTTATTGTTTTAAAATGCAGGGACCAATTCAGCAACCCTTACTCAGGAAATTAGTCTCACTGAGATCAATGGAACTATTCCCATATAGGTGAAATTCAGAATGAAATTCAGACTACAGTTCAGTGAAAACGCTTTCAACAAATGAGTTGTGATCTTTGCACACTGAAGAAACAAACTCGATATTATAAAGCTGTCCTGTAAAAACTAAAGAAAAAAAATATTACAGTGCACTGTAATGTACCTTAAATGCGCTAAATAAGAAGTTAATCCTGATTTTTCCTTACAACATCACTAAGTTTAGCAGCACTATTAAAAAATAGCATATGAAAGCCAAGGCTTATACCACACACACACACTCCATTTAGTGGAAAAGTTTTGTTTGTGTAATCCTAAATGTTTAAAGAGAAAGATATATGTGATAAGCACTGACCTTATAGCTAAAATATTGCTAGGCGGAAAGTATTTTGCCTACCAAAGATGTTATTAGCATCTATAAAATGTATTTATTCCTTGTTACTTAAAGGAAAGATCTTGTCTTCCCTGATATAAATGTTTTCTTCTGAGAATGTTGGCTCCAGTCACATTATTTTAACGTTATCCAATTTCTAGACCTGGGTTATTTTCTCCCCCCCCATTCCCTAAATGTCAAAAATCAAATTGGCTATTGTCTCTGCTGCTTTCAGACAAGCAGGCTTCATTGAATCATTTATCCCTGGAAGGAGAGGTCTTTCTTAAAGAGCTAAACAGAAAAAATCCCACTTTAAACAACACAGTATAAATCAGGGATCGGCACCTTGGTGTGCAGGACCACAGGGTAAGCACCTTTAGTGGGCTCCACTGGTTTGTTTACTTGCCGGTTTGCAGACTGCAGCTCCTACTGGCCCAGTTCACCATCCCAGTCAAATGGGGGCTGCGGGAAGCAACGCAGTGCTGGCCACCACTTCCCGCAGCCCCCACTGAATCGAGACGGTGAACCGGGGCCAGTAGGATCTGTGGTCGGCGAACCGGCAAGTAAACAAACTGGCGGAATCCGCTAAGGGTGCTTACCCTGTGGTCCCGCATGCCAAGGTTGCCAATTCCTGATATAAATAATCATAGGTAGAAGCCATAGCATCTTACTACTACATGGAATACTTGGCAGTGCCCTACTTTTTACTTCTTTATACTGTCCTATTTTTTGGTGACCCCCAAGGTATACTGTCACATCATTCAAACATAGTTGACATGCAAAACAGTGCAGCAGATGCTCTGATATTGTTGGATTTCCATAAATTAAATAGATGAGAAAGTAAGAGAGATGTTGGTTTGATGCTTGCAAAATAAGAAAGATTTGCAGGAAATGAATATTTTGAAACTGACAGCTATATATTATTTGCATCCCATGAATCTAAGCGGATTTACTGTTATTATCACTGTTAGCTGTAAAGGTTATTATCTCTCCTATTGTGATGATTCTTGGGATCTTAAGAGAATGAGGATTTTTTTTCTTTTGTCCCCCTGAATTTATGGCAATATGAGTGATGACAAGATTTGGGTTAACAAGGAAAATATGTATGATATCTTATCTTATTTGGAAAATAAGGTCTGATCACAAAACTAGAGACTATATAAAAGTTCATGGGTTATGGGAGTTGTAGGTTCTCAAAACATCTAAAAATCAGAATCAGGTGCCTTATATCAGCTATCCAAATATTAAAGCATCCCAAAATCAATTTGCATTTTTGAAAATGTGGTTTTCTTTACCGCTGTATTCCTCAGAGTATCAATCTATAAAATGGAAGTAGGGATGTTTACTTTCCTTCTATAGGAGGTAGAGTAAGCAATCACTAAATAAGGCTTGAGGAATTCACAGAATTGCTGAGATTAAGCAGTTGAAGAAACTGGACTTCCTGGCTCTCAAAACTCTGTATATAGTCATTTTCTGGTGGGGATACGTAAGGAAGATTCTTTTTCAGGCCTGTTATTTCCCAGAATAGCCTTACCTGGTGCACCTTGATTTGGCTGCTGGTCCCAAGTCTGCATAAAGAGGGGTGGGTTGACCATAAGGGTAACCCCTAGCATCATTAAAAAACACACACAAAAAATCAAACAAAAAACCCTCTTTGTTTATAGAAATGGAACCAAGTTACCATTCCAGTAAAAATGGCTGCTCAGAAAAAAGCACTATCAATACTTTGTGCTGCATGATCGTTCCTAGTGAGAACCAGTCTCTAGAACTCAAGAAAATGTTTGATGCTGGCAACAAGAAAATATTTCCAAGTCAGTTACTAGAACATGAAGACAATGTTTCAAATACCAATGATTGTGTAGATCATGAGGAACATGGACAACTGTAGACTGCAAATCTTGGGTATCAGTGAAAGCAGACTGACAGATGCAGATAAGAAGTGTTTCAAGCAAGAAAAACAAACATTTTATCTATTTAAAACATACTTACAACGTACACTTGGACCCTATAGCCCTCATTATGACAGATTCTGTGCAAAAATGACTTATAAACTATCAATCACCAAATCATACATGCCAGATTCTAAAACAGATTCCTAAAGATCTTAGTCATACAGTGTTATGCTCTGACAGAGGATTATAGTGATGAAGATAAATATAAGTTCTATAATTTCCTCCAAAGTATGACTGATAGAATATTAAAATGTTATTTAATTCCTGTGATGGGTGATTTTATCACTAACGTGGAATATGATAACCAAGGAGTGCAAAGAGCAATGGAAAATCAGGGGTTGGGACTCATTAACCAAAGTAACAAGAGACTCATTGAATTGTGCTTGGTATCCAAACAAGTTCTTGCAAGCAGCCTTTTCCTTCTTAAAGTCCTACATTTAAAAACATGGAATTCATCAGGTGGCAAAACATACACACACACACAAAAAAACCCATATCAATCACATCTGCATCAGCACAAGATATAGGTCATCTGACAAAGACACGAGGGAATATCTAATAGAAGATTTCAGCAGCTGCCACACTGAAAGTAAAACTGAGAAAGATCAACTTCAAACACAAAATCAGCAATGAAAATTAACAAAATTGAAAACAAAAGAGCACTACAAGAAATTCCAACTAGAGCTAAGGAACAGATTTCAGGCATGGCCAAGAGGCAGAGAAAAGCAAGACACTGACTGGACCTGAAGAAAAATGGGTAGTGTTCAGAGACAATGTGATTAAAACTGTAGCAGTTGCAATTTAGGCAGTGTAGGCAAAGCAAGAATTAGATAAAGAAGAGACATAGTGTCTGATGAATGGAAATAAATTAAAAGAAAATTTCTGAATGCTAAAATCAGGAAACATTGGTTGGGGTGGGGAGGGATCAAAAGGAGTGCCAGAAAGTAGACTGTAGTGAAAAAGCAACACAAAGAAAAAAATGGAGATATTTTGAAGACTTATTGGCTGAAATGGAAGTTGTTGCTATGACAGGAATCCACTGAGTTGTTTACCAGAGACCAAAACCCAATATGAAAACTTGAAAATGGGAAATAGATCAATAAAAAGTAAAGATGGAAAAAATTCTTCAAATTGCGATAGAATAGACCAATAGATGATGGAACATTTCAAAGAATTCCTCAACAGCTCTAACTTTTTTTGGATATGAGGCGACCACATCTGCATGCAGTATTCAAGATGTGGGTTCCTCTCCAGTTGTTACAGTCACTATGAGCACCCTTTTTGAGATACAAAACTACTCAAGAGAGTTAAGTCAAAAGCAGACTGCAAAGCACTACAAAGGGATCTCACAAAACTGGGTGACTGGGCAACAAAATAGCAGATGAAATTCAATGTTGATAAATGCAAAGTAGTGCACATTGGAAAACATAATCCCAGCGATACATATAAAATGATGGGGTCTAAATTGACTGTTACCACTCAAGAGAGAGATTTTGGAGTCGTTGTGGGTAGTTCTCTGAAAACATTCACTCAATGTGCAGCAGCAGTCAAAAAAGTAAACAGAATATTAGGAATCATTAAGAAAGGGATAGATAATAAGACAGAAAATATCATATTGCTTCTATATAAATCCATGGTATACCCACATCTTGAATACTGCATACAGATATGGTTGCCTCATATCCAAAAAGATATATTGGAATCGGGAAAGGTTCAGAAAAGGGTTACAAAAATTATTAGGGGTACGGAACACCTTCCATATGAGAATTAATGAAACAGACTGGGACTTTCTAGCTTGGAAAATAGATGACTATGGGATGATATGATAGAAGTCTATAAAATTATGACTAGTGTAGAGAAAGTAAATAAGGAAGTGTTATTCACTCCTTCTCATAACACAAGAACTAGGACTCATGAAATGAAATTCAGAGTGGTAGCCATGTTAGTCTGTAACAGCAAAAACAACGAGGAGTCCTTGTGGCAAATTAGAGACTAACAAATTTATTTGGGCATAAGCTTTTGTGGGCTAAAACACACTTCCTAAGATTGTACCCCACAAAAGCTTATGTGCAGATAAATTTCTTAGTATCTAACGCAGGAGTGGGCAAACTACAGCCCGTGGGCCATTTTTATCCAGCCCAGGGTACCGGACTGAGCACAATAAGCTGCGGGCCATGTTCTTCCGGGCCAGAGCGTCAGGCCGAGTGCGGCAAGCCACAGGCCCTGTTCTTCCGGGCTGGAGTGCCGGGCCATGCGCGGCAAGCTGCAGGCCCCATTCTTCTGTGCTGGAGTGCCGGGCTGAGCGTGGTAAGCTGCAGGCCCCACTCTCCCTTGGCGGAGCATTCGGCCAAGCGCAGCAAGCAAGGAGCGGGGGGGCTTAGATAGGGGGTGGGATCCCAAGGGTTGGTGGTTAGGGTTGGGGGGGGTCTTGAAAGGGGGCAGTCAGGAGACAAGGAGCAGGGGGCTTAGATACGGAGTGGAGTCCTGGGGGAGCAGTTAGAGTGTATGGCTTTGAGGTTCTGAGGGGGGCAGTCAGGGGGCAGGAAGTGGGTGGTGGTTGAATAGGGGGTGGGACCAAGCTGTCTGGGGAGGCACAGCCTTCCCTACCTGGCCCTCCACACAGTTTGAACCCCAGTGTGGCCCTCAGGCCTAAAAGTTTGTCCACCCCTCATCTAATGTGCTACAAGGACTGCTCATTGCTGTTCTTTTCAAATGAAATAAATCAACAGCAGGTTTAAAACAAGCAAAAGGAAGGGTTTTTTGTTTGTTTGTTTGTTTGTTTTCACACAGCACACAGTCAGCCTTTGCCAGAGAATGTTGTGAAAGCCAAGACTGTCACAGGGCTTAAAAGAGAGCTAGATAAGTTCATGGAGGATAGGTCCATCATTGTATATGTAAGCAGTATCAGGATGAGATCTACCCTGACATCTGGTGGTGAATTGCGGGAATTGCTTTCAGTGGTGGAAAAGAACTTCGGGGGGCTGATCTTATTTGCATAGACACAGCCACCGCGCCTAGCTTGAGCTCACAGCAGCCCAAATGACCACTTTGGCTGACGTGGGACCCCCAGTTTCTCTGTTATTGTGGCAGGAATGATAAAGTGTTGTTACCCTGATTATGTGAATGAAGGACTGTGGATGTGTACTTGGCCCCTGTTATGATGGAGGGACTCGCCATCATCTAGGTAGCACTCACTGGGCAAGGGACAGGGGTTTCAGAACCCACTGAATTTGAGAGAAGCCATGGACAGGCACTTATATCTTTTGGTAAGGGCCTTGTCTAAGGGCCCTACAGGTCTATTGCACCTTTCCTCTCTCCACTGTGGAATGTCAGACCTAATTTTTGATTCCATGAGGAGTCTAGTTTTGGCCTGCTGAGCTGAATTCACTTTGGGTCCAGTGCTGCACCTACACTAAGGCCCCCCTACTAAAAGCTGAAATCACTTAAAAGCTGAAATCAACTAAGAGCTGAAATCACTGAGCACAGTGCCTGAAGGTCTATTGCTGAGCAGCTGACTAAGCTGAGCAGTTCCTGAAAATATTGTGGAGCAGTGTAGTTTGTGTGTCGGCTGGCAGGACAGCTAGCGGAGCAGTTTGTGCTGCTGGCAGAGTGGCTGGCGCAGCAGAGCAGTTCATGTATCGGCTGGCAGAGCGGCTCGCGGAGCGACTGGTAAAGCAGAGCAGTTCGTGTGACAGCTGGTAGAGCGGAGTTGAGCTGCTGGCAGAGCAACTTGTAGAGTGGAGCCCAGCTGCTGGCAAAGCAGCTGGCAGAGTGGAGCAGCTGGCAGAGCAACTGGCAGAGCAGAGCAGTTAGTGGGACAGCCGGCGGAACAGAGGGGCTTGCGGTGAGGGCTGCAGCAGAACCCCATGGAGAGGCGGCATAGTTGGCCTCAGACCACCTAAGGTGCCCCTTAACCTGCCCTCCATTTCCACCCAGGCTTGGGAGGTGAGTCTCTGCAGATTAACTTTTGAACTCTGCACTGACCAGGAACAGAGACTCTTTGGCTGTTGGACTTTTGGGACTATTGGGTGATTTTGGGGGTTGTGGGACTCAAGAGCCAAAGGGAAGGACACAGCCTATTTGCTAGGAGTGGGGCTTCTGGTTCATAGTTTGTTTTATGAATCCTGTTTGTGGTGTTTCCCCAATATAATGCCACATCGTTTCTCTTTGTTATTAAAAGGCTTTTGGTACACTCAGACTCTGTGCTTGCAAGAGAGGAAGTATTGCCTCTTAGAGGTGCCCAGAGGGATGGTATATGGTTGTCCCAGGTCACTGGGTGGGGACTCGAGCCGGTTTTGTATTGTGTTATTGGAACGGAACCCCTGGATACTGAACCCAGACCTTGTTGCTGCCAACTCTGATAGGCAGAAGGGTTATATATATTAGCCAGGACGGGCAGGGATGGTGTCCCTACCCTCTGTTTGCCAGAAGCTGGAAATGGGCAACAGGGAATGCACCACTTGATGGTAACCTATTCTGTTTATTCCCTCTGAAATACCTGGCATTGGCCACTTGGTGAAAGACAGGATACTGGGCTATGCAGACCTTTTGTCTAATCTAGTATGGCTGTTATGAAGTTCTTATGTTATGCTAATGATACTTTTGTATATGGCCATGAGTGTGACTGGATGTCTAGCCAGCCAATGTTCACCTGACCAGTCACGTCCCTGAGTTTTAGTAAACACTCTTTTAGCTGGGAACACATCAAACCTTTTATACTAATTTCTTGATGATTAGAAATTATACAGTCTGTATGTCTCAGGCTAAGTCTAGAAGACTGAGCTATGAAGTGCCAATGACAAACACTGCTGCCAGAGAGGTGCAGTTCTTTTAGTCTCATTTTCTCTTACCTTACATACATTTTCTGTTTCATGATGTTCTATGTCAGGGATCGGCAATGTTGGCACGTGGGACCACACGGTAAGGACCCTTAGCGGGCCCCGCCACTTTGTTTACCTGACGGTTCACCGATCCTGGCTCCCACTGGCTATGGTTCGCCGTCTTGGTCCAATGGGGGCTGCGGAAGCGGCGGCCAGCACCGCGCCACTTCCCGCAGCCCCAATTGGACTGGGACGGAGAATTGCGGCCAGTGGGAGCCGCAGGCGGCAAAACTGCAGGTAAACAAAGTGGCAGGGCCCACTAAGGGTGCTTACCCTGCAATCTCGTGTGCCAACGTTGCCGATGCCTGTTCTATGTCCTCTGTCTCTCTCCAAAACCACTCTGTTTACATGCTGAAGTACTTCCCAAGTCACAAGCAAAAATAATAGTCACAAGCAAATCAGGAAAAAGCCTATCACTTTTCCTTCCTTAATACTACCATACAGATTATCTCCATTTTTCACATTTCTGTGAGATCTGATCTAAAGGCCACTGAAGTCAATGGAAACACATCAATTAATTTTAATTTGGCTTCTGATCAGGTCCATACAGCTCCAGACAACATGGTATTTGAATATCTCAAAAATGAATACATGAAGATCTATTTCTCTTTCCCCTTCAATCAGCAGGGACTGGACTCTGATTACATCTCTGTTTAAAACCTATTCCAGCTAGAAATTTTGTTGCAGAGTGAGATGCTTGGTGTCATTACACAAAATAAGACATGTCTTGGCTGCATCCTAGCAGTGCTATTAGCAGGACCAGTACAAGGTTATTTTGCACCCTATGCAAAAATTCCACCTTGAGCCCCCCTCTCCTTCACCCTCTTGCCCAGGTCAGAGGGCAATCTGGGCTCAGTTGCATCCTATGCAGCCACCCCACCCCCAGGGACACGGGCACAGAGCCCTTGCGCCCTCCCCACAGTGGGGCATTGAGCCCTCATGCCCCGCAGAGGGACATGGGCATGGAACCCTCGTGCGCCACTGTCCCCTGCCCCCCAAGCAGAACACGGGTCTCAGCCGCCGATCTCTAGTCGGAGAGCTTTTTGGCGCCCCCATATCTCTGCTACTAGTTTGCCTAGGGTTCCACCGGCTCTGGCTGCTAGCTGAAGTCTAGGAACAAAACTGAAGGATATGTATGTATCTAAATACACCGAGTTCTTTTCCATTTGTACTGATATGGAAAAATAGCTCATGTGTTCCTTTGGTTGAACTGCTGAAACTTGTACTGACTGATCACTGTTCCACAGTTTACATTATCAATTGCTGGATAAAAGGTTGCTACCACAGGACTGAAGGTCACTGAACTGGCTGAGAGTCACGGCATAAATGTCTTTTTAATCAAAGACATGCCAAAATTAAAGACAGATTTGTAGCCAGCTCTTAAGCTAAAATCTTGTCACGTGAAAGGGAAGATTAATGTGTTTTGTCATGGGGAAAGTATTTTCTGAATATCAATTTATTTATTTACTATTTTCCTTAAAAGGTCTGCAGGGACACCTTGTGGATTTGCAGCTGTTGTGTCCAAACAGCTTGTCAATGGGATACACTGCAAAGTAGTCCTGCCAAGAGTGCCATAGTGAGAGAATTGACTTTCCTATAAAGAAATTCTCCCAGGGAAATTAAGGACACACAGTTGGTTTTCTCTAACACGCTTTCATAAACCAATGTCACACATCAAATGCTGAAAGTCTTGAAAAAAGGAAGTTGGAACCCAAATGCAGAGTTTTGTTAAGCGGAATAGAAAGACTGTTGATCTAGGCTAACAATATGGGGCCAAAACCATCTCTGAAATATGCACACTGAAGTCACTGGATTTACGCAGTGTGATGAATGGAATGAACTTGACCTGTAGCTCAGGCTTGTCAGGGAACATCAGACAACTGGGAGACTGAGGACCTAATAGAGTCTTGATTTCCCCATGGATAACTAGCACACAGAAAATACTTCTGGTTTTTTGGGCCACTCTTTGGTGTGGTTGATTGATGGATTTCACATGCTAATCTAACTTACTCTCTCACTACCCAGGAGGTAGAAACCATGAGATGAAAGAAAAAAAATCCCTAGGGATTTGTAAATCACATAAAATATATGACAGAAATGATTTCATTGAGATTAGAATCTGAAATTCATCAGCCAGCACTATATATATATATATATATATATATATATATGTGGATTTTTTTTCAGCACACACAT
>ML677348.1:45741113-45851379 GCA_007922305.1 Dermatemys mawii | reverse complement strand
TCTCTCTCTCTCTCTCTCTCTCTCTCTCTCTCTCTCTCTCTCTCTCTCACACACACACACACACACACACACACACACGTTGCAACTGTGGGGCCATATAGAAACGCCTATCTGGATACTTCTATCTCGTTATATGTGTGAACCATATAAATAATCTATTTAAACTACGGATCATTTGCTGTAAGCTATTTCGTTAGTATCCCAAGACAGTTAATAGATATTTTTGAAAATCAAAACTTTGATATGAAGTATGAGCACTCAGTATTTATTTAATAGATTTGATTTAAATTTACTGAATATGATTATTTTTAATTTGAAAATCTGATTTTCAGCAACCTAACTCCTAAATTTTGATAATATATATTTATAAAGAGTGTTTGATTTTATTGATTTTACCAACTCTACTATTTAATATTGCTTTCAGGGCTGGTCTACACTAAAGCTGTAAGTCAACCTCAGTTACATAACTGAAGTCAATGTAACTTAGGTTGATTTACAGTGGTGTCTACACTGTGCCATGTCAACAGGAAGCACTTTCCCATTGACTTACTTTATGCTTCTCGGGGAGCTGGAGTACTGAAGTTGATGGGAGAGCACTCTGCCAGTTGACCAGTTCACCTTTTAGTAGACTGATTTATCTTTAGAAGAAAGTATGTGTGGGTCTGTACTTCTGTATTTAACTTGTTAGTGAGATGGGAAAACTGCTTCCCCATCCTGAGTTTAGGTAAAAGTAAGAATAATAAATTCTTAGCCTGTAGGTTTAAAGAAGCTTATACTGACCCATAAACTCATTGATTCTCTTCAGTAATTAAAATTAATTATCCCTTTTATATAGGTTTCTTAAAAGTGACATCAGTGAAATAGTTTAGTTGGAAGTCTAGCCACCTCTTGCTGTTAGATGAAATTATTCTCAGGCATTAAAGCTAAAAAAAGTCCAATCATTCAAGCACAATAAATGTATTGAGTCATTTTTGCACCGGTATATTTATTTTGAATGCTGGCCAAATTAACTTGTAGTTCTAAATAACCATAGCTGCCAATGCAAAGTAATTTTAAGCTACAACATATCAGCTTAAAGTGCAACTACAGCACAAGGCGTTACATATGTAAACTCTAGGTTGGGCTGGGCATTTCTTTTTAACAGCTTCTGATTTTCAGCATGAGCAGGTATATTACCAACACCAATTAATACGCGGTCAGATAAAACACTTTTTGGTGAAGAGGGGGAGATAAGACCAACATTACTTACTACTCACATTTGTTTATGTTCTTTCAAAAAATCTTCTAAATTCTCACTTCAGTTTATTAAAGTTTCTAAAAGAGAGGGTGGGGGGAAAAAGAGTCAGAGGTGTGTACAGCCAGCATTACTAAGGGTATGTCTACACTACCGGCCAGATTGGCGGGTTGCGATCGATACATTGGGGGTCGATTTATCACATCTACTCTAGATTTATCAATCCCTGTGCGCTCTCCTGTCAGCTCCTGTACTCCACTGCTGTGAGAGGCGCAGGTGGAGTGGCAACAGTCAACTCTCCGCCGTGAAGATGCCGCGATAAGTGGATCTAAGTACATTGACTTCAGCTGCATTATTCTCATAGCTGAAGTTGCATATATTAGATCGATTCTACCTCTTCCCCCACCGCTCCCCTCGCAGTGTAGACCAGGGCTAAGCATTCCTCTCCAATAGGCTATGGGTGCTTTCAGAAAGACAAATGTCCTGCATATTGTGCAGCATAAAGAAAACAATAAAGGCAGTCAAGTACCATTAATTTTAGCACAACCAAATTCTCAACTGAAATGTTCTTTTGCAAGGAACTATAGATTTTTAAGATTTATTTATTTGTTTTTTTCCCGTGATGTAGCATATTCCCCAACAGCCATTGTTCTATTGTTATTAGAATTGTCTGTGTTTGTGTATGCCTCCCCTCCTCACAAGGCATCTTAAATGAATTTGCTTTGCCAATTCAGTAGCAGAGCCAATACACTGCAATAAAAATTTCAGTCCCCTGAGTTACCACAGTGATGTATGTATGTGCATATATGTTTATCTGTCTTGGAACTATTTATTTGTGAGGCAGCGCTGTATATATTTTATACTGGACTGGATCATTCAGACCTCTCATGCACACTTATCAAATGGGATGTAAAGAATAAGGCACGGAGATCTGTTTCATCATCTTCTATGATCTGTGTTATGTAGGAGGTCAGACTAGATCATCCAAGCTGCTCCTCTGGTTTTGAAATATATGAATCTAAGAATCTGTGTTTCATCTGGTATAAACTGACACAGGTCAAATGGAGCTTAATGTAGCTATGCCACCAGCAGAGGATTTAATCCTATATGTTGCTTTGTGACATTACTGTGGAAAGTACTAATGCCACTAATTATACTGCATACTGATATTTTTTCAAGTATACCAATTTAACTTCTGAGCAATGTAATATAACAAATAGCATATATATATATATATATATATATATATATATATATATATATATATATATATATACACACACACACATACATATCAATCAAAAATAGAACTTCTTTTTACATGTACTGTAACCAAGGGTGTGAATCCTGATTGTTAAATATAAAACAAATTGAGTGTTAAGATTAGGATAATACTTTGTTCTTGTATAGTGTTTTTTATCCCTAGACTTCAAAAGAGATGAGTATCAAACTCATTTTTCAGATGGAGAAACTGACTAACAGAGCAGTGAAGCAAGGTTCCCAATGTCACCATCAGGACAGTGACAGGACTGGAAAAAGAAGAAATGGTTACTCACCTTCTCATAACTATTTTTTTTTGAGATTGTATAGCTGAGGTGCACATGCCCCATTACACTAGGGGTGTATGCACCTCATGGACAAGTGCTGGAGTTTTCCCTACACTGCAGGTTCCCTCGTGCTCTGATCCAAGGGTTTGAAGGGGTGTAGCTACAAATTCTTCAGTTCTTTCATACTGGATTCAGAGTCTATCATCTAAGATGTGTTGGGGAACGAGGGTTGGTGATGCAATGGACATCTTGAAGAACAACGGTGACAAGAAAGTGAATAAATATTTCTTCCAGTTATTGCATATGTCCTTTAGACTTGTTGATTCCCACACTGTTTCCAGTGGAGGAGGTGCTAGCAGTCTCATAAGAAAAAGTACTGCAAGACTGCTTTCCCCACATTTGTACGTTTCCTTGATGTGGTAGTAATCACATAATGTCTAGAAAAGGTGCAGACTGAAGACCACATTGCCGATCTGAAGATGTTCATAATGTGGACACTTCCAGCAAAGGCTGTGGGTTCTTAGTGTACTTTGGCTGAATGCACAGACAGCTTTTTGGAAGGCATGATATGTTTGGGCTTGTAGCTCATGACAATACAACCTGGTATGCCACTTGGAAAATTGCTGAACAGCTACAGTATGCCCTCTCATTTGCTCTACATAGGAGAGGAACGGTTAGGAAGAGACCTCAAAGTGATTTACTCTATCTCTATAAAAAGCTACTTCTCAGCAAACATTCAAAGTTTGGAGTTTTTGTTCATCTTTTTGATCACATATGGCTCTTGGAAAGAAGACTGGTAAATATATTGATTAATTGGAAATCAAATACTACTATGGAGAGAAACTTAAGGTGAGGTCCAAGATGTACCTTGTGCTTGTAAAAGATAGTATATGCAGGATTCATTACCAGGGTATGAAATTCTCTAACTCTACTCGCAAGGTGATAGCTACTAAAAAAGTTCTCTTTCACTCCGAAGTGTACCGATGAAAAGATGTGAACAGTTTGAAAGGGGGTTTCATAAGGGCTGATAACACTAAGTTCAAATCCCAGTGTGGTGCACCGTCTCTGATATGTGGGAACAATCTTTTTAGGACTTTTATGAACCTGATAGTTATAGAATTAGAAAATACAGGCCTGCCGTAATACAAAAGTGAATGCTGAGTTTGTGGCCAGGTGCACTTTCAGTCATAACAAATATTTCAAAATATTTTGAATTGTAAATTGCATTAAAGATGCCCTAAGACTAACCTCCCAAATAGAGAAATGCTTCCACTTACTAAGGTAAGTAGTCCTTGTTGATGATTTCCTACTGTTAAGCAGGACATTTTTGAACTGTTGTCAAACTGTGTGCCTCTTCTGGGTTTAGCCACTGAGGTACTGGGCCATGAGGTGTAGCAACTGAGGGTTCACCTGTCCGTAAATCTATCATATCAGGTCCCTGAGTAAAGATCAGGGTAATGGTTCCTTGATGGATAACTTTCACAGGTCTGAGTACCACAGTTGCCTTGCCCAGGCTGGCACGATGAATATAATTTTGCATCACTCTTGTTTCAGCTTGAGAATGACCATGGGAATCAGCAGCAATGGAGAGTAGTCATAGATTAGGCTCTTCTCCCATCCCTAGGATGGATGTGGGGCTACAGCCCACCCTTGAATAGAAGTGGGAGCATTTCATGCTCTGGCAGATTGCAAATAAATCCTGATTCTAGAATACCTCTATTGAGAGACCATTCATAATCCGAGGCGAAGAGCTGGCTTAAGCGGTCTGCCAAGAGATTCTGAACCCCTGGTAATTGTGTTATGCTATAAGAGTCAGGCAGTTCCAAAGCGTGGCTGCCTCCTTGCACAGGCTGATGATCTGGACCCCTCCTTCAGGTTGACATAGAATGCTGCTGTGGTGTTGTCAGTAAGTACCTGGATAGTCCTGCCCTGTATGAGGGGAAAGAACTGATGGCACACTCTGGTGTTTGCCCCTAACTCTAAGATATTGATGTGCTGCCTAGGCTCTTGAGTGGATCACACACCTTGAACTTGTAAGTCTCCTTCATGCACTCCCCACCCCATGGATGAAGGATCTAGTACCACAGAGAGAAGAGACAGAGAGAATGGGACTTCCCTGCAAACATTCTCACTAATCCAGGGATAATAGGACCTTGTTGGGGAAGCATACTAGTGTGTCCAGGTGATGCATCTGTGTCAGTACCCCGAACTGAACCATGACTGTAACCTCTGATGCACGTAACCTCTGATATGGAGCTTGGCATGGTGGGTAACATAAGAACATTCCACCATATGCCCCAGTAGCCCGAGGCCATTCCTTACTGAGGTTCAGGGATGGCATTTGAAGGACAGACAGAGATCTCATATAGCCAAAAACCTTAGTAGTGGCAGGGAAGCCCTGGTTAAGGTTAATCCAAGACAGTCCAAGTGAATTTTATTCTTTGGAGGGGGAGGTACGGGGATGGTTTTCAATTTGTTCATTTCCAGGCCTAAGCATGAAAACAGATGAAGTATCTGCTGGATACTTCCTTCTACCTGCTGATGGGACTTACCCCACACTAGCCACTCATCCAGGTAAAGATACATGTAGACATCCCTGTGGAGGAAGGAGGCTGCCACCACCACCATGCATTTGCTGAAAACTGTTGGCATGGATGTTAGGCCAAAGGATAGAACTGTGAACTGGAAATGACCTCCTACAAAGAACCTTAAAAAGTTTCTATGGCCTGAGTGGATCACCATATGGAAATACACATCCCTCAGTTAAATAGCAGCATATCAATCTTCCTGCTCTAATGAAGGGATAATAGTTGTGCAGGAAGCCATATGAAACCATAGTTTCATGATGTACCTATTCAAGGTCCAAAATGGCCTGAGACCCTGTCTTGCTCTGGGTATTAGGAAGTAGTGGGAACTCTTCTGCCCCACTACCAAGGAAGCAGTTTTTCTGTAAGTCCCAAAGAACACAGAAACATGTTCTTGCCTTAGTACAGACTTGTGATCATTCCCTGAAAAAGGATAGAAAAGGTGGGAGGGAAGTGGGGGAAGACAGAAACTGCAGTGTATATCCAGATTCCACTGAGCTTATCACCACTTATCTGAGGTGATGGATCACTTATAAAATGTGACAGCTTGCTCCAGAAAGGGGAGGGGAGATTCTTGGTGATATAGAATGTGGTCAGTAGTCCAGCCTTGCTGGAGGCATCAAAGAGGCTACTTTTTTGCCTACAGCTGTGTGAATGAAATGGGGGTGGAACTGAATGGGTTTTCATCTGTACTGATCCACCTGTCTGGGCATAAAATAATGCTGTCTTGGGTAAAACATTCAAAGGAGCCTGCTAGCCACATTAGCCATTCTGGCCATTCTGCTGGCCCCTTTCCTCGCTGGACAAGCCCAGGCAATGAATCGAGAACTGTATTCATTAACTTTCAGGATTACCCGAAAGTTAAAATAGCCATCCTTGATTATTTAGACATTATGGGGGACACCCATCACCAGTGATTCTGGGAGGAGACATATCCCCCATTAGCACAACCCCAAGTAGTGCCTCCACACTTGAGACATGCTGTTTAAAGCCAGAAGCCAGGACAGGGGTACAAGTATTGGGACTTGTGTTGGAGAAACAGTTCACTGGTTCGGGAAAGGGCCCAGGTTCTAATACAGGGATCGGCAGCGTTGGCATGTGGGACTGCAGGGTAAGCACCCTTAGCGGGCCCTGCTGCTTTATTTACCTGGTGTTTCACCAACTGCGGCTCTCACTGGCCGCTGTTCACCATCCCGGTAGAAGTATCTTTCAGTGAGTGGAGGAAACCCATTTTCCTGGTCCCTAAACTGGATGGGATTGTGCAATTTTGTATCGATTTCTGCAAAGACATTGCATCGTCTAAAATCAACACTTACCCCACACCAAACATGGATGAGTTACTGGAGCGTCTATGGGTGTCTGAGTATACAACTACCATTGACCTTACCAGAGACTACTGGCAGGTCCCCCTCACTTAGATTCCTGAGGGAAAAAATGAGCTATTTCCATGTCCTTCAGATTGTTCCGGTTCTATACCATGCCATTTGGATTCCATAGAGCAGCTGTAATCTTCCAGAGGTTGATGGATAAAATCATGTGATACCCATGGACAATATGCCTCCATATACCTGGATGACATTGTCATCTATAGCTGACATTCAGAGGAACACTGAAAAGTTGGCAGCAGTACTTCAATCCCTCAAGGATGCTAGGTTAATGGCCAGTCTGGTAAAATGCAAAATCAGGAATCACGAAGCTATATACTTAGAATATGCATTAAGCAGCAGCCATCTGTTATTCTTAGTGGACAAAGTCCAGGCTTTGATGAACTACCCTATTGCTTCAATGAAATAACAAGTGCAACAATTCCTGGGATTAGTTGGTTACTACCAACATATTGTACCAGGATTCACCACAATCGCAGAGCCCTGGACAAACCTCATAAAAGACAAACACCCCAGGAAACTTGAGATGGGGCTTTCAGACACTTAGCAGTGCCTCTGTAGAGTATAGTCCTTTTTAACCTAGATTTTTCAAAAACGAGTCCTGTTACAAACCAATGTCTTGCCTAGGGGCAATGCTCTCTCAAATGTTCAATGGGGAAGAACATCCAGTACTACATATCAGCAGGAAGCTATTCCCTGGAGAAAAAAGCATACCAAATCATAGTAACAAAGGCATTAGCACTGTGGCGGTGCTGGGGACTCCATACACTACTAAGTATTCCCTAATTATTGGGAAACCTCTTTTATTTATTAGTGACCACACAATCATCAGAGTTGTGAACATAATGATGGAGACCAACCCTTACAGAAAGCATTTGTGTTTGTCACTACAGTCCAATAAGTATCAGGTTTACCACCAAGCTGGCAAGACTCAGCAGAATGCAGATATTTTTCTCCTGCAATGGGGGAATTCCCCCTCTCCATTCTAACACATTTACCTCAATCATGAGAGGGAGGATATGTGATGGGGTGACAAAGAGATTAAAGAGCTACTGTGGGCAGTGCTGACTCCTCCCATCTGGCCCTGTCAATCATGTCAGGAGTGAAGTAAGTATTTAAAGGCAGGAAGTTCCAGACAGTTGCTGCGTTGTTCTGGGAAAGATCAGGTATCAAATCTACAGCTCCCAAGGGAGACCCCTGAAAAGCTTCAGGGAAGTTGCCCTCAAGAAGGTCACATAGGGGCCCTGCAAAGACACAGCAAGATCTGGTATACCAGGTATGGAGGATAAGTTTGGAAAGCACAAAGATGAGCTGTCAACGTCCTGGGATCAGGGAAGCTGAGACTATACTGAAAGGATTGTGAAGTAGGAGCCAGGAGTCCCATTCCCTTCAAATGCAATCAAATTATTCTGCTCAATTTAGTGTCCCTGAGACTCCTGTTTTTGCACTCTATGGATGGAGGCACTCTATGAACCCATCAGCAGTACGGGGATTGTATTGCTAGCCCGAGCCACTGCCTATACTACCCACTGCCACACTGCTAAGTTTAGTGCTCCTAGCTCAAGCAGTGTGTCTGACTATCTGAGTTGGAAAGCAGGCTTCCAGCTGAAGTGTAGAAGTACTCACAAATACCACTTAGCCAAATTGCTGCATCCCATATGGAAAATGGATGAAGCAAGAAGGCTTCTGCTTGGAAGTTACAATGAGTGTTCTCAGTGATTCTCCTGAGAAATTAAAATGGAAGGAACTAGGATATTTTTCTCTGGCAGTGGCTAGTCAATCAAAAAATGGACTAGGCTGACAGTCAGATAGCAACAGAATACATTTTAGAATAGTTATGCCAAATGATGTCTCCCTAGCGAACAGCTCCATTATGCAAAAAATGAAGTACAATAATGGGTCCCTTTGGGATAAATACTCTGTCTTGAAGTTCACCCAAGCCTCTTTCAATAACTAAAATCACGTTTACACTTAGGGATGCAATTCCCAGCTTGTATAAACATATGCTAACTCACATTGATCTAGAGAGCTAAAAACAGCACTGTTGCCTCCGTACCACAGGCAGTGGTGAGTGGCAGCATGGGCTAGCCACCCTACGTACATATCCATGAGGTCCAGATGGGTTTGTACTAAAGGTGGCTAGCCTATATCGCTGTTCACCCCTGCCCATGCTACCACAGCTACACTACTATTTTAAGGGCACTAGATGGATGACAGCTAGCATCTGTCTGTATGAGCTGGACATCACATCCCTAACTCCAGGTGCAGACATACCCAAAGAGAGAGCCAATTGCCCAACAGAAAAAGTGGTAAGGGCTACCTACTCTCCAGTGACATCAACAGCAAGAGACATATGTGGCTGATCTCTCCTGTCCTACTTGTGAAGTATCTCCCATATGCTGTGCAGTCCTAATGAGGAGAGAGAAGAAGTCTGGGATAGGCATTTGTGCTGCATGAATGTTAGAGAGATTACTGAGCTCCCTCTACCTCTGCAGCAGTGCAGTGGCCAAGCTCATAGGCTTTAAAGGTTCTTCTTTTTTCTGTGCAGCAGGCTTATTTTTCTTCTATATTAGCCAGTCTGCTGAAGAACCAGTAGATGATTTTTGGCTCTCATCTACTGCAGTATAAATCCTGAGAACTAGAATTACTTCACTAGAGTTATTTCAGATATACCTTGGTGTAACCAAGAGCCAAAATTAAGCCCAAAAGACTTCATTTAAATCAGTGGTTCTCAAACTTTTGTACTGGTGACCCCTTTCACATAGAAAGCCTCTGAGTGTGACCCCCCTTATAAATTAAAAACACTTTTTTATATAGTTAACACCATTATAAATGCCGAAGGCAAAGCGGAGTTGGTGTGGAGGCTGATAATTTGTAACTCCTCTGCCCCCCATGTAAGAACCTTGTAACTCCTTGAGGAGTACCAACCCTCAGTTTGAGAACCCCTGATTTAAATGAACAAATAAATATGCATAATTCATAGCTATATGTTTACAAAGAACCTGATGCACTGCAATATATCATAGGGAAGTGACAGCTGCCCTTCATAAGATTTATATACTTTTAAATATGCCTTTTACTTAACCTACTAAATATCTAATTTGGTAAACATAAATATTTTGAAAATGTGTATAATTTACTTGATTGACAGTAATGGCTTCTTCTGAATCAGCGTAGTCTGGTGACTCAAAATATACACTGAATTCATATATAATTAGGGAACTATTTAAACAGCTATTGAAATTTAATAGCTGTCATGCATGCACACCAAGTGCACATGTGCAGACTGTGAAAACTTTAGCTCCATACTAAATATCTCAGAGATTTATTTTTCCCGTTGTAAGTCACTATTCTTCATGATAGGCTAATGCCTCAATGATTTAATCTTCAAAGTCCCCAGTTTGATTGCAGTCTTTGATACTCTTGACTTTTCCCTCCGGGCTTCTCCTCACTTGGCTTTCTGGGACAGTTTCTTTGTCGCTCTTCCTTTCTGTTGGAATCTCTTAAGGCTCTGTCTGTGGACCTACTGCCTATCTTCCTCCTCCCATTCCATGTGTTTAACTTTCACCTTTATGCTAATGATTGTTAAATATACTTTTGCACATCTGCTCCATCTCCAGTACAAGCTTGTAGCTCTCACTATTTCACTAACACCTCATCTGGGTAGCATGCCATCATTTCAAAGTCAACATAGCCAAAAAACATTTCACATGCTTTACACTATCCTTGGTCCCTGCCTTTTAGACTCAGAAGCTGAGAGTAATATTTGACTACTCCCTCTTGATTTCCTCCAGATCATGTCCAAATCCTGTTGATTCTTCCTCTACAGCTTTTCAAAATCCCCCTCATCCCTCCTGTCCTGATGGCTAATTCATCTGGAGACAATCTAATTAGACAAGAAACCGACAAAAGCAGGGGATCAAGATACACAGGCAAAGCAATCACTGCAATTATAGATGCACATGTTTCTTGTTTCACATTTTTCTCTGCCCTCACAACAGTCAATATGGGTAGGATGTGGGAGAGAGACACAGTCAGACACAATCAGAATTAAAATTTGTATTAAAGCTAATGTTAAAAAATATATAATACATAGGTTGAGAAAAGAGTGTCTGTACATCTGGGTATAATGCTTAGATTATCCACAAATATAAAGTCAGTCTTTAAAGGTCATATGATACATAGAGTACATAATCAGCAATAACCCAAATTTAGGAGAATAGATTTAACAATATACTTTAGATATTAGAATTCAAATACTCGAACACATCACTCATGAAAAGTTGTACAGAGATTTGGTTGTGGAAAGCAAAATGTATCAATGCATTGAGATTGTCACTCATTAATTGAGGATTAGGTTGGTTGTACATTTAAAAAATACAATCCATGAGGAAAGTATTACTAAATCACAAGTATACTGACAGCACTTCGGCCTAACCTGTTAGGTCAGTGATTTGTTGTAGGCATCAAGGAAGAGGTATGTCCTGAGTAAGGATCTGAATGAAGAGAGAGTAGTGGCCTCATGGATCAGTTCACTGAGGATATTCCAGGTATAAAAGGGCAGTGTGGAAGGAGGAATGAAGAAGTAGATGGAATAAACTAACTTTGACTTACATTATTACAGGGATTGGTAACCTTTGGCACGAGGCCTGTTAGGATAAGCCCCCTTGTGGGCTGGGCCAGTTTGTTTACCTGCTGCATTTGCAAGTTCGGCTGATCGCAGCTCCTACTAGCCATACTTTGCTCCTCCAAGCAAATGGGGGCTGCGGGAACTGGTGCAGGCTGAGGGACGCGCTGGTCACCACTTCACGCAGCCCCCCTTGGCCGGTAGCCAGTGGGAGCTGCAATTGGCTGAACCTGCGGACATGGCAGGCAAACCAACCGGCCTGTATAAACAAACTGTGAGCCAAAGGTTGCCAGTCCCTACATTATTATAAAAACTGTTACACTTCTGTTTTATTCACAAGACATTTAATTTAATAAAACCATTTTTCTTTTTTTCAAATTGAAAAAAAAAATATGCTTCCAGGACAAAGACTGACTCTAGTATGCCACATCAGTCTTCAAGTGAAATAATTTTAGTGCTTAGTTCTAAGCTTCCAAAAGTATAATGACAGTGCTTTTTTGTAATGGCAATGCCTTAACAGAATGTTAATTCAAGCGCTTTGAAGAGCACCTCATTGTAAACTTTTACCTATGGTTTATATATGTAGAATATAGGATCTATCTATCTATCTATCTATCTATCTATCTATCTATCTATCTATCTATCTATCTATCTATAGCAATTGCATTAAGAAATTAATAATTTTATGCAATTATAGGCTTTATGTTGCAGTATATTTATTGAAACAAAATAAATCTATATCTATACATATTATGGTGCTGTTCTCACCACCCAGGTTAAGATTTATCCATATTTCCTCAAAGGAAAACACTATTTTGTAAATGTTAAGACTTGATTCAGTAAAGAACTTTAGCAGGTGTTTAAGTACTTTGTAGAACAGTTTTCAATGTGTTGAGAACTGTAGATTTACAAATCCTCTTCAAGGCCCTGAATCAGGGCCTTAAATAGGAATTTTCATAAAATTATAGAAGATTAGAGCTGGAAGAGACCTAAGGAGGTCATAAAGCCCAACCCCTGCTCAAAGATGCACCAACATCAACTACATCATCCCAGACAGGGCTTTGCCAAGCAGGTCCTTAAAAAGCTCTAAGGATGGAGATTCCACCACCTCCCTATATAACCCATTCCAATGCTTCACCTTTGGTGAAAGAGTTTTTTCTTATATCCAACTTAGACCTCCCCCACTGCAACTTGAGACAATTTCTCCTTGTTCTGTCATCTTCCACCACTGAGAACAACCTAGCTCCATCCTCTTTGGAACCCCCCTTTCAGGTAGTTGAAAGCTGCTATCAAATCCGACCTCACTCTTCTCTTCTGCAGACTAAACAAACCCAGTTCCCTCAGCCTCTCCTCATAAGTCATGTGCCCCAGCCCCTTGATCATTTTGTTGCCCTGTGCTGGACTCTCTCCAATTTTTCCACATCATTTCTGTAGTGGGAGGCCCAAAATTGGATACAAAACTCCAGCTGTGGCTTCACTAGTGCCAAATAGAGGGGAATAATCACCTCCCTCGATCAGCTGGCAATGCTCCTACTAATGCAGCCGAATATGCCATTAGCCTTCTTGGCAACAAGGGCACAATTCTGACTTATATCCAGCTTTTTATCCACTGCAATCCCCAGGTCCTTTTCTGTAGAATTGCTGCTTAGCCAGTTGGTCCCCAGACTATAGCAGTGCATGGGATTCTTCCGTCCTAAGTGCAGGACTAGGCATTTGTCCTTGTTGGACCTCATCAGATTTCTTTTGGCCCAGTCCTCCAATTTGTCTAGGTCACTCTGGACCCTAACCCTACCCTCTAGCATAACTACCCCTCCCCCCAGCTTAGTGTCATCCACAAACTTGCTGAGGGTGCAATGTATCCCATCGTCCAGTTCAATAATAAAGATGTTGAACAAAACCAGCCCCAGGACTGACCCCTGGAACACTCTGCTTGATACTGGCTGCCAAATAGACATCAAGCTGTTGATCACTACCCATTAAGCTCAACAATCTAGCCAGATTTCAATCCTTTTATAGTCCGTTAATCCAATCCATACTTTTAACTTGCTGACAAGAATACTGTGGGAGACCATATCAAAAGCTTTGATAAATTCAAGATATATCACATCTACTGCTTTCCTCACAGAGCCAACTACCTCATCATAGAAGGCAATCAGGTTTGTCAGGTATCAGTTTTCAACAGAGAGTTGTGGGTGTTCAGAAAGGGGACTTTTCAAAACAGATTGTGGGAAATCCGTGTTCTTTAGAATATGCTGTCCTTGTCACCATCCAAGATATCTCAGTGCTTAGGCTTTTGCCGAAGCCCCTGGTTTTATATAACTCTTTCTCATTCATTCCCATTCTTGTCTTCCCTTGTTCCTATGCTATTGATAAATTCATATATTTTTAAGGCCAGAAGGGACCACTCTGATCGTTTGGTCTGACCTTGGCATAACACAGCCATAACATTTCATCAGTATTTCCTGTATCTAACTTTATAATATAGCCCATCTTTTAAGAAGACATTCGATTTTGATTTATAGACTTGAGGTGATGGAGAAATTACTACATCCATGGGTGAGAGGTTCCTATGTTTAATTATTATTAAAAATGTATTTTATTTTCAGTTTGACACTTCGACTGTCCTCATCTTGGATTTCTGTGGCCAGTGAGACTGTACTGAAACCTCATCCACACCAGAAATAACAATAAAACCTCATAAATAGGTGGGGGGAGGGGATGGGGTGTGTGTATGAACGATGGATACAGGGTATGTGACAAAGTCAGGCTGGACAGTGTTGTATAAAAGCTAGATGGAATATAAGAATGAACTAAATGTAACAAGTGCCATAGAATAGAAAAAAATGTACAAAGAACTCTGTTTCCCCAGACCAGAAACAAAAACATGAGGCCTGTGTTGTAACTTGCAAGGTCAAACTAAACTAATTGTACCAGCACAATCTAAGACAGAAAGTCTGTTTTGCGAAAGAGAAAAGAGAGTGACTTTGTAAAATAGTTATGTAGAAACTGCTACCCCTGTTATGCTGTACTACTGACTTTATATGATAGATGGGCCAAACAAACTATTGTGATCTGCTACGCCCTAAAATTAGATATATAAAATAAAGAATACCTGAAAGAGTAAAGATAGCGAGATGTTTGTTAAGTTAATCAGTTAGAGGAATGTATGTGAATGTATGTATGGTTTAGATATTAAAGCAAAGAAGTTACCAGAACCAGCAAAACTACTGTTTCAACACTGCTGGGCTGAAGAATGTTCAGTGTGAAGATAACCAGACAACCCTAAAGGGCAAGCCCGTATCTACACAACCTTCACCAGATGATGAGGCTGAAAAGCTGAAGAACAAGATAAAGGAGGTACCCCACAGTCACCATGAAGGTGCCATATACTGATTGATTATCACTTCAAGTGTTGCAACAGCATGACAGTGCACTTTCCATAGACTTGAATGGGGACAGACTCCTATAAGAATCCAACTCATACAAAGGGAAACTGAGTCTAGTTCTGCTACCATCCATTCTCCAGGGGCATCCATGTGCACAGTGGACGAGGCTCAGCCCCACCCTTGTGAACAAGCTACCTGGCCAGTAGCTTGCCACAAGCAATGTTTAGGCCGGTCACTATAACAACTTTGCAGAACTTTATAGGAATAAATGAATGAGTGCATGTGTATGTGTGTGTGTATGCAGTAGGGAAAATTAGTGATTGATTGTCTTTTCTTTTCTTTCTGTACTTACAATAAAAGTAAGTTGCCTTCTCTCCCTTATAAGAACCTGCTGGTCTTTATTTGGTATAACAACAGTTGCAAGAGGGTGTGAGAAGGCAGATGTGTTAGCCCTAGAATGTTAAAGGCCCTCTTCCCTATAAACAGAGGAGGGATTATCTCAAGTTGATTAGGAACACCTAGATCCAGTTAAGGACTGCCTGAGACGTTTTAAAACCAGGAGGGAGAGGGAGACAAGCAGGTACCAAGCTAGTGGAACCAGGAAAGTAAGCTTTTCCAGGAGGGGAGGCTGCGCTCCTCCCCATAGAGGAAGTAGGCAAGCCTGGGTGCCTGCTAGAGGAAGGACTGACACCCAGTGATGAGGCAGGAGAAGGTATCCACCTTTGCTTTTGTGCTTATGGGACTATTCCCTTTTTGTTTGGTGGAGGATCACCCCATAGGCTACCCTGAGACCTACCCAAGAAATACATCCAAAGAAGCACAGAAGCGGGGAGAAAAAATGCTGCCCTGAGTGGGGTGGCGTGATTTACCACAGACCCGCCATTGCCAGAAGGGGAAGTGGTTGGTCCGGTGAGACAAAGGAGGTGCTTTGACACAGATGATAGAGATTCGTTTGACTGCGGAGCTGTGCAAATCAGACAGCATGTTGACTCTGCACTAAAGGTGAATCTAAGCATCTAATCTTCATGTATCATTCTTCATGATTTTCAAGGATATTTAAACATCATACTTCACGATTTTCAAGGATATATAAACACATAATACAGGCATGTCGCATCTTAGGCGTATTTAACATATGCGATTTCAGCTTTACGCGGTCCACAAAAAAAAAAAGGGATTTTTTTTTTAACTTCCTGCAGGGGGCGCCATGTCGCCTCCCTTTGAAGTGAATGGGTTCTGGCTATACGCAGTTTTCGCTTTATGCGATAATCGCAGAATGGAACCCTTGTGCAAGACGCAACAAGCCTGTAATTGCAAAGTAGAGATCTGTTACACTTGATGCTCCACTGGTGTAAGTAACTTTTTTTGTGTCCAGGTAGCTCTGAATCAGGGGCTGCAATCAGGTCCCTTTATGACCCTCACTCCACTCTGTCCAAGTGTCAAGCCCTGAATTTTCCTAACACATAATCTGTACATGCTTCCTGATTTACCCTCTGATTGGATGCTGCTAAGTACTGCGCTGGTCAATGGATACCCTGATCGCAGGACCACATGTACAGGTGGGGTCCCAAAGAGTATGATGTCCACTATTGGGAAGTATCCTCAGAAATGCTGATGCAAATTTATTGACTGCTCAACACTGAACAGAAATAATCCTTAGGTGTGCAGTATCAGATCTAAACTTACAAGATACATACGTTAAAGAGGCTTGGATGCCTAGAAGTGAGTATTGTGACAACACACTATTTTCAGACATCTTTCCAGAGTGGCCAATTTACAGTGTTTAAAGCATGGACAAGAGATGAGGGAGAAGGTGGAGAGGCTAAATCAATTACTAATGGGCAGTCAAAGGTGATGGGGAGGACGTAAAAGAGTGCGAAGAAGGCAAAGTGGAAACCCTCCAACATGACCCAGAAACTGAGAACATAGTTATCTTTCTTGAAGAAGAGCTACTGGTCAAGCTCTCAGAAACCTTCTTTCCAAACATAAAGTAGAGGAAGTGGGCTCAGGAGATAAATCAGGTAAATGCCGGGCAAGCCAACCAGTTCAGTTCTAGACATAAAATGTGCGACACATTTTGCTCCCTCAGCCATACCAGATTCCACTCTGCTAATATCACAACAGAATCAAAGGGTAAACCTAAGGATCTGTGGCAAGTTAGCATAGAGATTCTTGAGATACCATACTAAAATATCTAATTTTGCAGACTAAAGCTATTGTGTTTGCATGAGTGTTGCAGAACTTTAGGTATCTTCACATCTTCTCCTGCACAAATGAAGCCCAACTATGTGTTCTTTTCAACCCTAGCAATCAGTTTGTATTAGCCTTGAAAAATGTAATGACCCAAGCAATCTTCAGAAGTAAAATGGATAGAAATTCTCTCTCTCTCCACATGAAAGATGAGATTCTACTTCATGGGGCCCGAAAAGCTGGCTATATTAATTAGGAATTCATGCAAACTCAGTTTAGCTTGTCAGTGAATTAGGAACATTAGGTATAAACACTGTGCAGGAAATATGTGACTGTGGTCCATACTATGCTAACTAACATTAACACTAATTATAAGGAACACAGTCTTTAGCCAATCCCTTGCCTCTAGGTGGTGTTAATGCTCAAACTTTCTATAAGTGATGTGTCACAACATAGCTTTTCTCACTCTGAGAATCTAAGATGCTTCATTTTTTATTGCTGTGCGTTGATCTTCTATATGTGTTTGGTATTTTTGATTGTCAATATTCTCTATGATTTTTCTAATGTATATACTTTGATTTATATGTTTATTTGATTCTATTTTTTGGTTGTTATAATAAGTGCCTATGTGTTAGGAGCAACAAGTCATTATGATGAGATTGATATTGGGTGAACTTTAACATACTTCTGCAGTCTAAGACGAAAATAATGTGTGTTGTCTAAAACATTCTCAGTGCCCTACAAATTGCTGAGGTGTGTTTGAATAGCCTCAGTTAATTTAAGATAACAGAAGGAATCCAAGATGCATTTTGTTTTATGCATTCTTTGTCCCACGTGAATCTGGAACCCACTTGCTTGTGCCAACCTTAAGCCTTGGAAGAAAATGTACATTTTTCTTTGCATTCCTTGTGTTTTTACTTTCTATCTTTAGGACATATTAGTTGTTTACCTGAGATAGTGGATGGTGGACTCCTTGCATGAGTTTTGGCAAGGGGATGGTATAGTCTTCTCCTGTCCCATTTTCCTGCTCCTGCAAAGCTGGGCAATGGCCAGTCAGAATTTGGCACACTGTAAGTAATAACTTGTGATTCAGCTCCTCAGCTCCACTGACGTCAATGGGGTTATGTCAAGTTCCACCAGCAGAAGAGGTAGCACTATATTTATTAATTTCAGCTACCTACCTAAGGATTGTTAATTCAGTACTTGCATCCTTGCAAGTAATAAAGCAGGAGATGTTACATACTGTCAGATACTGAGTAATTCGAGAAAAAAAGAATCGTAGGTTATGGAAATCTATCATTTTTCTTATTAACATTCTTCTTCCAGTTCAGACAGAACTTAGCCTTGCCATACATATACACTGTAGCATAGTAAAATTTTATTCACTTTAATCTGCCCCACGGTAGCATTTGTCTTACAAATGACATGTGCTCTCGCAGGCGTATGTAAGTTTTTAAGAATCAGTATTTTGGTGTAATAAAATTATTATGGACTTTTTATGCAATATGTTGCCATCGCTTAATTTCATTTGGCTATGCAATGTGATTTACCCAATTTCTTAATGATTACATTATGAATAATTAATACTTATTCATTTTCAGTGCTGGGAAAACATTTATCTAAATTACACAGAAAACTGCTTGTAACCGTTTGTATGTTACCCAAGTTTCCTCTTTCTCAATTACTGTGCATTTTAGAAATTCACTCAAGAAGATTCTATTGTAATTAATATACCAGTAAGGCCTTTATTGAGGCCACATTGCACTAAGGACTGTAAAAACACACAGTGTATGCCCCAAATAGCTTACAAGAAGCAACAAGTATCAAACCCAATAAGAAGAGGGGACAGAGACAATTATTATATTTTTTCAGCAGAATATTAGTATGCAAAGTTGAAAGTTCATTCCATAGTAAAATAATTTTACTTTTTTGTTTTCCCTTTGCCTGCTGGTACTTTTAATATGATTATTAATTTTATTGTTGGGAAATGTTTAAAATTTCTTTTGAAAGACAATGGGTAAGTTTCTCAGTAGTGACTAGTGATTTTGAGTGACTAGCTTGAGATAATTTAAGGAGGCCTGATTTTCAGAAAGTGTTGAACATCCACTCTCTGAAAAACAGATCCCTTAAAGTATCCCCAGTTGCTCACCCAAAAATTGAGGCATGAAAAATCAGTGGACACTTTTGAAAATCTTAGCCAAAGGGTCTGATTCAGCATTCAATATTCATTAGCTTTTGAATTCAGGAGACTAGACTATTATGTGTCACAGGACAAATGCTGACTCTGCAGCAGACCAAACTATTAAAAAGATTGGTATGTTTGCTGTGTAAAGGGCAAAAACTGTAGCGCAGAGTATCCAGTAATTATGAAGCTTCTTTGAGGAGAGCTCACATACATTAGTGTTGCTACTAGAGTCTCTGAATCCTTCTCTCAGAATGGGTTTGGTTACTTCACAGTACCTAAATCATTATTATGCATCCACTAGATAGTGGAAAAAACATTACTGAATGAGTCATAAATAGTCTAGAGTAATGCTAATTTTTCTAGCACAACTACAAATTCCAGAACTGTAATTCTCTTCCTCATTAGGTGTCCTGTTATTATGTAAATGACACCTGAAATGTGAGTTTCTATTGCCCCAAATCCGATTCTGAATATTATCCTCTCTGAATCAATGTTGCTTGTACTTTGAAAGAGAGAAACAAAAAAATTATAAAATACACCAAGAGGATGAAATATTCAAGTCAGATACTGGATCTTAGGTAGGTGATCAATTTAAGGAACACAGCTACGAGAAAAAAAGGTGGGGGGAGGCATCAGAGAGACTAGAAGGGAAATAAGAATAGGTGGGTATAAAAGAAAGGATCCAGGGCACCTAAACCAGGATGAGGAATGTAAGTACAGAAAGCAGCAAATGAGTTCTGTATGATTAAATGGAGTAAGAGCTTGGAAGATTTGATTATTTTGCCAAACATTGAACCCCTAATGTTTGAGCAGGTTCAAAATTTGTACAAAACACTTCTCCCATTTTTGTTCAAACTGGTTTTTGATTGTGTGTTTTAAGGGTTTCTGACAAATAAATCAAAAAAGCCAATCAGCAATATGTACACAACAATTAAAAAGGAAAAAGATATACCCAGTTGAGATTGTAGAGCAGGGATCGTCAACGTTGGCACGTGGGACCGCAGAGTAAGCACCCTTATCTGGCCCCACTGCTTTATTTACCTGGTGTTTCGCCGATCCCACCTCCCACTGGCTGCGGTTTACCATCCCGGTTCAATGGGGGCTGCGGGAAGCGGTGGCCAGCACCGTGCTGCTTCCCGCAGCCCCTGTTGAACCGGGACGGCGAGCCGGGGCCAGTGGGAGCCCCGGTCTGTGAAACGCAAGGTAAACTAAGCGGTGGGGCCCGCTAAGGGTGCTTACCCTGCGGTCCCACGTGCTAACGTTGACGATCCCTGTTTTAGAGTTACAATATGGAAAGGAGTCAGATAAAAATATTAAAGGAGTAGAATAGAGTGATAGTGGGATTGTATTTTTCCCTTGCCCAAATATACAAGGAAGTAAGGAAACACAGTGGCAGCGCAAGGGTGACATCCTGCCCCACTGACTTTAATTTCTACAAAATCATGAATCCACGGCGGAGACTCAGGACATTGTGGTCAAAGTGAATGTCCAGACTGTTTTATTTCCTGTTTACACAGGTTATTACTGTAGTATAGTGGTACTGTCTCTTTAAAATTAGTCATGTATATTCACCGGAGAGCCTCTAGTGTAAGGACGTCTCTCATATGATGCAGGTACACTCAAGGTCTGCATGCTGTGAGGATGTAGGAGCCATCTTGTCATATAACTAATAAAGAGGGATATACTTTTAAATGAGACTCACCACCTTGCTGTAGTGTATGTCTTTGTTTGCTACCCTGAGTAGTGGCTCTAAAGAAACATTCACAACCAACATGGCAGATTTCACACCAAAAGCTTTCCTCAGGAACTGGGCAAGGAGTCCCATGGCTCAAAACCAACATTTGCTGGGAGGTGCAACAAGCTGACTAGCAGAGGGCAAAGCAGTGTACTACAGAAAGGAATGCACTACATTCTCCTCCCGCAAAGCACTATGAAATGCAGTGCCTTCAGTGATCCCGTGGAGTAGTATGCCTTCCACACCTCACCGTACTTCAGACTTGTCTTAATTCTCCAAACATATGGCAGAATGATACGTGCTAAAATCCCATTGAAGACCTCAGGCCATTGAGAAAAGTTCCAGATAATTTGCTTGTCAGAACTGCACCTCCAAGTCTTCTGAGGTTCATTTGTGTCCAATTTCACACAAGACCTATAGAAAAATAATCAATTCAGCTGACAAAATTCACGAGAGATGTTTTGTCAGCGATGACTAGATGCAGGTGGTCTTTAAAAGTTATTTAGTTATTTATTTAAGGAAGAACATCAAAAAGTAGAAGAACCGAAAATGAACTCAGAAATCTGCAGGTACTGTAAGGCCAGGGCAATTATTTAGTATTTTGCACTGATAACAATTGTTTCCCACTGGATTTTGTGTGTTTGTGAATTTGTTTCTGTGGTGTGTTAAATATTTTATCTAGCTACAGATGTTCTAGTTAAGAACAAGGGTGTTAATATTTTAATTGCAGGTTAGTAGCAGATGCTATACAGATTTTTATTTTATTCTTTGGGGAAAACCTTATTTATGTTGCAAAGTCAAACACTCAGAAGTTAGAAAATACGCATGTTATTTACACAACCTTAATTCACCCCAGGTGCATTATGATAATGTTCCACCTTATGGTACCTTAAGCACCATGCCGCTTCCCACAGCCCCCATTGGATCAGAGCAGTGAACCACGGCCAGTGGGAGCCACGATTGGCCGAACCTGCGGACATGGCAGGTAAACAAACCATCCCGTCCCACCAAGGGTGCTTACCCTGGGGGTCTGCATGCCAAGGTTGCCGATCCCTGCTATAGACAACCACATAGATCATCTGAAGGAGAGGAACCTTAGAAGAACTCTGACAAAGGAGCTCACACTTTAATAGCTGTAGTATGTTGTCATTCTTTTATGTGCACTAGAACTAGAACGGGCTGAGACACTTTGCCAATGGGTTTCACAGATGACGTCAAAGGAGTGGTGATACTCAGGAATCTTAGGTTCCACTCCAGACTCTGGAGGGGAGTGTTCCCTAGTGCTGTAGATCACTCTCCCAAAGCTGGACTCTTTCCATCCTATCCCCGATAACCTGTCCATATCTCAATCCTGTCCCCTCCAAGGCTGGCTCCAAGTCCTAAACTTCTTACTTAGACATTCCAAGTCCCCCTCTACTAGCTTCTTGTCCAGTTGGTCTCTGTCCCATCACCCATGTTCTCCGTGCCTACTGGCTCCTATTCTCAGTGTCCATCCCCAGGTTCCTCATCCACTCAGTGTGCCCCCAGCTTCTTGTCCTATGGTTTGTCTTCACTACCGGGGAGATTGACGCTGCTGCATTTGAAGAAGTGGGGGTTGATTTAATGAGTGTAGTAAAGACCTGCTTAATTGACAGCAAAGTGCTCTCCAGTCATCTTGAGTAGTTCATCTATCCGAGAAGAGTAACAGCATCTGAGAGCATCTCCTATCAATGCAGCACAGTGAAGACACCGCAGTAAATTGACCTAAGCTATGTCAATCCAGCTACACTATTCATGTAGGTGGAGTAGCATAACTTAGGTTTACTTATCCAGCAGGGAAGACAAGCCCCTGGTCTCTTTCTCTACTCAGTCACAGTTTATTTCCCACCCTGTGGCTCCTCATCATATTTCTCTCCATTTACCCCACCCCTTAATCCCACCTCACTGGTTCCCAGGCATGATCTCACTGGCCAGAAAATGCCAATTTTATTCCCCACCTCCTTGTCCGATCTTAATCATCCCTCACCCCCACCATACTATTTCCCTCCCAGTGTCTTTACCAATCCAGACCTAATCTCTTTTACTCCTTGCTGATGCCAGTCCCAATCTCCTTTCCCAGTTAGTCTCAGTCTCCCTGTCCAGTCCCAGCCTCCTTCTCCAGCAGAAATTCAGTTTTCTTCTTCCCTCACCAACCTCTAGTCTGAGTATTCATACTTCCCCTCCATCTCCTTCCCCAGTCTACCCTTCACCTCCCCATCACCAGCACTACCTACCCAAGCACACAAAAGAAAAAAAAAAATTAATGATGCCTCCTCACCAGTACCTGGTTTGGCTCTTGTCCTCTCTGCACTGAAACTAGGCAATTTCCCCATCCATTTTGCCTCGATGCAGGCAGTTGGTTATTGAGAGCACAGGAGACACAAGCTTACTGGTCTTAGTTCTAATACCTGGTCCACAGTAGCCCAGAGCTGCAATTGCAGGGAAAGTTCTTCTCAGACCCAGACTGGAGCATGCTCATTCTGGACAGAATATTTAGAGATTTTAGCTGCTAAACTCTCTGAAGTATCTACTGAGCATGTATGAACTGAAATTTATAATTTCAGCTCAAGTGGCTAAAGTTTTACAAAGTTATAAACCATTGAATATAGGGTCTTATATTGGGAATGTTAGGCAAGGATAATACTAGGCATTGCCTATAACACAAATTGGCATTTTCAAATGACTTTTTGATATTGCTCTTTTGGAAGGCAGTTTTCTCAGCAGAACTTTATTGTGGAATAAAAAGGATATATACAAGTATTTGAAAAGAGACATCAGGTTCCAGGAGTCTCAAGGGATTGGCAAAACTAGCCTGAACAGAGAAAATGAGAAGGCATGTGAAAACATTTGAGCCAAATTCTGGCCCAGATTAAGAGTGCATAAATTCCACTGAAGTCAACAGAATTTTTGTTCACCTATTCCAGGGATGACTTTGACCTCTGCAAAAAGAGTGAATGTAGGACTGCGACTTCTCAGTTTAATCCCTGCCAGTGTTTCCTGGGCCCCATATACTCCATACTCCCAACTCCACAAGACACACACTTGCTCTTCCATTGTAATTCCAGTTTCCAGTTAGGTATAAAATGTCATGTTTTGAAGTATGAGACAAGTTCAAGGTCATCCACTAGCTCATTCTTGGATTTGGGGAGAGCAATATAATAATGTAATGGAAATGGAGAACTTGCAACATTTTAGTATTTGGAAGGCTAGAAGAAGAGAATGTCTGATATAAATCCATAAAATGTTCCCACATAAAAACAAAGGTTTGCAGACATTTAGAGTTATGCCACTGGCAAGTGGACAATGTTATTATAAAGACAGGTTAGCAGAGTAAGATATACAACACAAAATCAGAGTGACAGTAAAAATGAAAGTTGCAAAGCCTATTTACTGACAAGTCTAATTACAACTTGCTGCACTGTATAAATACAAGAGCTTTATGTTTATTTTTGACAGTAAAGTTTTGTACACAAATTAAAGTTTGTTCAGTCCTCTCCAGATACATAACTATGTGCAAGCTTACAATATACTAACAAACGGGAAGCATGCAAGAGTAATATCCAGAATTATTCCAGCTGCTGATTTTGTAATTCAGCAAAAACATTAGACATTACAGCAGTAATCTTTCAGTTTGTTTTATTTCCCCCCAATCGTCTATTTTCCTATGGTATTAGATGTGTGATATTCTGTAGTCTAAAACACATACCCAGAACGTAAAGGGCATGGGGAGAGGATGCAGCTAAGACGGCTTTACACTATCCCAATTTGGAATTGCTTCAGGGACTGGAGCAGCCTGTAGAATAATCTGTATAGCTATACAGGCCTGCCTAAATTTCAGCAACCTGTCCCCAGATGTTTAAGGGTAGAAGAGCGGCCCAGAATGTCTACACACACTCCATCTACACACACTCCATCCCCTCCACAACCTTGCCCCCAGCCCATCCCCTATCCTGAGGCGTATGAAGGGATCTTGCAGAAATCTTCCTGCACCAGGAAAATTCTTTGGCCAGAGCTGGTGCTTTAATAGTCTGTTTACGCTACTCTAGCCTTGGTGTACAGGGGTTGGAGTGCCACTCTTAAAAGTCCCTCTCTGCTTTTGCCTGTGATTTCTTTTATTTGATACATATAAAGATGTATTTTTGTTATTACTATGGTAACAGGAACTGAAGTAATGCTATCAACATTCCCACTTGCACTACAGGTAAAAGTATGTTTACCAGAAGCATGTTTAAAAGTGGTTCTAGCTAGAAGATTGATAATACCTCACATCAAATCCCAGTGTATCTAGGACTTCTAGCTATGTTATGACATTGTTTAGGATATATCTAGGCTATGAATGTATTTCTAAACCATTTTATAGTACCTTCAGGACCAGTCTATATTGAGATTTGAAACATGTTAGCGTTAGCACCAAGCAACAGAGAAGAACTATTTTTTAAATATGCTCTTGGCTAACATCATTAGAACTCTAGAAAGAAGAAACCCAAAATGGATCAAGATGGAATAACAATTAGTCTTCATACCGATTTGTACTACTAGAAGATGTAATAAAGGCAAATACTGACTAACCCTGCTTTTGTGAAACCAAAGGGCAAGATCTAAAAAGTGCTATTACCACATTGAAGTTGGGAATTAAGAAAATGATCAAGGTTCTATGCAATTCCGTCTGTAGAAAACATTAGTACAGAATGAGATCATGTCTATTACTTTTGGTTACAGATTGACTATGTGACAGAGCACTAGAAAGTGTATAGAGAAAAGTGTACTGGCAGGGAGACAGTACTCGTAATAGTAGTCATTTAATCTAGGTAATCTCCCTTTCTAATTTCTGATTCTATTGAAACTATGCTACAAATGGCACCTATAGTGGAAATAGCTTTAGGACAGGGGTTCCCAAACTTGGTTCAGAGCTTGTTCACCGTAAGCCCCTGGCGTGTCGCATGAAGCTTTGTTTACCTGAGTGTCCACAGGTACGGCCGCTTGCAGCTCCCAGTGGCCGCATTTTGCCATTCCCAGTCAATGAGAGCTGTGGGAAACGGCACGGGCCAGGCCACCACTTCCCGCTGCTCCCATTGGGCAGGAACAGGAAACCAAAGCTACTGGGAGCTGGGAAGGGCCGTACCTGCGGACACTCATGCACCTTTCTGGACCAACCTGTATTAATGTCTGTGAAACGCCCATGGAGATCCACAAGCTCCTGGAGAATCATTGAGAAATACCCTTTGCGATTAATGTGCTCAGTGGTCGGTGGTCAGAATTGGAATGTATGTGCCATCAAGCACTACTCTGTAGTTAGGGAAGCCCATTTATGCAAAGCCATCCACAATGCTACACATGTTACCCAGAGTCATGGTTTTTTGGAGCAGGATATGATTAATGGCCCTGCACATTTCTGAAAACATGAGTCCAACAGTCGACTTTCCCACTCCCAACTGCAAGCTCATCACACATCCCCATGAATGTGGCTTTCCTCATGTGAAAGTTCTGCAGCCACTGTTCGTCATCCGTGACAGGCATCACAATGTGATCCTACCACTCAGTGCTTGTTTCCTAAGCCCAAACACTATTTCATTGAAGTCAACACCTCCATGAAAACCACAAGCAATCTCATGTTGTAGCTAGTATGTGGGGCAAGATCAATGTCACACTCCTCTTGCCTTTGTAGTTTAAGGAATAACTCCACTGTTACTCATGATGTGTTGGTCAGTGTGAGCAGCATACTGGTCAACAGCTCGGGATCGATTCCTGTAGCCCAAAAGAGGCAGGGCAGGTTGTGCAGTACACAAACTATTGAAATATGGTGCCAGGGATTGCTGGGATGGCAGGCAGGGATTGGGACAGGTCCCAGGATGCCCCAAAATCTCTTCCGTCTTCCCACAAGTCTTATCGGCAAAAGAGAAAGAGACGCTCTGTGTGGGAGATGAGCAGAGTGCACTGCTCTGAATAGCACCACAAGGGCTTACCTAGAAAACTATTTTTTTCCCAGTATAGCCCTTAAAGCCCTGTTTATGGACAAAAACCGGGTCTGTGAACAGAATCTAAACTCAGACTTTCCATTCACAAAATTATCTTGTAAAGTTCATGGGTTGCACAGAGCAGAATCATTCCAACTTTTGGAAGAAAGAAAGGGTTGGTATAATAAGATATGTCCCAGACAGTTGCCAGCTTTCTAATTTTTAAGCACTGAACATTACAGCTATAAACTCCCCCATCACTCACCTTCTCCCAGTCCCCATTGCTCGGTCTCCTCTCCCCCAGAACTCAACTGCCACCTGAAGAGCCAGGCTGGGAGGAAGTGACATGGAGCCTGCCTGCCTGCCCAATCACGGCATGGTGGGGGTCAAGAATCAGTCCCAGAGCAAGGGGGCAGAGAGAGCTGGGGCCCTGTGAAGCTGCGAAAGCTCAATGGCCCATCAGGGGTGGTGAGAACCGGCCCCCGGCCCACTCCTCAAGTACTGCACATTGTCAGGATCTCATCCCCGGGCAGCACCGGTACCTGACTCTTTGCTGGAGCTGGTAGCCAGTTCCTCAGTTTAAACTTCTCTCTGTCAGCTGAGCTCCTCCAGTAGCAGCATTTTTTCCCACCCTCTTGGCAGGTGAGGCTGATTGCAGCAATGATTGGATATTGTTCACTTCCCCTTTCAGCTGGACTTTCTGATCAAAAACCAGGCACCTGGTGTTATTCTGTCCATGCCTTAGGGGTACAGGAGGAAGAAAGAAAGCAGCATGGTATAGGGCCAGCCAGAGTCACTGATCCCCACTGCACTCAGGGTAGAACCTGAGTTGCTGCCAAGGTGCATCCAAGGAGGGGAAAAAACGGGCAGAAAGGGAATGAGGAGGGATAAAGAACAGACTAGGCCATGCACCTGACCCTCTTTAAGCAACAGCCAATAGTACCATCTGCTCCAGGACTGCTTAAAATGATGTCACCGATTATTCTCACCCTAGTGCAATTGGGAAGTCTGGTAGACAGCACACCTCTCTTTATGCTTCCTGGGAGACTGTGGCTCTGCACTCGCCCTTATTACTAGTTCAGTACCATCAACACCAGGATAGAGATAAAAGAAGAAAAGGGGGAAAATACAGTATAATCAACAAGTTTATTCAGAGAAATAAAAAATGACTAATGATCTTCACTAGCACTCAAGAGACTATACAAAACTCCTATATATTTTTTAAAAATAATGGCCATTAAAGTGAGTTTTCTAGATTGAGCCTTTCTTTGCTTGTGAGTAATTTCACAGACAATTACACTCCATTCATTATCAGTGCATCATTCACTGATGTACATCAAGAAGTTTGTTTCTGCTGGTAAAAGAAGAGGCTGATTTATTTGCTGTTAATTCAGCTACCTGCAAACCTGAGCTCTTGACTGGGATATTATGTTTTCATTTGGATAGCAGAGAATGACACGAAGAGCATATTGACAATAATGAGCGCTGAGTGTCTGACTCCACAATTACAGTTAAAACACTAGGCAGCAAATCAACATTTCTCATCTCCCTCGCTGTGCAAACTTGCTACTGTGTTATTGCTGAGGCTATAAAAGGTTTTAAAAGTAAAATACATAGTTACTAATTTTAAATGGACTAAATTCTATTACCTATATGCTATGGGATGGATGGATGGAAAGATAGCTGCACAGTACAGGGCAAATGTCCAATGAATGTCAGTATTCTGCCACATAATGTACTGTCTGCCTATAATGAAGATTTCATAAACATTGCAAGAGCCTGACAAGTTTAGGAAAAATATATTCTGGGACTTAATTAGATTATAGGATGAAAAGAAGAAAGCATCACAATCTTACATCAGAATAATCAAAACTAATCAGAGTTTGGATAAAGTGGGTATTGGAGAAATCTTCACATGATATGGCTAAAGGGGAAAGAGACATATCTGGGAATATGAGTGATTTTGTCATTAAGACCCTGTTCTGGAACTACAGAGGTGTGGGTTCAATGGTTTGCTCTGCTACAGATTTTTTATATGACCTTGTACAAGCCACTTAATTTACTGAGACTCAATTCTTCCATCTGACAAATAGGGATAATACTTCCCTTTCCCACCCTCAGCTGGTCTTGTCTATTTAGACCATCCACTCCTGAGAAAATAAGGTGTATTTTTAACATGTGATAACTAACATGCCTAAAATCCTAGTGTAAACAAGGCAGTTGTAGTTTTAATATTTGTTAGTAGTTTGAGGTGATCTCTGATGGGATCCTCAGCCACAACATGACTGGCTACCTCCTTTTCAAACTACCGTATGAAAATCCTAATGTAGATGAAGCTTGTTAAAATACACTATTCTGTTATGGAAAAGAAAGCATAAGATTGTAAACTTTTCAGGACAGATCTAATTTTTTACTATATGTTCTTAATAACAATTAACACAAGGTGTCTCGGATCTCATTTGATGCCTCTGAGTGATATTATAATACAAACAATAGGATAAAGGTGTGCAAGTAAAAGGATACAGAAAAGGAAGATGAAAAGACAAACTGTTGTACCCACTCAACACATGGAATAGAATTTTATAATAATAATTGTAAGCAATTATAAAATATATATCTAATATGCATAGAAATCATAGAATATCAGGGGTGGAAGGGACCTCAGGAGGTCATCTAGTCCAAACTCCTCTCAAAGCAGGACCAGTCTTGACAAAAATCAAACTTGACAAAGCCCTAGCTGGGATAACTTAGTTGGGGATTGGTCCTGCTTTGAGCAGGGGGTTAGACTAGATGACCTCCTGAGGTCCCTCCCAACCCTGATATGCTATGATTCTATGATTCAATCCCCAACTAAGTCATCCCAGCCAGGGCTTTGTCAAGCCTGACATTAAAAACCTCTAAGGAGGGAGATTTCAGCACTTCCCTAGGTAACACATTCCAGTGCTTCACCACCCTCCTAGTGAAAAAGTTTTTCCTAATATCCAACCTAAACCTCCCCCACTGCAACTTGAGACCATTACTCCTTGTTCTGTCATCTGGTACTATTGAGAACAGACTACATCCATCCTCTTGGATACCCTCTCATGTAGTTGAAAGCAGCTATCAAATGCCCCCTCATTCTTCTCTCCTGCAGACTACACAATCTTTGTTCCCTCAGCCTCTCCTCATAAGTCCTGAGTTCCAGGTCCCTAATCATTTTTGTTTTGGAATTATCTAAACATAAGGAAAGTGTGTGTCCCCTACTGAATGGGATTCTTTCATCCTAACTGCAGGACTCTGCACTTCTCCTTGTTGAACATCACCAGATTTCTTTTGGCCCAATCATCTAATTTGTCTAGGTCCCTCAGTATCCTATCCCTACCCACCAGCATATCTACCACTCCTCTCAATTTAGTGTCATCTGCAAACTTGATGAGGGTGCAGTCCATGCCATCCTCTAGTCTAGATCATTAATGAAGATAATGAAAAAAAAATGGCCGCAGGATTGACCCTTGGGACATTCTTCTTGATAATGGCTGCCAACTAGACATGGAGAGCCACTGATCACTACCCAATGAGTTTGATGATTTGTCCAGCTTTCTATTCATGTTATAGTCCATTCATCCAGCACACACACAAACTTCCTGGCAAGAATACTTTGGGAGATTGTATCAAAAGCTTTGTAGGGACTGAGGTAAGGCTGACTGGCCTGTAGTTCCCTGGATCTTCCTTCTTCCTTTTTAAGAAGATGGGCAGTACATTAGCCATTTTCCAGTCATCTGGAACCTCCCACGCTCACCATGAGTTTTCAGAGATAATGGCCAATGGCTCTGCAATCACATCTACCAACTCCTTTAGTACCCTCAGATGCAGTGCATCCATCCCGAAGGACCTGTGCTCGTCCAGCTTTTCTAAATAGTCCTGAATCACTTCTTTCTTCACAGAAGGTTGGTCACCTACTCCCCATACTGTGCTGCACAGTGCAGTAGTTTGGGAGTGGACCTCGTTTGTGAAGACAGAGGCAAAAAAAAGCATTGAGTACATTAGCTTTTTCCACATCCTCTGTCACTAGGCTGCCTACCTCATTCAGTAAGGGGCCCACACTTTCCTTGACTTTGGAAAGAACACCATTATACTAAAATGCTAAGTTAATTGTGTGGTGGATCTGTGACCTTAACAATTTTCCTTATGTATTAGAATGGTAGCCAATCAATCAATCAATCCATCAGTAATAGCTATTTTCCTTCCAGCTACAGGTAAAAGCAAATATAGCATCTGAAATATCTCTGGTACCTAGTGTCAGTTGTGATTTGAGGATAATACTATAATCAGCAAATCATGAAAATCAAAGAGCAGTTGTCTTTAATAATGCATGGACATTTTGTAGCAGCAGATTTTGTCAGCATAAGTGTACAATACATGTCCTCTCTGCCATTTAAATTCCTCATAAAATTAAGCAAGCTGTGGGCATATCTCCTCTGAACTTATGAGCAACTTGTATACATGTGTGTCAGGATTGCCTCCCCACTCTGAACTCTAGGGTACAGATGTGGGGACCCGCATGAAATAAGAAATACCCCCCCCCCCCCGGCCCAAGCTTATTTTACCAGTTTGGGTTAAAATGTTTTTTCCCCAGAACACAACTTCTTCTGTTTCTGGACCTGGTACACTGCCACCACCAAACTAGGTCTAGGGTAGTTTGGGACCCTTCTTTCCCTTTCCACTAACCCCCCAAAATTCTTCCTTCCCTGGGAAGCTTGAGAGAAAAACAAACAAAACTCACCTGCTCCTGCGAGACATGCCCAATCCAAAACCAGGATCTTACACAATGAAAAACAAGCAGTCAGCTTTTTAAAAGAAAGATTTTAATAAAAGAAAAAAAGAAAGGAATAAATCCCTTATAACCATCAATAGAACAGCATCTACCATAATCAACAAAAGGATTCAGAAACCAAACCTCTCCCCCGAGGCAACTTTCTCCACTGTTGATATCTCTGCTGAATCTTACAATCTCAAGAAGCACCCAGCCAACACTCACCACTGAGAACCCTCCAAGTGATAAAAAGAAGGTAAACTTACTGACTACAGTACTTGATAGAATCTTATAGTTACAGTGAAAGACATAGCTGTGTTCATCCCATAGCCGAGGTGAACAGAGAGAGAGCCCAGAGAGAAACTGAAACTTAAAAACCTTTGTCTCCTGAGGAATTTCTCATTGGTCAGTTGTCCACCTCTCAGGTTACCTTTAGCTTAACCCCTTACAGGTAAACACTAATTCTAGGCTACTTCACACTTATGGCAATGTGATTGGGGAAATATTGTATTCAAGCTTTTTAATGTGTGTTGACTTTTATTAATGAGTTTAGATACATTCCCTATGTCCAGGATTCCTTCATGTTATAATATTCATTGTATTGATCTGTGAACTAAAAGCAATGTCATTAATTTTATTTTAAAATACCCTTACTTTGCCTTATTTTCTTTTTAATTTATAAAATTGTAGGCCTAGTTTGAAGGGAAAACAAAGAGCTTAAAGTTCCCTTTCATGTCTTTAAGTAAGTCATATTTAATCAGTTCAATTTGATGTCTAAAGATGCTTGCCACATTGCGTAATATGCTTCACTTCTTTGATGCGGATTGTATAAGAAACTGAACAGAACAGAATTATATGTATGTTTTTGGGGCCCTATATGGCAATATTTGTTCACTTAGGCTATGTCCACACTAGCACTTATGTTGGTAATTTTTTTGGTTGGCTAGGAGCATGAAAAAGCACCCCCCTCACCAACAGAAGTGTCACCAGCAGAAGCCTCACTGTGGATAGCACTGTGTCAGCAAGAGAATGTCTCCCACCAACATAGCTACCACAACTTTTTAGGGTTGGTTTAATTAAGCCAAAGAGAGAGCTTTGTAGGGTTACAGCTGTGCTGCTATAAGGCTTGTACTACAGACATAGCGTAAAATAATATAATTCACTTCAAAAGTCATAAGCCAAATTTTACTTGCCTTATTCACATAATTAGCTCAATACATTTTGACTTCAACAGGACTAGACTCATGACTAAAAACCTCAGTGGTTGGCTTTCTAAGAATGGATGGTGACAAAATAAGCAGTGAGAAAGAAGGACAATATTTTTGAAGCAAAGACAAAGACATTTACTGTTCTTGATGCATTCCATTGTTTCACAAGTATATTCGCTGAATTTTCCAAAACACTCAGAAGTAACTCCAGATGAGATCCTCAAAGGTACTTTTACAAATAGCTCCTTTGACAGTCAAGACCTGAAAGCTTTGCAGTGATTTTTTTATGTTAATATTTTAGAGATGTCTCTATGTTATATGTTAGGCATTGATGGAATATCTGTCCCATTATTAGACATAATTCTCCTGGATCGATTTATTTAAAACTGTATATTCGTGGCAGTGATATGAAACGCACATATATTTCTTCTGATGACTACAAGAGTTTAAGCCAAGTCTCTTATTGTTTCCACAGAAATCTTGAGGTTTTGCAGAATTTATCTATCTCTTCAGAGGCAGATAAACACTCCACAAAGAACAACAATAAACAATGAAATGAGATGAAACATATGTCTATAACATTTGTATTCTTTATAAAAAGATTAAACCAACAATTTTGAGTCATCCAACCACTAAATAAACAGCAATGGTATGTTTAGATTTGACAGTGTAAGTCCCTATGTATTTTTCAAAATTATACAATTGTAAGAGGATCTGGAAGGGCTTTGGGGAGACTGTGGACATGTTGAGGCAAAATCCCAAGGCTAAAAGAACCCTAAATAGAAAGGTTGCTCTAAATTGTACTGATGGCTGTCCCAGCCCCCAGATTCATACATGCACATTTGCCTTCCCCTTAGTCCTGTGCTGAACATAGCTTGACAAGACTCTAAGGGCATGTCTGAGCCGCAAGTAGACACTGTGGCTGGCTCATGTCAGCTAACTGAGTCTCACAGGGCTTGGGCTAAGGGGCTGTTTAATCGCCATGTAGATGCTTGAGCTCAGGCTGCAACCTGAGCTCTGGGACACTCTTATTTTGCAGGGTACTAGAGCCTGGATTCTTTCCTTAGCCTGAACATTTACACTGCATTAAAATAGCTCCTTGTCCCAAAGCCCATGAACCCAAATCAGCTGCCATGGGCTAGCTGTAGGTTATTAATTGTAGTCTAGATGTACCCCAAGAATGCCCCTATGGTCTGTTTTCCACAGGAAGTGAAGATAGCTCTTTATTAATCAACAGTCTTGTAGCACCTGGATTTTGTTTAGTTGTGTCATAGTCTCTGGGTCAAAATCTGATTGGCTTATGAGATTGAAGAGGAATACAACTCAAATGGGAACAAGATTGGATCCCAAAGTAGCATGCTATTGGGGAAAACAATCCATCAGTGTTGTAAAGCTAAAGAACTAAAGGATTATGAAATAATTGTTTTATACATTGGAAATAAAAAGCTTTCCTCGGCATCTGACTTTGGCTCACACCAAGTCTTCCCTTTGACATCTTTCAGTACATTGGTCAGAAATGGACTCCTGCAGACTTTATTCATGTAAGCAACAACAATGACTTTAAGGATTACACATCTGAATATGGATTGCAGGGCTGGTCCTTTAATTTGCAGTTTCCTGCTGTCAGAAAAGATCAAGCACACAAACCATTTCTGCTTAGGTGTGGAAAGTAAAATCACATTGCCTGTTTCCTGTAATTACCCTGCAATTTTCCCAGATATAAAAGAAAATTCTGTTTCAATGTGCTTTAAGTACTCAATAAAATTTTGAAATCCTTTAAAGTGTATTCTGTAATGTATCACAGAATATTAATGAACATTTTCTTTAGAAAACTTTTTCCATTTATAGCTTCTGACAAGTCATAGTTAATTTTAAACCTTTTCAAATGGAAACTACTTTTCATACTACAACAGCATATCAATCATAGCTTTTCCAGAAGTGTTTAACATTAAAAAAGGGAAAACTTTCATTTTATTTAGGTTATTTCTCAGACATTATGGGAGGGATCCATGAAGGGACTTAGGCAGTACAATGCTGAGTGTCAAGCTACCAACCTACCTAACTTTTAGGTGCACAGGAAATCTCAGGAGCACCACTTCAATTGACTGAACTGATTTATGCATCTAGGCTCCCTATACAATGAATGAGGAGAGACAGACACTTTAGAATGCAATCCACAAAGGCCAACGTGCTAAGTAGAGGGCCATCTAAGTTGGCAAATGGCAGGTGTCAATAAGAGCGGTGTCTGCAAAGCATAGGCCTGGGCTGACTAACCCTGCTTAGTGCTGCTTAGGGATCTACAAATGGAAGTCAGCCTCCTGGAGTCAAATAGTTTAAGTGCTTAAGTAGTTTCTTGGACAAAGTGGGTGAGCTAGTATCTTTTATTGGTATTTCTCTGTTGTTGAGAGAGACAAGTTTTGAAGACTTGAAGAAGAGCTCTGTGTGGCTGGAAAACTTGTCTCTCTCAATAACAGAAGTTGATGGAAAAGCACATGCACCTTGTTTTTCTATTATCCTGGGACCAACATGACTACAACTAAACTGCCTTCATAAATAATTTGTTGTTAGAATGAATTAGCTTCCTGCCTTGCTCCACACAAAATGGCCAAAGGAGGAGATGGTGCTTCTGAGCACACCTACTGGATTGGGACCCATGCACAATTTAAGCAGACAAATTTTGGGGCCTTTGGGGCCTAGACAGATGATGCCTAGTGCAAAGCACCAATGTGCATACCCAATGGAAGCAATTTAGATGCTGAGAGAATTTTTACCTTGAAAACTTAGGCACTTAATATGTTTAGGTGCCTAGAGAGTTAAGTGACAATTTTGTGGATTGCAGTGGAGCATTTACACATCAAAAACCCAGAAAAAATGAACTTTAACAAGTTTTCAATTAACCACAATTTTCATCCTCAATTATTTTTGATATTTAATAGTAGATAATTTCTAGCTACAGTAGAGTTTTTCTTGAAAGAAGGAACATTTTCTGAGTTTAGTTAATTTTCACTAAAAAATCCTATTTTTGAAAAATAAAATAAAAAGCACATGAGATTTAATGAAATTCAACTATTTTAAAAACTGTGAAACTCTTGGCTATACAAGATGATTTTATTTCCACACTCCTCTCAATACAGCTGTAACTTTCTGCTCAGCATATTATTATACATCTCACTCTGTGTCCAGTGTACCTCCAGAGAACTTGACTCTGTACCTCAAGTTTTGGAGATGTTTTCATTTGATTTTGGAAGTCCTTAGTGTGTTGGCCCGATATGGTGATCATCACATAATTACATTAAGGACAATAAGGCTTTAAATCTGCAAATGTGTATACACATGACTAATCTCACTGAACTCAAGAGATTATTCACATATATAAGTGCTAGAAGGATCAATGTTTATGACAGTTGGTATTTAGACCTGCAAAAAGCATTCTCTCTATTTATTTTTATCTTTGATTTGTAAAGATTTGCACAATACTCATTTATTACAGAACTGAGTATGAAAAAAAGAAAGAATATGAACATCGACACCTCCTGAGAGACCCTGGAGAAAGTGAAAATTTCCTGCACAGCAGGGCTGGGAAAGAATAGCTCATGTAGATCTGCATACTAGCAGGAGGCCTTCTAGTGCTAAAAGCCTTTCACAGACTACTAGATCTTGTTTACATACATACCAGTGTTAACTTTTCAGTTAGGAATGTGATTTTTCTAACAAAATAGTTATAATAGTACAATCCTTAGTGTGGGCGAAATTATATCAGTGTAGAGGTGCTGCAATAGGGTCTGTGGTGGGCTGGGTGGCCTACTGATTAGTCTCCACCTAGTACGGGGGGTGAATGGTAGGGGATCCTTGCCCTGGGTTGAAGTCTGGTGGGGAGGGTGGGCAACAGGAGAGTGAACAGTATTTGGCTTCCAATGGGGGCATTCTGAGTTATCCTGTCTGGGTCACTTCCTACCATCTGCTTCCCTTCTTCAGATTCTAGTCCCCAGTAAGGGAAAGGGAAAGGGAAAAGACTCACCATACAGTCTTATTCACTCAGGGAGGCTTCACCGACTCCTTTGTCAGAAGCTTTTAGGGTAGGTGTGTCTTCCTCCGCAGCTTCCCTTCTTCTAAGATGGGTTGCTCCCTTTTTAACCTTGTCTCTAGTTGCAGAATGCTCTGCTGAGCTGAAGGGGCCAGGCTATCTGAGCCCAATACAATCTTTTAACCCTTTTTGGCCCAGTGTGGGGTTTGTATACCCCATCACAGACAGGTGCCTTATATCAGGGTACCCAACTGACTTTCTCTAAAGGTATAGCCACACTGATATAAGGCACCGTTATACTGATAAAATTGCATCCACGCTATAGAACATTGCACCAATTAAACTGTAGCACTATAATGAAATTAGTACAATTGCTGTGTGCAGACAATCCTTTATTCCCAAATAGCCACACAAGGAAAGAGTCACACTAACACGTCCTATGTGGGGGGAAAGACCCAGACCTTCCTGAGGCAACTACTCTCTTAGCAAAGGGGTCAGGGTCAGTGTTCTCATGCCATCTCACAAATACCTCTACATTATGCAATTTATTGGTTCTACAGTTTTTCTTTTGAAAAAGCCATGTTAAGAGAACGTTAAGACTGTAACTTAAGCACTCAAAGAACAGGAGTTGCTCAAGTGAAGTTGCATACACAACTATAACTCTGCCTTGTTTCTATGTATGTGTACAGTGCATATGCAAACTTAGCTTTGGAATTTCCTAACTTTTAAGTGATAAACTTTCAGGCAAAATTTTCCCTTTATGTACATTTTGATGAAATAATACTGCTACTAATGAAAACAAGACAAAGACAAATACCTCTAATACTAGCAGAATAGAGAGATAACCATGGATTTGTGTGCACCTCTGTAGACTTGCAAAAACACCATTAGCATTAATGTGTTTTACACAGATACAGGAGAGAAGAGAAATCCAAGCACAGTGTAATTATTTTTAATATGTAAACTAGAAAATTATAATAAGACGTGAAAGCTTAACATTACATGGTAATTGCTGAGTAATTTCTAGTATAAGTATGCAAGTAATTCCAGTCCCATTATGTAGTGTTCATCATATGGTTACACCATTTGAAAGTGCCTTGCAAAATTCTTAGGTCTGTAGTTTAATTTCTTTTTCTTTTAAACTATGTAAAGGTAGATGAACTTTTATTTCTTGTTTACCACTGCTTACACATTTCTCACAGGACTTCCATGAACCAGGATGATTATTTCTTAAAGAGTATTTCCATTAGTAAAATAATTTATAAATAAATGAAACCCCAGTTTTCTCCTTTAATAACACTGCCTTCTTTTTAATTCTCAACTGTGCAATTTACACTGGAACTGTAAAAAAGCTATTTGCCACAAATTCAAATATTGGTAAACCATCTCTTCCAAAGAGGTCTGAAAATGTTTGAAAACAGATTTGCTTGTCAATCTGATTTGAAAACTGTTTAACCAGTATTCAAATCAGACCATTAAAGTCCCCAAAAAATCAGCTACTTCAAGCACAGGATTCACTGGCATTAATAAATCAGCCTTGAACTCTTTGTCAGTATGGTATTTGGGTACCTATGTTTCTCGCAGTTGTACTGTGGAAAGTAGCACATCTGTGGAAAAAGCTGTTAGGAGGAGGGCAACTTGATGGAAGAGAAAGAGGGGTTTTTGTATATATAAATGTAATTTTACTTTTTTCTGTTTTGTGCAGTTCCTAATCATAGCTCTAGGCCTCTCCCAAAACTGAAACACATCACAAAAAATTTAGCAAGCCAAATTAATTCAAATTTCCAGTTACACATGTACAACTTTACTAATTCTTGTACAAAAAGAAAATGCAAAGACAATTTCAGCCATTTCATGAGATCATCTAATCAATCATAAGGTGAGGTGGCTGAGTACTTAAGGTGATGAACTACTAAGCTAGTCTGTTCTTCTCATGGGTTTTCCATCCAGCAACACAGAATAGTACCTGAGTTAAAAGCTTTAAAGACTGGAATGAACTATTATAGGAACTAAGGGCTGTTACCAACCTTACCATCTTCTACTCTGAATCAGAGAGTCACACCCTCATGGGATTTACAAATCCCCTGCTCATCTCCCCCTTATCATCACTGCACCCACATTTTTCCACTAAAAGTTCCCTATGCACCTATGTTACTGACCCACATCAGACTATCCATAGTTAGGGCACTAACCTGAGAGATGACTTCCATTCCTTTCATCCCCTCAAGTGGAGGGGGACTTGAATGGGGAGTCTCCCACATTCCAGGTGACTGCCCAAACCACTAAGGTAAAAGTTATGAGGGAGGTGGTTCTTTCACTCCCCCTCCCCTGCTTTTTGCTAAAATGAAGTAGATGCCTAACTCCAAGACCGGATATGCAGCTGCGAATCCCAAACTGAAGGAAGAGCCTCCCTGTAGACCACACTTAGATTCTGAACTTCCTCAGAGAGATAGGCGCCAACTCCGTGGGTGCTCCAGGGCTCAAGCAGCCATGGCAAAAAAAAAGTATTGGATGCTCAGCACCCACTAGCCACAGCTGTTCGGTAGCTGAGGGCGGTGCATTGGGGGAGGGCAGAGATCAGTGAATGGGAGGCAGTGGGGAGGAAGAGGCAGAAAGAAGGCAGAGCATCAGGGAAGAAGCAGGGACTCAGGCCAGAGCAGGAGTGGAGCACCCATAGGGGAAAAATAAGTCGGCTCCTGTGCTCAGAGGTGTTAGACTCAAGGGACTCCTGTCACCTTGGTATCTTCCATTGAATTCCATTAGTCAGGGGCCACTTATGCTGGCTTCTGTAAATCCCATCTAAGGCACCTATATCACCCTATTTATTGTATAACTAACTCAGGCTTTGTAAATCCCAGTGATTTTCTAGGCTCCTAAAAGTCAGGCAGGATGATGTTCAGCACCCCCACACCTATGTTTTTTTGTGAATTTAGGCCCTAGTTCAAGACAGATTTCTTTGACCTTGCCTTGTGTAACACAAACTGAAAGCCCTGCCAAACAAAGCCCTCCACTGCAGATTGTTCCTGCCGCTGCCAGGCATGCAACTGTCTTCAGAAACAGCTTCCTAACTATGTGATTTAAAACTATGAAACAGAGCACAAAAGTACTGTAAATAAGACAAGTGGGGATCAGAAAGGTAAAGATGAATGTTTCCTGAGGAAGTTGTGGGAGCCTTATCTTCACTGCTGACTTCTTCAAGGGGTCTGTGGTCCAATACAAAAGAATGTCATGGTAAAGTACTACAAGGAAAATTTTTCTAAATTGCGCTGTATGTTGATGGAGTTTGATAAATTTATGAATGAAATTGTACGACAGGAATTGCCTGTGACAGCAGAGGTCTGAATTTGATGACCCAGGATGTCCCTTCCAGTTCTACGTCCTACAGTCTTTCCCTGGGGAGAGGTTGAGAGAATAAACCACTGTGACAAGTATTAGCCAGGGATGCTTAATGCGCTATTGAAAGATCCTGAGACTATAATGACCACAATATGAGAACTTTCATATATTAGATTGAAGCATCCTTCACTTTTTAGCCCTTCTGCCTGTAGATCCACATCATTGCTAAAAGCTTACAAGAAAAAAACAGGATTTGCAGCATATCCAGAAAATTGGCAAATCCAAAATTCTGGGGCATCTGTATGGGGAAGTGAACTCCAGAGTTATTCATTTATATTTAGAAAGCCGCACCTTGAGAACCTCTGCCGATGTCAGTAAAGGATGGGGGGAAAGAACTCCTTGAGTGACCAGGTCACAAATGCTTTGGGACTTAGTAGATTCAATCCAGCATAATGAAACTTCACCCAGAAACTTATTGGAAGCCAATGTAGCTCTTGGAATACTAATGTCAGCTTCTCCCTGCATGAGACATCTCTCATCTGCCACATTCTGCACTGACCCGTGCTTCTGACTAGTACTACTGTCCATTTGCATGTATAGTGCATTAGAGCAATTCAGTCAAAGACATCAGTGACTGTGGCAAATCCCAACATCAAAAGTAAAAGATCACAGGCTTGTAATCAGACTAAAATGACAGATCTTCTAAAACCAGCCCTGATCCTGTTAAAACTCCAGGACTGAAAACCAGGTTTGCAACATCTTTCCCAGTGTCATACTGCCATAACTGTAATTACACTGGTCTAAAATTTACACTGGTCTAAAAATTACACTGGTCTAAAACAGTCCTTCTCCGTGGAGTATTGGGCGTATAGCTGATGGAATGTTTGCATAATGCACAGTCCACTTTTTCTTCTTTGACACACCTTTCCCAACTGGAGGCACCATGGAGAAGTAACAACTGCTGGTATAATCTGTTGGCTCTCCCCAAATCATTGGCACTGCAAAAGGCATAGATTTCCTTTTCCTATTCAACTACTAGCGAAGATCTGTTGCACAAGTGTTGCAGCATATGTGTGGGGCCCACCTCTTGTCCTGATCTCCAGTTTTGCAGCCAAAATAAAGCTGATAGGCTTTCTTAACCATAGTGGTTATACTGTGCTTTTGTGATGCAAAAGTCACTTCACCACAAACATAGCAGAAGTTATCTACACTGTTCACACAAGTATGAGGCATCTCTGCTCACTTTGGCTAAACACAAATGTGTCCCTTTGCAAAATCAAACACTGACAAATAAGAGAGCACGACACTGTATGATTTCTAGAGCTGATATAGGGCAATTTGTTCAGCAGAGTGATGTAAGCTTCGTTAGGATTGCATCATCCATGACTTCCAGGAATAACATGATGCAATTCATATCATGTATGACGCAAAACCAGCTTCAGATTGCATCATTCCTTGTTTTGCCTAAAAAGCAAGTACTGTCCAAACCCAGTCATAGATTTATTCATAGATCCAGTCGAAGATGTATTTTAGTCATTTCTGGTTTAAATTGAGATCCCTTCCCTTTATAACTCACTTATCCTCTGTCATTCCCATGTCAAGGGTCATATATACTGACCCAATAGCATATCTTGAAAACTAGAGCCAATCAACAATTTTAAGCATCATTTTCTTTCTCAGTGAACCAGAATTAGTAAAGTTTGACTACAACTATTTCAGAAGCATTTTGGCTGTAGAGCAGTGTTATCTGATGCACTCAAACAGGAATAATTTGAGTTTAAGGAAGGTGACCAGTGATGGAGCATTCTCCAAGAGGGGTCCTAAGCTTTGGAACTTCGTAAATATCTATCAGTGGTCCCTAGAATGACAGATACCATCACCGTATTTGTGTTATAAACCTAAAATAATAATATAAATAAGTAGCAGATGCACCAGATGTGGGCAAACAATGGCCCGTGGGCAACACGTGGCCTGCCGGCCATTTTCATCTGGCCTGTTAGCTTGGGACGGGTGGCGGGGCCAGTGGGCCATGCGCGGCAAGCCCCGCAGCCCCACGCTCCCGACCGGAGGTCCGGGCCGAGCCGAGGACGGCAAGCTGCACGGCCCCGCGCTCCCTGCCTGGGGGCCGGGCCGAGTACCGTAAGTCCCGTGCTCCTGACTTGGGGGCCGGGCCCAGCACGTAAATCCCGGCGGCCCCGCACTCCAAGCCGGGGGCCGGGCCAAGCATGTCTTGCCACGGGGCCCTGAGCTGGGGTGCCGGGCCAACCGCGGCAAGCCGCGGGGCCCCGCACTCCTGGCACTGGCCCGGGTTGCCGGGCGGAGCACGGGAAGATGCGGGGCCAGGCGGAGCGCTGCGAGCCGTGGGGCCCCCACGCCCGGCTCAGCAGGTAAGCCAGTTTGGTGGGGGGGTCTTAGGTGGTGGGTGCTGGGGGTGGTGGTTAGAGTGTGGGGGGGTCTAGGGTGGGGGCAGTCCAGGAACAGATAGCAGGGGAGCTAGATAGGGGTGGGATTCTGGGGGGCAATTAGAGTGGGGTGGGTCTCTGGGGGGGCAATCAGAGGACAAGGAAGGGGGGTTTGGACAGGTTGGTGGTCTGAGGGGAGTAGTCAGAGGGCAGGAAGTGGGTGGGGGGCAGATAGGGGGCGGAGCCTTCCCTACCCAGCCCTCTGCACAATTTTGAAGCCCCGTGCGGCCCTCCGGCCAAAAAGTTTGCCCACCCCTGAGATGCACACTGTTAAGCAGAGTTGGTAACATTTCCTTTCCAAATTCTTCTTCCCCCAATCCACCAACATCATTTCAGGCTATCTTGATTAAACCTCAGTGAGCCTCCAACTTCATACATTTAGTGTACCAGATCTTGGCCCTGCTGTGACTGTGTTACTCAAGTTTATATATACTGGCATGTCCAGGTGGATTTGGCACATTGTGCCAGGCCATTCCTAAGCCAGCTGGACTAATTGTCAAGTAATGGCATCACAGCATCTTTCAGTCTCTCCTCTCTGGAGGGGCCTTGCCAGGTCATGTACATATAGCTCCATCTCATGTGTCCCCTCTTCTCCCCAAAAGGGTCTGTTGTGGGGCATACCTGGGCCCTCCCACTCAATTGGGCCCTGACCTAAGTCCTCAAAAGGGGGTTTCAGTGTCTAGACCATTGATCAGCCCACTCCCATTCATACTCTTCCCTGGGTCACCTCTTACTGGGTTAGAGAGCCTCTGTCTGGGACATGGCCACAGTATGAATAGTACAAGTTTAGTCTTCAAGGGGGATAGCACCCCATTCATTGGAAATTCATTGGCTTCCCCCAGCTAAAAAAGCAAGGGGAGAGGGGAGAAAGAGATTCCACATCATCAGGTATCAACCTTCAATCCTGGTGCAACCACTTCCCCTTTCAAATGGTCCTTCCACCTGAAATATGCCTTGCAGCTGCTGAGGGATCGCGCCCCAGTACTGCCCCAGGACTTATTCTACATGTGAAGTCTGTTAATACAATGAGACATGTCCTTGGTAACACCCCGTGATATATTACATGACAAACATACTGTTCAGTTTGTAGAAAAATAATCAATATGCTATTATGTAATCTATATATATATAACTACTTCCTTGCAGAAAGATTGTCTTCTTGTTATTGATTATTATCCAGCATTAATAAAGATAGGGAAGATTTGAGAAACTGACATTGATAAACACCATTCAGGATTAATCCAGCATAATATGCCAAGAAAGCAAGTAAAGTATTTATTCAAGTACAGAAACCAATATAACATTGTCTTCCCAATATTTGTAAGAGACTGAGAATGATGTTATTGACTGAGAAAGCACAAAAGGGTATAAATGTTCAATACTGATAACAACATGAGCTGTTTGGAAATAGAATATTTGGAAATAGAATAAGAAGGCAGACTGGACTTGCATTGATCAACCTACATCCCAGCTTAGTTTTACATTGATCTTGATTCATTTTAATGCATTTTGAGGCAGGGATGTCTATATTTTCTAGATAATTTAGTTAAACATAATACCCAGAGTACTGTATTACTGTGGGGGATTAGGTGACTAGGACTTGGACTCTGCATGCATCCATAAGGGAGTAAGAAACCTCCTTATACTATTGTACACCACAGATCTGGGAACACAGTAGTGAGTGACAAAGAGTCTTGTAGCACCTTATAGACTAACAGATTTTAGGGATCATGAGCTTTCGTGGGCTAAGACCCACTTCATCAGATGCATGTTGTGGAAATCTCCAGAGGCAGGTATAAATAGCAGGTAAGAAAGCTTTCTTGCCTGCTATTTATACCTGCCTCTGGAGATTTCTTAGCCCACGAAAGCTCATGATCCCTAAAATCTGTTAATCTATAAGATGCTACAAGACTCTTTGTCGCTTTTGCGGATCCAGACTAACAGGGCTACCCCTCTGATACTAGACAGTAGTGAGTGGCTCTACTCACCTGCTTACTCCTTCTCTGGAGCTAGTGGGTGAGAGCAGGGAAAAATGGGAAGGGTGGAGTCATGATGTCATCAGAGGTAAGCATACATAGGGATAGGCCATATTTTAACTCTTGTATAGGACAGTATAGGACAGTAATATTACTATTACTGTATATTACAGTAGTATATCACTATTCTCTTTATGAGAGAAAGGAGAAAGCAGGGGAGGAACTGTGGCTCATACGTGTGCCTAAGTCATAATGCTTACCATGCTGGTGCATTGCTTCTTGCACTGAACTTCACCTAGTGTCAACATTAACCCTCAACCTAACCTTTAGAATATTACTTGGGTTAGGGCTGAAGCAATAGAAATTCATTGCAAACTGATATTTGCCTTAAGACAGAGGAGTTGGTCTTACTCCACTTTATTATAACTGCAAGAACATGTTTCAGGTCAACGCACAGGAAATATAAATAGTATGTTCAGTAGAATGCAAAGGTCAATATGCAAATCAACTAATGAAGTGTAAGACAACAGAGCTATGCTGGTTTATACCATCTGATGTTCTGGCCTAATATCTGTTATTACTCCAAAGATAGCATTAACTATCTGATAGGTTTGCTCTAAAGGGTGATAATAGGAGGTTAATTCCTTGATGGGAGACTCTTCATGGACAATTTCAAAGACATCATCCATTTGACTAGAGATAACCCCCTGACTCCAGAGACACTGTCCCCAAGCACTCAGAAGTGGTCACTAGAGAGATGATTTTAACTGGCATTGTAGTCATTCACATAACATCCAGTTAAAAACATAAAATATTTAGAATGTTTCATTTTCTATTTTCAAAGTGCCTTTAAGATTCAAAACATTTTACCAACATTTACCAGTGCTTAGATTAGAGAATTTAAGAACAACAGTAATTAGAAAATGGTATACATCTGAGACCATAAAATTCCCTTCCTGTGAAGACTACAGAGTGGATGTTATCATTCACCCATGCGAGCAGAGAGAATTAGCTGCAGGCAGTTGAGATCAGTTTGGAGACCCAGAAGGGGAATAACAACACTACAGCTTCATGTTGTGATTTCTCCTTCCTTTGACCTTCTGAAAACCTTTCAGTCAGACCATTGAGTAGTCATTGCTCCCTGACTTCAGGTTGGGAAGGAGAACATAACAGTGTGAAGCTGGGGAACTGCCATTCTGTGTGAAATGCTACCTCCAAATTGGCCAAAAATGTGAATGGCAAAAAACAGGGAGCAGAATTACCTCCTTCGGTGTGGTGTCTTCCCTGAAAGAGGTAGGGTCTAAAAGGGAAGTTGTAAATTGCAGCACATTTCCTTAGGGAGAAGAGACTCACAGGGCAGCATGGATTGGCAGCTTCCCTACAAGATCCAAGCTTTTGTCTCCTACAGACCTTCAAAGTCACCAATTTTGGAGATCATGGCTCCAGCCTTCTCCCTAGTTTCCCAAGCTACCTTCTACTGAGGGCATTGTTAGAAATTCTGCAAAGTGATCCTTGAGATGTTTTCTGAACAATCTGCTCTCCTTCCTAGAATTTTACTGCAAGAAAGTACTATGTCTCAACAGCCATCATAAATGGTTTAGTTGCTCCACTAGCAGTATGCTTGGTGTTTATGAAACCCAAACTAAGAAAATATACAAAAGTGACAAAGAGTCTTGTAGCACCTTAAAGATTAGCAGATATTTAGGAGAATATGGGTCTCTGTTTCCCTCTTGAGGCTGGTGTATATGAAAAAGTGGAATGTAACACATAAGTAGGAGTAGTAGTAGTAAAATCTGTTTAGTGGGCCTGATTCAAAGCCCACTGAAAACCATAATGAATTTTAATGGCTTTGGATCAGAGCTGTAGTGTAGGAAGTGCCAAGTTCAATACTCACTGATAACCTAGGCAGGACTGTTATACATTATATTACAGACTTTATATTAAGTAACACTACTATTCTATTAATTAATAAACAGCATGAATGTCTGCAGATATGACTGTGCAATTATATATCCTATCTGATACAGTTATATACCTTTTTATTCACTTGGCATATATTACTGAGAGTTAGAAAACATACGTGGAGGGGAATGTTAGTATAACAGATCTCTAAAGAAAAACATAACATTACTTTTTAATAATATATTTATGTAGTTGTTATAGTGGCTTTCTTAATACAGTATCTAGGTAATTTATCATTGTTAATAATGAATGTTGAATGAATGAATGTTATAAATACAAAATGTATTTGCATGTTGACCTAAATAAAGGGAATCACAGAATGTGGTAGGACAATGGTATTTGATTTCAAGAACACACTTTCTGCAGAAAACTTTGATAAATAAACAAAGATGAGTAAATTCCATAATAGTCAATATTTCCCATGGTCTTCACTGGATTTTGGATCAAGCCTTTAGGTTTAATGGGAGTAATTTAGGTTTAATGGGAGTAATAATGGGAGTAATTATTAAAAACAAAAACAAGTGCTCAAATATTTTAGGTTAGAAAAAAAAAGCAAAAGAAAACTATTCTGAAAATGGAAAAGAGTTGGTAGAGGATTATCAAACCTGATTAGCAGGGTGCAGGAATTGTCTTGTGAGGAAAGATTTAAAAACTCAGGGACTGTTCCAATGCCTTTTGAAACCAGTAGAATGCTGCAAATGTCAATGGGAGCTGGACTGATTCTTTGTGTACATCAGAGACTCCTAGCAAAGTCACCTATAGACAGGGTTGCCCAACATATTGCATTATCAGCTCCTGTTTTCTGTTGCTTATATTTTTTGCAAAATTGTTGCAATTTAAGCTTAAATTCTTCGTGCTTGGTATTTTCCTCTGAATGAAGGTTTTATTTTTTTGGAAAGTATCAGCAAAAGTGGTTCATCCATTTCCAAGGACAAAAGAAGAGAAAAAAGCATGTTGCTTTGAGCATTTAAAAAATCCATACAACCATTTCACTGAGAAGCTCTATTGCTTCACTGCTTTGGAATGGGGCTTTAACATTGGATTGGTGGGGAGAGGATGCCCTGGTCTCAGGCATGTGCTGTCCATGTTAAATTCTGCCCAAACTTAGCCAAACTATTAACCTCTCCAAACTGAAGTTTACATATGCTCATTAGAGACTTAAAAATTGGAAATTATCATGCTCTATTGCCACACAGCTCCCACATACCACCCGACTGTACGTTCACCATCCCCACAGAGTAAATGACCAAGCATTATTCCTAAAATGTTCCCTGAATTGCTCCTTCAGGCTACCAGGGGCTTCAATAAGGACAGGTACAGAAAATGAGAATAGGGAAACTCTCTTGCTTGTGCTCTCAGTACCTATGCCCAGGAAGCATGGAGCTAAAGGCATTAGCTTGATTGGAATGCAGAATAGGAGGAACTGAGGGAGGGGAGTTGATGAGAGGCTGAACTATGAGCCAGAAGAAAGGATTTGGAGCAGAATGACATTGTATACTTAACCTTTTTCTAACAGTATTTTTTGTATATAAATACATATATATATATATTTCCTTACACATATCTCAGCAGGATGTGGGAACGACAGTGAGTTAATGTCACGTTTCTGAAAACAGTACCCTAAATATGGGTGGATATGTCAGAAAATCCATTTGTATTTGAGTTTTGCAAACTATTACATTTTATAACAAATCTTTTAATTTTCAAAGTGACTGTCCCCTTAGATTACTTTCTTTAAAATCAAGAAGAGTTGTATTTAATTCTTTCTGCTCAAAAAACCCATACTTACTTACAACCTATGCCTCTTCAGTGTGATGCTCTTCCCTGTCTAGTGGTACATCATTAACTAAGTGAGCTGGGTTTGTTAGCGCATGCATTTGACACTCATGCATTAAGATCCAACAGTCTCAGGTTAAATTCTGTGTGATTATGACCCCTCAGAGGACAGCATTGCATGCGATGATGACCCACCCAGGCATTTCAGTATTACTCCTCAACTCAGCAAAGTTCTTAAATATGTGCTTAACTCCCATTGATGATAGAGGTAAAAATGAACACTAATGTGCATTTCAAAGTGATATTAAATTGACATATAAAACTTATGCTCTTTTCATTTTTAAAAGATCTGAAGTGCAGAACATACTGTTGTGTTGTCACTGATGGAGCACACTCTTGCCAGGTCTCTAAATGTCTTATTAATCTTCAAACAGTGCACATAATACAAATATATTTTATTATTATTTATCAGAATTTTAAAGATCAGATTTTGACATCCTTACTCAGATTGGCTATTAGCTTTCTGTGACAGGAGGCTCACAGAAGTCAGTTAAGACTAAAGTGTGTAAAGTACTACCCAATATGAGTAAGGTTGGCATAATCTGCTACTAGTGATGGCAACAACTTGCAAATACGTGATTAGTGATAAAGGTCAGAGTCACTTATAGACTCCTAGATTCATAGACTTTAAGGTCAGAAGGGACCATTATGATCATCTAGTCTGACCTCCTGCACAATGCAGGCCACAGAATTTTACCCACCCATTCCTGCAATATACCTCTCACCTATATCTGAGCTATTGAAGTCCTCAAATCTTGGTTTTTAGGACTTCAAAGCACGGAGAATCCTCTAGCAAGTGACCCACGCCCTCTGCTGCAGAGGAAGGCGAAAAACCTCCAGGGTCTCTGCCAATTTGCCCTGGAGAAAAATTCCTTCCCGACCCCAAATATGGCGATCAGCTGAACCCTGAGCATGTGGGCAAGACTCACCAGCCAGACACCCAGGAAAGAATTCTCTGTAGTATCTTAGATCCCATCCCGTCCAATTTTCCATCATATACCACCAGGCCCCTCTATTACCAAAGTCAAAGATCAGTTGCCAAAATTAGGTTTTCCTATCACACCATCTCCTCCATAAACTTATCAAGCTTCGTCTTGAAGCCAGATAGGTCTTTTGCCCCCACTGCTTCCCTTGGAAGGCTATTCCAGAATTTCACGCCTCTGATGGTTAGAAACCTTCTTCTAATTTCGAATCTAAACCTCCTGTCGACCAGTTTATATCCATTTGTTTTTGTGGCCACATTAGTACTGAACTTAAATAATTCCTCTCCCTCTATGGTATTTATCCCTCTGATATATTTATAGAGAGTAATCATATCTCCTCTCAGCCTTCTTTTGGATAGGCTATACAAGCCTTGCTCCCTGAGTCTCCCCTCATAAAACAGGTTTTCCATTCCTCGGATCATCCTAGTAGCCCTTCTCTGCACCTGTTCTAGTTTGAATTCATCCTTCTTAAACATGGGAGACCAGAACTGCACACAGTATTCCAGATGAGGTCTCACCAGTGCCTTATATAACGGTACTAATACCTCCTTATCTCTACTAGAAATACTTTGCCTAATGCAACCCAAGACCGCATTAGCTTTTTTCATGGCCATATCACATTGGTGGCTCATAGTCATCTTGTGATCAACTAATACTCCAAGGTCCTTCTCCTCCTCTGTTACTTCCAATTGATGCGTCCCCAGTTTATAAGTAAAATTATTGTTATTAGTCCCTAAGTGCATGACCTTACACTTCTCACTATTAAATTTCATCCTTTTCCTGTTACTACAGTTTACAAGGTCATTCAGGTCTTCCAGTATGATATCCCGGTCCTTCTCTGAATTGTCAATACTCCCCAGCTTTGTGTCGTTTGCAAACTTTATTAATACATTCCCACTTTTTGTGACTAGGTCAGTAATAAAAAGATTACATAATATTGGTCCCAAAACCGATCCCTGAGGAACTCCACTGGTAACCTCCCTCCAGCCTGACAGTTCGCCCTTCAGTACGACCCTCTGTTGTCTCCCCTTTAACCAGTTCCTTATCCACCTTTCAATTTTCATATTGATCCCTATCTTTTCCAGTTTAACTAATAATGCCCCATGTGGCACCGTATGAAACACCTTACTAAAGTCAAGGTAAATTAGATCCACTGCATTTCCTTTATCTAAAAAATCTGCTACTTTTTCAAAGAAGGAGATCAGGTTGCTTTCGCATGATCTACCCTTAGTAAAACTATGTTGTATTTTGTCTCATTTGCCATTGACCTCAATGCCCTTAACTACTTTTTCCTTCAAATTTTTTTCCAAGACCTTGCATACTACAGATGTCAAACTAACAGGCCTGTAGTTACCAGGATCACTTTTTTCCCTTTCTTAAAAATAGGAATAATATTAGCAATTCTCCAGTCATATGGTACAACCCCCGAGTTTACATATTCATTAAAAATACTTGCTAATGGGCTTGCAATTTCATGTGCCAGTTCCCTTAATATTCTTGGATGAAGATTATCTGCCCCCCTCCCGATTTAGTCCCATTAAAGCTGTTCGAGTTTGGGTTTTACCTCGGATATGGTAATATAATATCTACCTCCATAGTCTCATTTCTGTTTGCCATGCTACCTTTATCCCTAAGATCCTCATTAGCCCCATTAAAGACGGAGGGAAAATATTTGTTTAGATATTGGGCCATGCCTAAATTATCCTTAACTTCCACTCCATTCTCAGTTTTTAGCGGACCTACTTCTTTTCTCTTTGTTTTCTTATTTATATGACTATACAACCTTTTACTATTGGTTTTAATTCCCTTTGCAAGGTCCATTCTACTTAACTTTTAGTCTCTCTCACTTTGTTCTGACCTCAATAAGGTAGCTTTCCTTGCTTCCCATCTTCCACTCCCTGTATGCTTTCTGCTTTTTCTTAGTCACCTCTCTGAGATGCTTGCTCATCCAGCTTGGTTTACAACTCCTGCCTATGATTTTTTCCCCTTTCTTGGGATGCAGGCTTCTGATAGTTTCTGCAACTCTGTTTTAAAGTAATCCCAGGCCTCCTCCACCTTTAGATCCACAAGTTCTTCAGCCCAATCCACTTCCCTAACTAATGTCCTTAATTTTTTAGTTAGCCCTTTTGAAATCAAAAACCCTAGTTGCAGATCTATTTTTGTTTACCCCTTTATTCAATTTGAACTGAATTAGTTCATAATCACTAGACCCAGGGTTGTCCCCTACAACCATTTCTTCTATGGGATCCTCACCATTCACCAAAACCAAATTCAAAATGGCATCCCCTCTAGTTGGCTCATTAAATACTTGATGAAGGAATCCATCAGCTATTGCATCTAGGAAAAGCTGAGCTCTATTATTATTACTAGCACTTATCCTCTAGTCTATATCTGGGAAGCTAAAATCTCCCATGATCACACAGTTCCCATTAGTATTTACTTCTTTAAAAAGATTAAAGAGGTCTCTATCCATATCCAAATTAGATCCCGGTGGTCTATATCACACTCCAAGCACTATCCCAGGGGAGGCTTTAGTAGTTTTCTTCCCCAATGCGATTTTTGCCCAGACAGACTCAGTCTTATCTATTCCATCACTTGTTATTTCTTTACAGTTTACCTTATCATTTATATATAATGCTACTCCACCCCCTTTACCTTTGTTTCTGTCTTTCCTAAACAGGACGTACCCTTCAATACCTATACTCCAGTCATGACTAGTATTCCACCATGTTTCTGTTATCCCTATAATATCTGGTTTCACTTCCTGCACCAGTAGTGCTAGTTCCTCCATTTTGTTACCTAGGCTCCTTGCATTGGTATACAAACAACTTAATTTTTGCTGTTTGCCCTCACTCACATTCTTTACCCGATTAGGCCTGGACATTCTACCACCAGTATGACCTATTACGCTGGTATCCACACTGCCCTTCCTCCTTATGTCCTTTTCCCTACCCATAGCTATATCCTCTCTCACTTCTTTTTCTTTCCTATCTCTGTTGAAGTCTGGCGTGGAGATTACCTGGGTATAAGATTACCTGGACATAAGAGATTACCTCCCCCAACTTTCTAGCTTAAAGCTCTCTTAATTAGTTGTGCCAGCCTCCATCCTAGAAGTCTATTTCCTTCCCTACTCAGATGAAATCCATCCTGAGAGAACAATCCTCTGTCCATAAATGCTTCCCAGTGGCTATACATCCCAAAGCCCTCCTTATAGCACCACTGCCTGAGCCATCTATTAATAATCATAATCATGTCATCCCTTTGTTGTCCTCCTCTAGGAACAGGCAGAATGCCACTAAAGATCACCTGAGCCTCTATTTCCTTAAGCGTCTTCCCCAGCCTGGCATAGTCTCCCTTAATATGTTCCAGTGAGAATTTATCAGTATCATTTGTTCCCACATGAAGAACGATCAGTGGATTCTTTCCCGCTCCCTTTAAGATCCTTTTTAACCTCAAGTCTACATCCCATATCTTAGCACCTGGTAGACAGCACACTCTTCTATTCTCTGGATCAGCTTTGGTTACAGGCCTATCTAATCTTCTCACTATGGAATCCTCAATCACATAAACTGCCTTTTCCTGGTGACAGCACTATTTTCCTGTCTATCTACTGTTCCCTCAGGCTACAAGTTCTTTCCATTCCTATTCGCCCTTATAATCCTTTTTACCCCATCCTGAATCCCTGTAGGGCTCATCTCCACTGACTCATCTCCTGTAGGGCTAGCTGCTCTTCTCTTCTTCCTCACCCTTTCACCTTCAATGGCCACATGCTGTATCTCCTCCTCATTTTCCAACTCTGCAAACCTATTCCCGAGCTCTATTTCTCCTTCACTAGCCCGTCTCTTCCTCTGCCTGGTTCTCTTAGTTACATGCTTCCACTGTCCATTCTCTTCACCCAGCAGTCTCCCCTCAGCATCCTTCACTCCTACTTCCATCTGTAAATCTAAGCTTTTCCCATCAGCTGCCTCGTATCCTTGCTCCATAATCTGCTCAAACCCCCTTCTAAACTCAACCGGACTTTCTACCTGCATCTCCAGTCCTCAGATCTTTTCTTCCATCAGCTTTATCAGGCGGCACTTCATGCAGATGAAACTGTTTCCAGGCACTCCCTCCAGTATCATATACATAGCACTGCTTCCACATCCAGTCATCTTCACTGTGTCCTCCACTGCTTGGATCATTACCACTGCTGCCTCTGTATCTGTTGTATTCTTCCCACCGAAATCCTGTTAGTCCAGGAAACACAGAGAAAAAACAAACAAAAAAGGAAAAAACACACACAAACCACAAAGAGCAACCTCCCCCTAAACTCCCCTTACAAACTCCCACTCAGACTCCCCTGTTAGCTGGCTCCTGTGCCGCTGCAGCTGTCTGAGCCACTGCCTAACTGGCTGGCTACCTTTCTAGGACCCCTACTCAGAGAAGCCCTAATCAGGGCTAGCTTCTCTCTCAGCACAAAGCCCCTACAAGCCTCTACACATACAAATAATACAAATACAAAACCAATACAAATACCTTCTCCTCCAACAGAACTTCCACTCAAACTCCCCTGTTTGCAGCCCGGTTAGCTGGCTCCTGTGCCACTGCAGCTGTCTGTGCCAAGTTGTGACTGGTCTAAGTGGGCTCTGACCAGCTAGCTGTTCAGGTAACTGACCTTTCTGTCATTGAGCACATGCTCAGTAGCCACCAATCTTGCACATGCTCACTGTTGTCATTAAAGTCAGAGCTGTGAGTATGTTGATCCTCACCCACACCCATTTGGCTGTTTGCCAGGAAATTTTGGAATTTAGGATTTTGGAAATCCTAAATTCTTACTGAGCATGCTCAGGATCTGCAACATTCATCTTATTGCTTATTCATCTTTTGCTTATTCAGAATAAAGATTTAGGAAAGCAAAATGGAGATTAAAGAATTTCTCTGGTAATATGTCAAGCCCATCTTCTACATGATTCATTGTTTCCTGTGAAGTGCCTAGCTTACTTGTGAGCACTAGAAAGTATTATAGGAAGAATCCTTATTATTTATTATTCTATTAGTAAAAATAATTATTCTTCCCTGCCCCCAAATATAAATTTATGCATAGATATATGCCTCCAGTATGAGGTAATATCCAGGAACTCTCCAAAATTTAGAAATTCTTAAAGGAATCTCCCTCTCATCACATTTTTTTTCCCAAGAGAAAGAAACAAATAACAGAACGTCAAAAAATGACACATCCCAGGAGTTATAAATTCACTTACCTTGTGAAAACGAAATAAATAAATTAAAAAAACAAATAATGGGCATTCTCATTATACCCACAGAAACGTAATAAGCACTGAGAATTATACAACAGTATTAAGAGGATGATTCAGGGGATATGGTAGCCTTAGCCAGTAATAAAGATTAAATTAAATTTCAAAAATCCAGACATTTTATGTTCTACTACTGGATTCGGTAAAATAGAATATTATTTGACTACTTAGCCTCAGATAGTTGTGCACTGTTGAATTTCTCAGCAATACTGAAGACAGAGGAAGCGTTCATTGTGTGGATCAGCCCTGACCAAACCTTAAAGATCTCTGTCATATACTTTTAGACAACCCTCTATAACTCCACGACTTAAAATTGCCTCATGTTACAGAGATACTGTAATTTATTTGAAGTAGTAAACATTTGAAGAATGAGACTGTACTGTAATAAACCTGAAAGCTTGGTAGAGAACGCAGGCAGGCTCAATATATAAAGTACAAAAAACAGATACAGAGAAGAAAACATGACCATATTTTCCATTATCAACCCATGTCAAGGGTTCCCATTTTAGCCCACATTCCTTTAATGGCCATAAATCATCCACAGATTATTCAAAATGAATTTCATTAATTGTCTGAAATGTTAATCTGGCATTATCATTTCCATTAGCCTTTTCTGTTATTTGTATTATTTTGAGGTATATGTCATTTTCTAATTTCCTAAGGCTATGATAGCTACTGTATCTTCCTACGTACATTCCTCTCATCTGAAAAATTTGGTGGTCCTGGAACACAAACTTCTAAATTAGGAAGCAAATATATATCTATATATCTCTATCTCTATCTATCTATCTATCTTGATCGATAGATAGGTATTTTTATAAGAATAGTAGCTTTTTATATCAATTTTTCTCCTGCTTGGCACAGAAGACTGTAGACTATCAGGCATTCGTTCTCTCTTTCTCTCTCTCTCTCTCCTTTATTATTTGTATTATGGCAGTACCTAACAGCCCCAGGTCCATTGTAGCAGACACTGTAAAAACATGACTAAAAGTCTTTCAATTTCTTCCTTTGTTTTGCAGGCATCCATATACCTCCCTTTCTTCATAAATTTTTGCCCCACGACCACAAGTAACTTGGCCCATGTTCTCTGGTAATAAAAGTGGGCATAGCTGTCATAGTGAAGTCAATGGAGCCATTGACTATTCCTACTCTTATGATTTTTTTTTTTTACCATAAGTCCATCTTTTGTTTCTTCTTGAAGCCCCATATCCTGGGATCCCAGGATTACCTTAAAATTTCCATTTTATTTATGTAAAGCAAGTTAGTGCACAGAGTTTCAGGGAGCAATTTGAAAAGGGGCCCCCAATGAATCCAAAAAGCTCAAACCCCTAAAGTAAAAAAGAACTCCTTTAACCTGTGTTATTATTCTTTAAAATCTTGTTATTTTAAGCCATTTTATGATGTTTTAGAGCCTAGCTCATGATTGCTGAATGCTTGGCAGTACTGAAGTTCCAGCAGCAAGAGGATCTGGTCTCTTGTCTCTCAAACGGGGGAATAGGAGTACATAAGGTAGAAACAAAGCTTTTATATGTGAATCTGTAGTTTACTTTGAAATAGTTACTGCATTTAAGCAAATGCTGGAATCCTCTGTCAGGAGAAGCTTCCACTGAAGATAATAGAGTGAAGGACTTGGTGCATAGCCCAAAGCCCTTTGAAAGCAGCAGAAAGACTCATTTACACTACAGGCACTGTACTGAAACTCTAAAGTGGGAGCTAGAGTGACCAGATAGCAAGTGTGAAAAATTGGGATGGGGATGGGGAGTAATAGGCGCCTATATAAGAAAAAAACCCAAATATCGGAATTGTCTCTATAAAATCGGGACAGTTGATCACTCTAGTGGGAGCAAGTAATATTTATACACACTTGGGGGTTTCTTAATGCTGATAGAGACATAAAGTGGTATAGTGTAAGTGAGCATTTAACCCCAATAGGCTTTGCATCAGGCACTTTGGGCCAGCATTTTTAAAGTATTTAAACACCTAAAATTCAGATAAGCAACTAGCGTGATTTTCCAAAATATTTGAGGAGCACATTAGTAGTTAGTCAGCAAGGTGACAAAGCATTTTGTGGCACCATACAGACAAACAAATGTATTAGAGCATAAGCTTTTGTGGGTGAATATCTACTTCATCGGATGCTCCACAAAAGCTTATGTTCTAATACATCAGTTAATCTATAAGGTGCGACAGGGCCCTTTGTTGCTTTTGCAGATCCAGACTAACACAGCTACCCCTCTCATACTCAAGGTGGTTTTTAAAATCCTAACTCTAAATCTAGGCTCCTAAATACATCAAAAAATCTGGCCCTTCATACTTTGTCTGGCTGATTTCACTTTGTTTTGTTATTAAGGAGTTCTGTTTATATTTCATATAAATATATTTAATTCCATTTTTTTAAACTATGTATTATATTTCAGTTTTGGTCTGGAGAACAGAATCTTTATATGCATATTCTGCAGTCATTTCAGCAAACATCAAAAGTCTGAAAATTTAGATCAATATGCATTATAATATTTGAAAGTGATATACTTTTATGCTGACGTTAGCAATACTAAATAATAGTATTATTGTAATTTATTAAAAGCATCTAAATTTGTGGAAGATTTATAGCTTTAATAACTTTATCACATTAATGTGCATATTTTAATGACTTTTCAGACAAAGCGTAAGTGAAGTAATTTTATATTACTGTGAAAAAAACTTTAAATATATTTTCCAACATTTTGATATATTGCTTTTAGTCCATGCTTTTCAACTGGACATTTCTTTTTAATGGCAGCTATTTGTACAGATTACAAGTTCTTTATTTCACAATTTTATTTTATTAATTAATTAATACATCATTATATCACATTGAGCTGCACATTTCCTGAAATCAAGAATGGTGAGGGAATCTTTGATTCAAACATGCTGTTTGATACCCAGAATTAAAGGAAAAGAGTAGAAAATTTCCCTTTGTTCTCAAAATGCATGTACATTTATCCAAGGACTGAGGTTTACTAGGCCCAGCAGACTTCTGATAACCATTCTCATTCTTCCGGACAAGCAAGTAGTGCATGTTAGGGCTTGGAGATTTCAAATGCTGCACTTTGTGAAAGTCAGCAGCATTTACAAGGGAGGAAAAAATGTTTCTTGATGATATTGGAAGGAACTCTTCCATCTCCTCATAATTTGATGTGTTGATGAGAAAATGTGGTCTGTTTTTCAGAGGTGCTATTGATATTGTTGGGAACTGAGAACAACAGTACAGTAATATTTTAAATCATGCCACTTTCATCTGTGCATCTACATATGTTTTTAGGTATGTAATTTTAGGCACCTAGTCATGAAAATGATGACTTTAAAATGTTTAAAAGGTTTATTTTACAAAGGCATGATATATGGTTATAACACGCACCTACATGTCACTAACTTGAGGAAGTGTCTTGTCTGTCAATACACTTGCTTCTTAGACAGATGTTTGGCAGTGTCTAACTTTCCTTGTTGTCAATGTTTCTTTGATTCAATTGCCTCTTAGTGATTCAGGGATGACAGTTCAGGGATACTAAGAGCTTGGCAAAATAAAAAAAATGGCTACTAGTAAATTTGCCTAAACAATTGGTTTTGGAGACACTGAAATTATTCAAGAATTCAAGTCAAACTCAGCAAAGAGTTTCAGCCTAAAAAACTGAAAATAAAATGTCAAAAATGTCAAAATACATTTTCTAAGCAAATCAGCTCATCATTTTTGAAACAAACAAAATGCTGAAAATATTTTAAAAATGTTTCATTTTGACTTTTCAGAATGAAATGCCAATTTGGACTCACACTGAAAAAGTTTTGTTTTGATCAGACTAAATTATTAATTTATTATTATTATTTTCTTTTCAATAAGAAAAGAAAAAGTTTTAGTTTAAAATAAATCCATTTTTATTTTATATTTTTTTAGGTTGGCCACTAAATTTTATATACTTGTTCACCTCTTCGTATGGTACTTAGCCTCATCCTTATTCCTTGTCTTCCACAGAACATGATGTTCTACTGGAAATAAAAGTGATCAGTGTAGTTGGAAATAAAGATATTTTAAAAAAAACAGGCTAGCTGTCAGGCAAGTTCACATTCAACTAGAACACATCAGCCAGTCTTAACCCCCGCAGCCAGCTACGCTCCCAGAAACTTACTAGCAGTTTGTTAAGGGGGTAGTGTCCCAAACCCTATCACTTTGCCCTTTGTTGCTCTAAGTGCACCCTCCCTTTGCTGATAAATGACATTGGCCAGACTGTCTCTCTCCCTATTTGTATATTCAACGGGAGCTGAAAAGGGAAGTCAATGGCTTTCATCTCCAAATCCAGTTAACATCTGCTGGAGAGGCAGGAAGCAGTTTATTTAACTTCTATATTAAGGACTATTATATTCCACTGCTACTTCATCAGGCAGCCTTCTAACTTTAATCCATATGAAATGCGTTCCTCAGGGTTTATTCTGCTCTTCTTGAGACATAAGCAAAAATGAGTGAGATAGTAAACCTGGCTATCTTCTGTGTTGGGAAGAAGGATTTTAGTATCTTGGTTAGCTGAAAGATTAGGCTGGTGTGCAGGGGGATTTGTTGAAGGGCAAATAATATTATTATGACCAGAAGTGCTTACTTTCAAACCATGAAGATTATTTGCCTGAATTAAGGCACTAGAGAAGGTCACAATTTTATTTTTAAACTGCAACATTTTTTGCAGTGACTTTAATAAAAAGTGATGTAATTTTATTTTTTTTAAAAAAAAAACAGAGAAATTTTATAAGGAACATTTGTTAGTATGTTTTGTTGGATTAATGAAGCCGTGACACCATGTCTGTTGGGAATGATTTGTTGTCCAATGGACTGTGTGGCACTGGGAAGATTTTTTTAAAAACAATAGAAGAAAGCGGATTTCTCCATGTATTTAACCCAGCCTACATGTTTGTCCAAACTTTAGTCATAAGTCTTAAGTGTATATGTGTGTGCATGCACACACGCTCTTCTTGTCAAAGCATATTAGCTATTGCTGCTGCAAGACAAAATTCTATTCTCCATTTGTGTTTTTCTAGGTACACCTTCACTTAGATTTAACTTCCTATAGCATAATATTTACCAACTGATGTATTACAGGTTCATGGTCACACAGCACTGTATCTAGTTTTATTTTATTTTTTAAAGTGCCAGTAATGATCACAAAGTATGTGGAAGAAAAATACTAAATCCTACCAGAATTGCTCTTGGGAAATACTATGGTCAAGGATGATCCAGCATGTTTAATGGAAGGCCCAAATATAATAATAATAAAAAATCCAGACCTTCATCCTCTCCTACCAAATATTTGACCAGATAGGGGACCCCCATCTGATTCTCTAACCACCAGCAAATACTTTGTCTTGCATCACATGATGAAGGTAGTAAAATGTGGACTTGGTAGACTGTAAAAAAAAAGATCACTTTTCAAGGCAGAGGCCCTTCTACTAAGAATGCTGTGCCACATATTTTCTCCCAGGCTCTGGGAATTCAGCCTGAGTACAGACAGAAGAAACATTCTAGCTAACTGCAACTTCTGTGTTTTGGCATAAAGGAAAGTTGATAACTAATGGATGCCCCTTTTGCAGTGTTATTGTTATAGATAGATATATTTGGCAGAAACTAATGCATTTTTGATGTCATGCTGGTGATAATGAAGAATCATAATGCTAGTCTTGCTCTGCACCATTTTTTTCCTTTGACAGAAAATAGCTCTGCCGGTAGGTAGCATACGAAGAAGTAGAATGTGCTTGTTGCCATTCTCTGAGAGATGCAATGGCACTATCATCAGAAAATGAGCAAGCGTTTGCATCTACGGCACCATCAGTAAAAAAAATAAAATAAATAAAAAATTAAAAATTAAGAATGAGCAGTTTCCACACCTAATATACTGAAAAGTACATCTTACTGCATGGTGAGGGAGTCTGTGCCATTTAAATGGAAAAAATAGAGAGTTGAAGCAGTTTCTTTATTATTATACAGTTTAATACATTTTTAAAATACACATTTTCTTTTTAATGATTTTGCCCTTTTCCTTTAGGAAAGTGAGTGTTTCCTTGTGCTTCTGTGAAATGTAAGTGTTTAGAGACATTCTCATCTGTTTTGGTATCAACACAATTCTAGAAGACAATCTGTGCAAGTTGGTTTGTGCTACCAGAGGCAGAGGAGCACAAAACATTCACAGCCTTACTCTCCACTTCAGTCTGTAGTCCCTGGCCTTCAGTCATTTGTACAAAGTCAGTGGGAAGTGGTCATAAAACGGGATCAGATCAGCACAGTAGCACTTTACAGCTTATTTGCATTTATTTTTCCCAGGTAGTAGAAGATGCAATATAGAAGAGAATCTTTGTAGTAAAGATGTCTGTAAAATTATGCAGCCAAACATTTCAACTCTGGATGGCTAAAGCTGGGCATAAATCTACTCTTTGACATCTAAAAAAGCAGCCTGATTTTAGGGACGGGGGCGTGGGGTGAATGCATTTAAGCCTATAGACACTGTGGGTAACACTAGCCCTGCAAAGCAGGCCATTTACTTACGTGCCTAACTTCTGTCCCTATCATTTGAAAGTCTCTGCACTGCCATGGTAACCAAAAGTTAACTAAACAATAGCCCTGTGGCCTCAGACTGATTCTCAGGTCCTTAGTCCTTTCATCCCTGGTCTTAAAGACTTTTTTTCTGGCAGCAGTACAGCCTTCCCTATTCTCTGGGTTAAGCAGGCAAGTTCCATCTGTTCAGGTTCTCTGCTTCCTCCCTGGGCTGGTTTCCTTCTTGCCTTTCCAAAGTCTTTCCCATAGCACCTTCTTGGTCCCAAAGTACATCTTCATTCCTCTTAGGCTTCCTGAAGTCTCAGGCTTCACCCTTCCTTCAGGGCTGTGGATCACAGGATTCTGACCTACAGTTCTCCAAAAAATTCCAAGCCAAAAGGATAAATTTAAGTCATTTTCAGGCTTCAGCTTTGGTCTTCCCCAAGTTTTCTCTGATATTCTACTCCTTGGCTGAATACCAACACTCCAGAGAGGCAGCCCTCAAGTCTTTTGCCTGCATTCTTAGACCAACAACAAGAGCTAACTCCTCTCCTGTGGCTTTTCCCAGTTTTCTTCTGTCCTGACTTCTGTCAAACCATTGTGAGATGCAGACACTCCTCTCTTTTTTCAAACTAACTAAGCTCTTCCAGTTCTTTCAAGGACATATGACTGCTGTCCAGGTTGACTTATCAATTAGGGTTGCCAGGTGTCTGGTGTTTGCAAGGAATGTCTGGTCAAAAAGGGACCCTGGCAGATTCAGTCAGCATTGCTGACTGAGTTGTTAAAGTCTGGTTAGCGGGGCTGGCACGCTCCCTACCTGGGTCTGGGTGGCTCCCACAAGTGGAGATATGTCCCTATAGCTCCGAGGTGGCCAGGGGGTCAGTGCGCTGCCCCTGCCCAGTACGCTGGCTCCATAGGTGTCATTGGCAGGAAACGCACAGATCCAGCTAGCCACCCCTATGCCTATGACACAAGAAACATTTTGTCGCTTCTGTGGAGCCCCCCACCAATGGAAGCGCCACCTGAACCCCTCACCCCAACCTCCTTCCCCAGCCTTAAGCCCCTTCCTGCACCCAAACTCCTTCCTGGAGCTGACACTCCACACCCCTTCCTGACCGCATGCACCAGGCTTGAGCCTCCTCCCACATCCAAACTCCCTCCCAAAATCTGCACCCCACAATCCTCCTGCATCCCTGCCCCAGCCCTAAGCCCCACTCCATGCCCAGTCTCCCTCCTGGAGCCTGCCTCCCACACATTTGCCCCAGCCTGGACTTCTCTCCTGCATTCTGAGCCTCTTATTTGTGGCCCCATCCAAGAACCTGCACCCCCGGCATGGAGGTCCTACCCCCTTCTACACCCCAACCCCCTGCCTCAGCCTGGAGCCCCATTCCACTCTACAAACCCCTTAGCTCCATTCCTCTAGCCCGGAGCCCCCTCCTGCACTCCAAACCCCCCAACCCTAGCCACAGCCCAGAGCACGCACCCCAAACCCTGACCCAGCCTGGAGGCCCCTCCTGCACCCTGAATCTTTCATTTCTGGACCCACCCTGCCACTTGCACCCCTCCTGAACCCTAACCCCTTGTTACAGCCCAGTAAAAATGAGTGAGAGTGGCGGGGGGAGAGTGAGCCACAGATGGAGGGGGGATGGGGCCTCATAGAAGGGGCAGGGCAAGAGTGTTTGGTTTTGTGAGATTAGAAAGTTGGCAATCCTACTACTAATTGACCTACTTAACACTCCTCCAGGTGTCTGCAGATACATTAACTGAGCTCTCAGGCCCCTGTTAATCCTTCCAGTACCACTATGTGTGGGGCGGGGAGGAGTGTAACACCCCATCACACATATTATATATGATTTTCTCCATTAACGAAAAAATATTACTTAATGAAAAAGAGTGGATATTTACTGTATCTAATATACAATATATCAGTATAACAAAAAAGAAAGCACGGCTATTAAAAAGTGTGAAAGGTTACCACTGCACTTTACTGGATTTTTGAGGAGTATATTGTCACATTATGCTGTAGTAACTAACAGCTGAACTAGTGTGTGGGATTTTAAGTGTGCCTAAGGTCATCTTATCCGATGTGGAGCTTGCCAAGCCAATTTCCAGAAGCCTCATCAGAGACGCACAGAGTGGATGCAGTGGACCAGTGTTCCCATCACACACTTATGATCCAATCAATGGACCACATTTGAAGTCCTTCTAGGTTTTTTGCCAGGTGATATTTCTGATGCAATTCCACCTCCCAATTTTCCAGCCACTGGGCTAGCCCTAAGAATACTGCAGTTCAAAGTTGAGGAATTGTCAGCAGCCAGATGCAGGCATTACAAGTGCCAAAGTAATTTCAGGCCAAAGCACAAGTCCCATTGTAATTCAATGAGTTTGAAAATCTCACCCTGTGATAATAATTCCTATTGAATAGTTCTGTTTAATATGTTTTTTCCCCCCGCATAGATTCATATGCCCATGTAAACCAGGGTAAAGGATATTGATACAATAATCAGAAAAATAAAAATTATATTACAATTCATTTTCATACCATTAGTTTATTCTAATAGATCCATTTGTTGCTGTGTTCTGAATGAATCATAACCTCTTAAAAATAAGTGTAGTAATAAATTTGCACTTGTTCACATGTGGGAGAGAGTAGTTCCTTTCAAATTCAGAGGATCATACATCATTAGATTATAACAGATGTTAGGTCTAATTTTGTCCCTTTATCTATTCTATGTTACCATCAGCACATGCTTAGGAGATATTGCTTGTGTCGTAAATCTGAAACAAGCAAAAAACTTCCTGTGCCACAGTTCTTGCAAGAACAAACAATTTTCACACCATCCCTGCTGGAACCCTCACCCTGCTGCTGTGATGTTGCTTTAATTTAATATCCTTTAAGTTAATGAAAAATCAGAACATAAGGGAAATTAGATGGCACAGGTGGTGTACAGTCTGGTCAGGAACTCAAACCTTTCATCTGAGCTCACCAGGCATACTTTACCACATATCTTAAGGAGTCCCTCTACTGTCTGAACATTCATAAAGTGCAGGAGAAGAATTTTTAATGTGTGACATGGTTAGGATTTTTTTTAAAAAAACACATTCCTTAGTTCAGCAGTCGCCATCCATTAAAATATAATTGGTTAGAAATGTCCACTGTTTAAAATCTTTATTGCTTAATCTGGATGGAACCCAAACAGTGCCATTAGCCTAAATTATACTCTTCAGTGCACTATATGCCCAGCATTCCAGAGACAGACTGCATGGCATAGCTAACTTTTTAGATGCCACAATATCTAGCTTTATGTATTTGTATCTATATTCCATTCAAGATCACCAATGCAAAGGAATGGAACAGATCAGGGATTGGCAACCTTGGCATGCAGGACCACAGGGTAAGCACCTTTAGAGGGCCCCGCCAGTTTGTTTACTTGCCAGTTCACCAATCGTTGCTCCCACTGGCTCTGGTTTGCCGTCCCAGTCCAACAGAGGCTGCAGGAAGCGGCATGTTGCGAAAGGGCGAACCGGGGCCAGTGGGAGCCGCGGTCGGCAAACCAGCAAGTAAACAAACCAGCAGGGCCCGCTAAGGGTGCTTACCCTGTGGTCTTGCACGCCAAGGTTGCCAATCCCTGATATAGATCATCTTTGCTTCTCTGAAAATATTCTAAATGAGGGGTCAGACTTTTAAAAGAGCTCAGCCCAGCACCTGTATCTCTTATTCTTTATGTCGAGTGCTTCTGAACTCTTTGAAAATCTGGCTTTTTGTTTAGTAGATAGAGGGTGAATAAAGATATGTATGGGAAAAAAATAATGTATTTGTTGACTTGTTCCAGATAGTAGACTAAGACAGGAGATTTTTTCTTTAAATCTTTCAGGTGACCATCTCATGTTTTGAAACATGAGGTTTAACTACTAATTATTTGGTTGTATGTTAATTTAGAATGAATTTAAAAGTATACCTGGGCCATAATATAAATACATTATAAATGTTCAGTCACAGCAACAGTTATACAACTCCTCACACTCAATTTTAACTGCCAGACTTGGGCTCTGAGGGGTCTTTAACAGGAACAAATAAAGACAAGAGCAATCCACTAAGAATGCCCTGCTGCCACTTCCCCCATTTTCCTACCAACAAGTTCTACTCTGCAGAATAACAGAAAGAGAATTCCAGCTGTGTGCAACTAGTACAGTAGGCCATTGAGAAAGGCTCACCCCAGCATGTCATCCAGTCATCAATGCCTCAGATTCTCCCATGCTGCACCTCATTTCCTTTAAGGTCTGCAGTCTCCCCTTTTTAGTAGGTTTGGCACACTTAGGTGACTTGGCCCTTTGGTTTCCCCTTCCAAGGACAAACAAAAGAGTTTGAACACAATACAAAAGAATTCTGTCACTCTCCGTCATGGGCCTCAGTGATCTTTCTGGCCCTCTCCAGGCCCAAACTGTTCTTTGTGGCTGGGGTTTATCACATGTATCCTTAGTGCTTAGGACCTCCTTCTCCTCTTGTCTCAGGCTTTTGTGTATTCAGGGCCCAGTAGTCTTTAGAGCACTTTGTTGGGCTCAAGTATTCCTTCACTTCTACTCCCAGGCTTAACAGTCCCTTGGTTAACAGCTCCACACACAATCTTTCTTCCTTTAATACAGGAGTTCCTTGCAAACCTCACAATATTCCCAGCTCACATTATTTTATCATGATGTCATGATATCTGGTATTCTTTTTAAAGCCTCAACTCCTGGAGTCACAAAATATGACACTGACAACAAAAAAGGGGAAAAATAAACAAACAAAACCAAGCCCTTATGTTTGTGGAGAAAAGTTTGAAAATTGCTCCAACTGCATTCTAAAAACCTCCAAACCATAAGCCAAATAACCCCCCCATATGTTGATTTTAAAAATCTCTTTTTTAAACCAAATCTCTTGATGTTTTGGGGCCCAGCTAAAGATGACAGCTATTATAGTAGTAATCTGTTCATAGTTTATTGATTTGTCATGTGCTTCCTTTGACCAGATGTTTCATCTGAAGAATCCCTAGTCCCTTGAGTAAGTGGAAAACTAAGTGCACTTGGAACTGGACCCAAATCCCTTATGGGGTCAGTCAGACTGTGACAAGTAGGCATTTGCCTGCATGTTTCAGACAGAGCACTAAGGAACCACGGAAGTTTGATAGGAACCAGGGAGGCTGTCAGGTAATCCCCATCAAGGCTTCTGACGTTCTAAGTAATCTCTGAGATATAGGAGTTAATGCTTGTTATCCCTTTCCTTCTCTAGTATTGCATTTCACCCAAGTCTTTATTCTTCTCTGTCCTACTTTTTGTTTGTTTGGCTTGTCTTCTCCCCGCAAAAAAAGACATCTAGTTATCAGGGGGATTTTAACTGAAAACCCTGATTTGGACACTATGTAAATGCAAAGGAAAGAAAGGGGAACCTTTCAAAAATAATGTGCATTTAAACTTCTGATTTTTCAGAATATTTTAATTGCTTCTTTCTCCCTTTTGTGTGTTAGTACATTTTTCAAGGATTCTTTTTATCAAATAGATTTTTTTTTAAAAAAATAACTAGCTCAAGTCCCTCTGAGGATTCCTATGAACCCAGAATTAACAGCCTAATGTTGTGACACTGAAAGAGTGATTTAGTAGGCTTTGATAGTCTTATGAAGCTTTAATAGTCTTACAAGGAATTTTATATAAATCACTTTACAAATCCAAATAAATTAGGTCCATTGGGTGACTTGTCTAACTTTTACAAAAAATTCAAACAGGTAAGGGAGAAAAAAAAAAAGATCCCTTTCAGAAACTATGCTGGCCTAATACCATTGAAATGGATTTGTTAAGTGTTGTACAATGTCTTTGAATTTACTATTATTATTAATTACACTCTTAACAGTCAGTATTTTTAGAAATTATAAGCCTAAATTCAGGCTCCTGAGTTCATAGGCAGGTGCCAAAATAAGTCCTTGTAAAATGCTGGGAACTCATCACTTTTGAATATAATGTTGGATTTACGGACAAATTACGGTTGGGCCTGAAAGGGAGCTCTGGCTGGAGGACAGTACACTGGGAGCTGTTCCTCCTCCAAGTGCCACTTTATAATTCACGTCTGTGCTGAGCAGCAGGATGGGGCAAGGGGCAGGCAGGGTTGACTGCAGCATTAACCAGTCCTAGACTGAGCATGTGTGGACTGGTCCATTAACTTGCTTCCCCACCTAACCTTGCACACCAACAGAGCTGCATGAGACAAATCCCTTTTACAATGCAGAGAAAGTCAAACTAACTGTTGTGGGCCAGAGTTTACCCATCAATAGCTTATGGAGACAAAAAGGCATAATTCTTTAGACTCTCCAAATTAGATGATCCTCCCCAACTCTAGCATGGGGCATGCTCTTAGCAGCCAAAATTGAGCCAATAAGCAGTTTCCAAGGCGTTCAAGTTTGAATTTGTGTATAAAGGTTTGCCCTTCATAATATTTTTGGTCTCACATGCAAAAACTTAAAAAAAAAAGATCAAAATGTAGTTAACCACTGTCAGTACAGCTAGAACACTGAACACACACTTAAAGAAAGAGCACTTCACCACTCTATCAGGCAAATGGCTTTGTAAATTGAAAATATTTACCCCCCACCATGCTATTGAAAGTAATTAGACTCAGGCTTTCTCAGCAAAATGTTTGGACTTAAAAATCTAAACCCCAGGACTTTCCACTCAGAATGATTTCCCCCCAGCTCATTAGATTTTTACGAAAGGGGAATTCTTAACTCAAGTATCACAGTTGACCTTATTGTGGTGGAGCTGGGAGAGATTATGGTTTCTCAGATGGGGCCCAACCTACATAGGGCTTTATAGATCATTATATGCCCATTGAACTGAACCTGGACATGAACTTAAAATCAGGGTGTTCATAGAGCACTGACAAATCAGAAGGCTGCGTCAGCCTCTAATTGGTTTTCAAGAGCTGGCTGAAAGAAGCATACCCATTAGAGGTGACAAAGCACAGACATCTGAATCCCATACCCCAGATAACTATCCCACATATACCCAGTCAGGATGGGCGTATAAGGGTAGGTTATACCGTGACTCCACTTTCAAAGCTCCTGGCTGAATAAAGAGAAAAGATTTTTGAAAAAGTTGGAGCATTTTTTTTCCCCTGTCTTAAATCAAGCACTTAGTTCCTGTGGAACACAGTTGAAACTCACCAATCCTAATAGTAGGAATCAGCTTTGATTCCTTGTAGGATAAATATGAAATTAAAGAATTAGGGTAGTCTTAAGGAAATACATATGTGTTGTAAAGAAAGGCCCTGATTTGCAAGTAGGAAGTCCTTGAAAATAAGTTAATGGGTCAGAAGGAATGAAGTAGGGAGGATGTCTGATTCAAAGAATAACTGATGAGATAAGGGGAAGTTTCTAAGAAGAAGGCTTCTGACCAATAGGTTTTAAATAAGAAAAAAGAAACCCGTCTTGTGGCCCTTCGCACCCCTGCTTATCAGTTTTATCTCAAAATTTAGGGCCTAAATGAACCCATGTGCAAAAGAAAAAACTGGTGGTCAGCAGGAAGGAAGGGAGGAAAGATGGTGGGGAGAAAGGAGGTTGTAAATCCTGTCTGGCTTGATATTGGATATTGCTTTGTAGCAGAAGTCAGTAATTAGCAATGGCATCACTTACTTGTTAAAGGGTATGAAAAGTAAGCTGTTAAAGGGTTCATTCCTAATATCTGTCTGACCATGTGGGAGCTGACAATATGTGTATAAACACCCTTGGGTTTAGCCCATTTGTAAGTATCATAGAATCACATAATATCAGGGTTGGAAGGGACCTCAGGAGGTCATCTAGGCCAACTCCCTGCTCAAAACAGGACGAATCCCCAACTAGATCGTCCCAGCCAGGGCTTTGTCAAGCTTGACCTTAAAAACTTCTAGGGAAGGAGATTCCACCAACCTAGGTAACTCATTTCAGTATTTCACCACCCCCCTAGTGAAAAGGTTTTTCCTAATATCCAACCTAAACCTCCCGCACTGCAACTTGAGACCATTACTCCTTCTTCTGTCATCTGGTACCACTGAGAACAGCCTAGCTCCATCCTCTTTGGGCCCCCCTTTCAGTTATTTGAAAACAACTATCAAATCCCCCCTCATTCTTCTCTTCTGCAGACTAAATAATCCCAGTTCCCTCAGCCTCTCCTCATAAATCATGTGCTCCAGCCTCCTAATCATTTTTGTTGCCCTCCGCTGGACTCTTTCCAATTTTTCCACATGCTTCTTGTAGTGTGGGGCCCAAAACTGGACACAGTACTCCAAAGGAGACCTCACTAATGCTGAACAGAGGGGAATGATCATGTCACTTGATCTGCTGGAAATACCTCTACTTATACAGCCCAAAATTCTGTTAGCCTTCTTCACAACAAGGGCACACTATTAACTCATATCCAGCTTCTCATCCACTGTAACCCCTACGTCCTTTTCTGCATAACCTTATACCTTGATCAAATGCTTCTAAATGTTCTTTTTACTGAAACACATGTAGTGACTTGTTATATTTAGGCTGTTAGACTTGCTCAGAGCAACTGTATAAAATCTCATTTGGCCTTTAAACTTAATAAAGGAATTTATTATTAAAATTGGTGTTTCCAAAATTATTAATAATTCTAACACTCCTATTTGTAGGTAGTTAACACATCAGTGTCTTTCCAAACTGAAGGAGGGGTGGTAGAGATGTGTGGGTGTAGTAAAGATATATTGCATATCTCCATTAATATCTCTGCTATATTGAACTGTAATTCCACTAGAACTCTCAGATGAATACCATCTGGCAGCAGAAGGATCCCCACAGCTCCCTGCCATTGGGTAGGGGGAAGGGTGACTCAGCAGCTCGCCTCCACCATGGGGGTATGGAGACCCTGCAGCTCGAAGCCATAGGTGGAGGGGGAACCTGGATCTCTGAGCCCCGACAGATATTTTTAGTAAAAGTCATGGACGTTTCATGGTCAATAATAATAACAAAAAAATCACGGAAGTCCCTGACTTTTACTAAAAATATCCATGACAAAATCTTAGCCTTACTAACTATACTTTTCATCCTTTACCTCTTCAGTGTTTAAGAATAAAGGTCATTCTTATTTCTACAGTTTTCATAATTTGTAAACATAACATTTTTAAAAATTATTTTGATATCTTTGTATCAGCTCTTTAACTTCTTCTAAATGTGCCTGGCATAGATTGCATTCTGATTTATTTATTCTGTGCTATTTGAATTATATTATTTACCTTTTAAAGAATTTTTTTTAACTTCCTTCTGCTTCAAGATTTTTTTGTATTATAATTACAGAGACTAGGAAGCTAAATGCATGAACATGGCCTTGGAAATACATAAAATCTAGAGAACAGCTGGAAAGGAATGAAGAGAATATTATTCACTCCTCCACAGTTTTCCTTTAAAAATAGCCAGTTGACATAGTTATTGACAGTTTAGTTGTTTACTAGCAATGGAACAAATGTGTACCTTAAAATATACTACCTCCACAATCTTGTGATTTGTGCCAGTGGAGACCAAAAACCGAGGCTAAGATTTTCAAAGGTATTTAAGCACCTAACTCCATTTCAATAGAAGTTGGATGACTAAATTCTTTTGAAGAGCTGGGCCTTAGTTCCAGCCATTTCTCATGGCAATGTCAGGTATCTGTTCTGTGGACTGTATGAAGCTTTTCTCTTCTATCTACTGACCAGTGATAGTTAATATGTTGAGAGAAAGAGGTATGGGTAAAAATAAAGGAACACTTGAAAAAATGAGGACAGCATAACAAAGACTTTAACCCTTACTCTATTCTTTGATTTCTGAAGAAAGACCCACCAAAAAAACTTGGCAAACAATTCAAGAGAGTAAAGAAAGAAGAGCTCTGCTGGAATGGGCTATTAACTATTTAAGGTGAGTTTGGGGGAAGTACAGCAGATGCCACAAATGATTGCCAGTGTTGTTCAGTGGAGAGGACGCTGGACTAAGTGCTAAGAGGCCTGGATTCCATTTCCAGCTAAGTTGTTGATCCGCAATATTTTCAGGAACTGCTCGGGTCAGTCAGCTGCTCAGTAATAGACTTTCAGGCCCCCCTACTTACCACAGTGCTCAGTGACTTCAGCTCTTAAGTGTGACTTTGGGCAGTCACTGTCTCTCTTTGCTTCCTTTCACATCTTTTATCTTGTCTTGGCTAAGTGTTTCAAACCTTTGGGGGTATCTGAAACAATAGAGCTCTGATCTCAGTTGGGATCTATACATGCTACTATAATACAAATGATTTATGTTAATAACTAGCCTTTCAACTGTGTTCAAAATTTTATCCAAAACTGCAATAAAATTTGGGTTTTCTGGTATAGAAGGAGTGAAGAGCAATATGGGATTTCACACTTCCATGGTTCATTCTGCGATGTGAAATCCTGAGCATATTCTACATTTTAAAAAGTTCAGAAGGATCCAGAGCGGACTAATGGGTTCATTTGGAATCACCTGGGAGGGCAGTTTCTTCTTTGTCCCCACATAGAAGATAGGACACAAGTGGCTTGCAAGGCTGTGGGCCTGACAGACCATTCCAGGTCACAAGGGTCATGAGAGAAGTGTCCTTCTAGGCCATCTTTGAAAACATCAATGGGAAATCCTGGCCTCAATGAAGTGAATGGTAGTTTTCCGATTGACTTCATTAGGGCCATGAGTTAATTCCACATGCTTAAGGGGTACCACCTAACCCATCACATATGAAGCTAATAGCCTGATTAAAATGGGATGTAGCAAGCGATATGCCTCCCCAGCCCTCAAGAACAGAGCAGAGGAGGTTGGGGACAATAGACAGTTTGTGTGGATAAGCAGAATGATTTGGAGAAGTCAGATAAATGTTTGATTTTGGATGCTTGACTAAACAAACCCAAACTCCAAATCATTTGTGATTCACCAATAATTAGCAGAATAGCTTTCTATTTTTGTGGCACTATAATAAATAAATATTGATAAATTATAGTAATTACCACATGGATTGCATTAACAAAACAAATACAAGACAAAATCCCTGTCCCAGAAAGGTTAAAATCTAAGTCAGAGAAGCCTGATTAATAGTATAAAAGTTATTAGGCATAAAGGCACAGTAAGTGAGGAGACCAGCTTTAGCTTTCCAGACAATAAGTCTGAAGAGGGCTTTAATTGTAGCAGACCGAGTTCTGTCATGCCAAGGCAGTTGGAATTGGCCTGGCCACTGAATAAAAAAATAAACAAAACAAGGATTTCTTTAAAGCACATTGGATCCAGCATGAATACTACAAAGGCTTGTACAATACATAATACAAGACAAGAGGTTTTATAATCATTGTTTTCCCACCATGTCACTTACAATGGTTACCATTTTTCCCTCTAACAACGTTAACTCAATTTCTTGATTCATTAATGTGTGTATGTACAAAATCAGAAAATGTCCCTGTGATGGATTTGGCCACTGAGGTCTCATTGGGACTGTCACCTGATGCACTGACATTACTTCTGCACCTGTTTTCCCTTCCAGCTTGGGACTCCAGAACCCTGCCTTGTTGAGCCAGACATGATAGCCTGCTGCAACACAGAACCAGGTCTGTCCCATGCCCCCAAAGCTGCACCATTAACTGGAAACAGCTCAGCAGGTCACCTAGCTTCAGCACCCAGATATTCAGCCCCCCCCCCCACATAGGATCCAAACACCAAATAAATCTGTTTTACTCTGTATAAAGCTTATAAAGGGTAAACTCATAAATTGTTCACCTTCTATAACACTGATAGAGAGATATGAACAGCCGTTTGCTTCACCAGGTATTAATCACTTACTCTGGGTTCATAAATAAATAAAAGTGACTTTACTGAATATAAAAAAGTAGGATTTAAGTGGCTTTAAGTAATAACAGACAGAACAAAGTAAGCCACTAAGCAATATAAAGCAAAAACATGCAAGTCTAAGCCTAATACATTAAGAAACTAACTACAGGTAATATCTCACCCTTACAGATGTTCCAATAAGCTTCTTTCAGAGACTAGACTCTTTCCTAGCCTGGGCCCAATCCTTTCCCCGGTACAATCCTTGTTAGTTACGGTACTCATCTCAGGTGGTAACCAGGGGTTTTCTCATGATTTTGTCCTTCTCCATCTCCTTTTATAGCTTTGCACAAGGCAAGAATCTTTTGTCTCTCTGGGTCTCCACCCCTACTTCTAAATGGAAAAGTACCAGATTTAGGATGGATTTCATTATCAAGTGATATGTGATCCCAGCCTCCATTCTTCCTGAGCTGGCCCACGGGTATACAGAAAGATTTGCAAGTAAACAGAGCCACTTACAGTTCACTGATTCTGAAGCACCTTTAAAGGCTTCTAGTTAGTGTTTATATCGTATACAGGTTTATAGCTTATGGTCCTATCTTCAGACGTAGGAATAATACATGCAAAATGTAGCAAAGCAGCAACTCACCCTGCGGCTCCTCTCGCTGGTCTTCCAGAGAATCAGATCTTTCAGCACCAGGAGCGCCCTCTGTAGGCCAATGTCCCGCTTGCCACTGACCCCGTGTCCCTCCCTGGACCCTGGTGCCCTTTGCCTGGGGTACTGCTCCCTGGCAGTACCCTCACAGTCTAGCTCTGGATCTCCCTTCCCTGGGGAACCCCCAACCCTCTGAGCCCCACCTTGCCTCAGTCAAGGCCACTGCAGTCATCATCAAGCCCCCACTCCCTGGGGCAGACAGCAGCATATAAGCCAGTCATCACAGGCAAGGAGGGTTGGCCTGCTGCCTCTGCCCCCTCGTGGGCTGCCCTTGGCAACTCCAGTACCCCTTCTTGTCCATAGACTAGGCCCTGCAGCCTGGGGAGTTGCCAGCCTTGAGCTCCCCAGCTCCTCTGGCCTTTCCCTCCAGCCCTGCTCCACTCCAGGTACCTTAAGCATCCCTAGCAGCCAGGCCAGTCTGCCTCCACAATTAGAGGAGGAGACTCTGTCTGCACCCAACTCTCAGCCCTTTTGTCAGGGCCAGCTGGGCCCTAATTGACCCAGCCACAACTGTGGCTGCTCTGCCCCAGCTGCTTCCACTTGCAGCCCTCTGCTGGTCTGCCTTTCTCAAGCCACAGCCCTTTGCAGGGCTGTTTTAACCCCATTTCCGCTTGAGTGGAAATGGTTGTAAAGAAATGGTTTAAGGTTGTAAAGAAACCTTAGAAGTATTTTTTTTACATAAAGCATTTTCCAGTTACATCATATTCACATTCATAAGCAAATTTTCATAAAACATATAGAGTGCAATGCCAGTCTTATCTCTTATTTATTTGAAGTCAAACTAGTGTTTTTAGTGCCTTTGACTGGTTACCAACAAATTCAAACCTCTGGCAATATATCACAAATTACATAAATGAAGAACACATACTTTTTATCAGTTATGTTAACAAAGTAGTAGTGATTATAGACAGCATTCTTTTAAACTTTGTTATTCTCTGGCACTTATATTTATGTTATTGTTTCCTGCTTCTCTTTCTAATTTTATGGTCCATTTAATACTTGTATTTCTTCTTCCAGCACTCACTCACGCTCTCTACATCATGGTCTTTCTTTCACTGCATTTTGCTTCCTTCTGTTTTGTTTATAATATTTAGTATTTACTTCAGTTTGGATACCCCCATTATTTTTTTCTTGTGTTTCAGAAAATTCCCTTAAAATGTATTTTAATATTTTTCTCTTCTTTCATACATCTTTTCACCTCAGTCTTTTTGGTCTCTGTAGATGCAGGTCTTGATCCTGGGCAGTAATTTGAATAGGTGGAGGATTAGATCCTCAGATTTCAGACATTGGGCTCCTAATCAGATATCCAAATCCCAACCAAATGCACAATATTATCACCCAAATACACAATTGATTAAGGACCTACATATAAGAATTGGACTCCCCATATTTACTTCTCTGGTTTTTATTTCTTGTTCTTTATTTATTTTAGCACACAGTTATCACCCCTTTTACAGATCACTAATCTCCTTCCCCTCTGTGTTGATTTCTTCCCTGTCCTCACAGCTGAAGAGACATTGGGAAGTGTTCACTCTGTAAAGAATCCTTCCTTAGGTTTCTCATAAGTGATTTTTTCAGATATGGCTCAGCTAGACCTTTCCCTTTAATTTAGTGTTCGCTAGTATGTGGAAGTACAGTATTGTACATCTCTCAAAAGACAACCCTCTGCACTGCAGCACAGTAAAAGTGGGTCAAATTGGCACAGGTTATTTTAGTATCAATTTTCTTATCTAATTAATAGCTGATCTGGCAGAGCTCTGTGTGACATCGTCCTTTTCAGGACTCATTGCTATAGATGTGAGAATTAAAAAAAATATAAATGTGAACCAAATGTAAACAAAAATATAATGATTTCAACTATTATGGAAACATCTACAGAATGTGCCAGTAGAAGTTACAGATAGAATCAACATAGGTCATCCAGTCTGTCTGTTTGCCAATGAAGAATTGTGTACTAAAGCAAATTTCTATGTTGCTAATGAAAAAGGGAATTCTTCAAATATTCAGTTACAAACAGCATATTACAAACTGATATTAATGACTAATTTGACACATTCTCTGGAAGGGTGGCTGAAGCATGAAGAGGCATACAAATGCTTAGTACATCTGACACATAAATACCTTGCAATATCAGCTACAAAAGTGTCATGCAAATGCCTGTTCTCACTTTCAGGTTACATTGTAAATACGAAGCAGGCAGCAGTATCCCCCATAAATGTAAACAAACTTGTTTGTCTCAGTGATTGGTTGAAGAAGAAGACAGACTGAATGGACTTGTAGGCTCTAAAGCAGGGACTGGCAATTTTTGGCACGCTGCCCACCAGGATAGCCCTGGAGGGCTGGACCGGTTTGTTTACCTGCCAACTTCACAGGTTTGGCCGTTCACAGATCCCACAGTCTGTGATTTGCCATTCTAGGCCAATGGGAGCTGTGGAAAGCGGCCGCCAACACATCCTTCAGCCCGCACTGCTTCCCACAGCCCCCATTGGCTTGGAGCAGCAAACTGCAGCCAGTGGGAGCTGTGATTGGCTGAACCTGTGGACACAGCAGCTAAACTGGGCTGGGCCTCCACGGGACTTGCCTGGGTGGACCACTTGCTAAAGGTTGCCAATCCCTGGTCTAAAGTTTTATATTATAAATTTTTTGAGTGCAGTTATGTAAGAAAAAAAATCTACATTTCTAAGTTAGACCTTCATGATAAAGTGATTGCACTACAGTATGTGATTTGAAAATAACTTTCTTTTGTTTAACATTTTTACAATGCAAGTATTTGTAATCAAAAATAATAATATAAAGTGAGCACTGTACACTTTGTATTCTGTTTTGTAATAGAAATCAATATATTTGAAAATGTAGAAAAGCACTCCAAAATATTTAATAAACTTCAAATGGTATACTGTTTTTTAATAGTGATTAATCACGATTAATTTCTAAAATCACGATTATTTTTTGGGATTTACTCATGTGAGTTAACTATGATTAATTGACAGCCCTAATATTAAGGTAAGTGAAGATCCATCCATGTCTGCTCGGTCTCAATGTGCCCTGTGATTACTCTTCTCTGCCTTGTGAATTATTTCATCTGAGTAAGATAGCAAGCTTTTCTGTGTAGACAGAGACCAGAGGTAAAATTCTAGCCCCACTGAAGTCAATGGAAAAATATCCATTGATTTCACTTGTCTGAGAAATTATAGTTCGGTATGAGGACCACATTCTGATCCTCTTATTCATATTGAGTAGCATGCTGCTTTGATTGTGGCACCACTGAACACAACAGAACAACTCATGCAATGAACCACTACATGTAGTCTTCAATTATTCTTTCAATTTAACCAGAATTTAGCTGTGTTTATTATAAAAAATATGAGCTGCTGTTGTATTTTAGGCATGACTCAAACATAAAATGTTTCAAAAAGATTGTTTTGAAGTTTTTTTAAATATATAACTGAGACACAGTAAATCCACAAGGACTAGTTTTAGAAAAAAAAATCCTGAAATGTTTTTAAAATATGCATTCTTATCTCAACCAAAATCTTCAAATGAAACATGCATATTGAGGAATCTTTATTTATTTTGTTACTTGTCAGCTTGCAATGGCAGCAATGTGAGTGGATTAAAGGAAGGATTTAATTTCACAAAGCTACAGAATATTGCTTTGAATGCCTTTCCTCTTCTTCAAATACATGGTTGTTATCATCTTTGTTCTGAAGGAAAAAAAACCCTCTAAATTACCTAGCGGACCTATAGAATATGTTTATACTGCTTAAGCAGGATAAGTAAGGAACTGACCTCTTTATTCCTGTAACCATAAAATAAATTGCATTTGTTTGATACCTTTGACTTTCTCACCTGCATTTTGAAAACTAATTTGTCTCATCTGGGACTACTGCTAAGCTGCCAGATTTCTGATCATGTGTCAGACAACCATCAGTTTTTATAAAAAGACCCTAAATATGTGACTTTTTCTTTTCACCAAAATGTACTAGGAACCAAGATCAGGTAAAAGCAGTTGTTAGAAATTTATCTGAGAAAAACTGTAATCCTAAATGCTAAAATGTAAACTTTTATTGGGCATTTAGGCACCTAATCATAAGCTTTCTCATCTTCAGAAGTACTGGGTGCACACAATTCCCAGTAAAGTCAGTGTGAAATGTGGATGTTCAGCACCTTTGAAAATTCAGGCCATTGATATTTAGTTCCTCGGTACAGGTTAAGAAACCTAGATTTAGAAATTGTGGCTCCTTTTTTTTTATAATCCGTTCCATGGCCTCCCCCATGAAATGTTACTTGCCAACAGTTACCAGTCAGTGGAATCTGAGTTATTACTGTTTCTCCCTCTATTTAGTGTGAGAAATACTTGTACACTGGATTGCATATATACCAATACAAGTTACAAGTGTGAATGAAACAATAACAATGAGAAATATGAATCATGAAATTAAGGGTGAAGGCTAAAGAGCCGCAAACCATCATCTCTTGCACACTCCATGTGCAACCTCATATTTTCACATATATAAATGAATCATATTCAAAAGTTTGGCTAGCCTTCTCAGTTCTGATTCTGATCCACCAGGGTACTGTATAAAGCACCTGTATGTGTAAAATATTTTCCCGTGCAAATGAATGGGATGTTTGTTGCAAGAAGATTACAATATTTTAAGATAATAATGATAAAAATATGGTTAAAATTCACAAAATATACAACTCTCTTAAGACCACCCTGTGGCTGTGCATGCATAATAGGCCAAAATATAATTCAAATGCTAAGATAATATAGATAATAATTAAAACCACTGAATATTTAATACAAAATGATGGGCTAAGGAAGAGTAGACATTCCAATCACATCACCTAAATCTAATTTTGTGTGCCCTTTCTACTTACAAATGGCAAATTTATTGAATTATCAACAAAATATATTCCTCTAGTTTCTGGTCAGAATTTAGAGAGATAAGGACATGAGATTTCTAAAGCTTTCAGTTAGTTTGGTACATGAGAAGAACTTTTCTTCAAAGTATTTTGGCACTTCCGTTTTGGATTCATGTCTGGAATACATTTTTTAAGTACAAATACATACATATAGGAGCATATTTTGTGAGTGCCACATTTACCTATCAAGAGGGAGTCCAACCCTCAGCCTTTCTGAAAAATCTACCACTACAGATTTTCTCCTTTCTGCCATTCACGTTCTGTACTTTGTCTCCTGCATTTTCTCATTAATTTGTGAGTTCCCATCCTGCATGCATGCAAAATAATGAAATTAATAAGAATATTTTTTTCTGAGGCATTTGCATATTAAGCACTTACACAAGCATATATTGTTCCATTGATAGTGTAGGGTTCTTACTAGTGATGACATTTAAAAGAAAAAAAAGGTTGTGTGACATACCAGAGTATAGTCCAGACTAATAAGTAGCTGTGTCACCCCTGTCCTGTAAGCTAGGGTGCCCTTTAAAATACCTTGCTGCTGAAGCTTCCCACCTAGATCCCCCACAAAACAGCCTATGGAATGTAAGTAACTCTCAGCTACAGCTGTGTGTGCTACAGCCAGCCAACCAGCAACATGTTGGCTCTTATCATCCTGCATTGAGAGGAAAGTGAACAGACTAGTCAACATAGATTCATCAAGGGCAAGTCATACTTGACCAACTGAATTTCCTTCTATGATGAGATAATTGGCTGTGTGGATATGGGGAAAGGGATGGACGTGGTTTACCTTGACTTTAGCAAAGCTTTTGATACAGTTTCCCAACAGTATTCTTGTCAACAGGTTAAAGAAGTATGGGTGGATGAATGGACTGTAAGGCAGATAGAAAGCTGGCTAAATCATCAGGCTCAATGGGTAGTGATCAATGGCTTGATGTCTAGTTGGAAGCCGGTATCAAGCGGAGTGCCTCAGGGGTTGGCCTGGGTTCTGTTTTGTTCAACATCTTCATTAATGATCTGAATGATGGGATATATTTCACCCTCAGAAAATTCACAGATGACACTAAACTGAGGGGAGACGTAGATACAGGGTAGCTCAAGGGTAGCAATAGGGTCTAGAGTGACCTAGGAAAATTGCAGAATTAGGCCAAAAGCAATCTGATGAAGTTCAACAAGAACAAGTGCAGAGTCCTGCACTGGGGACAGAAGACTCCCATGCACTGCTACAGGCTGAGGACTGCTAGCTCAGCAGCAGTTCTGCAGAAAAGGACCTGGGAATTACAGTGGATGAAAAGATGAATATGAGTCAGCAATATGCCCTTGTTGCCAAAAGGCTAATGGCATATTGGGCTGCATGAGTAGGAGTATTGCCAGAAGATGAAGGAAAGTGATTATTTGGCACTGGTGAGGCCACATCTGGAGAACTGTATCCAGTTTTGGGCCCCTCAATACAGAAAAGATGTGGACAAATTGGAAGGAATCCAGCAGCGGGCAATGAAAATTATTAGGGGGCAGAGGCACATTACTTATGAGGAGAAGCTGAAGGAACTGGACTTATTTAGTCTGCAGACAAGAAGAATGAAGGGAGATTTGAAAGCAGCCTTCAACTATCTGAAGGAGAGTTCCAAAAAGGATGGAACTCAGCTATTCTCAGTGACAGATGATAGAACAAGGAGCAATGGTCCCAAGATGCAGTCGGGGAAGTCTAGGTTGGCTATTAAGAATAACTATTTCACTAGAAGGAATGGATTACCTAGGGAGGTGGTGGAATCTCCCTCCTTAGAAGTTTCTAAGGCCCAGCTTGACAAAGCCCTGGCTGGGATGATGTATCTGATGTTGGTCTTGCCTTGAGCAGGGGGTTGGACTAGATAACCTTCTGAGATATCTTTCAACTCTAATTTTCTCTGATTCTATGACCACAACACTTACCACCAGTCCCAGATCTTTCCCCCAGAAGTGTATGACCCTTTCTGCCCAGCCCTTTAAGTTCATTGGTCCTTTAAGGGAATAATACACACACAACTTGTTCCTGTAAATCGAGTTATCCAGATGCTTCAACCTGAACACACTGAGTTATACAAAACAACAAAACAATTTTATTAATTAAAAAGAGAACGATTTTATGTGAGTACAAGTAATGAGCCATAAAAGTCAGAAACAATTATAATAAAAATAAAGATAAAATTCTTACTGGTGTCTAACTTAAACTATACTTGATTCAAAATAAAGTTTTCGGATCATGTGCTTTCAGTAGTCTTACTGACAAAACTTTTTACATCAGGACTGCTCCCCCCAGAACCCAACAGCTATTTCTTTTGTCTTTTCAGCTGCAGTGAATCTGATGGGAAGCAGGTGTCTTGGGGCAGTTTCCCTCCTTTTTATAGTTTTAGTCTTTCTCTTAAAAAACATTTCCAGCTGAGTCCCAGCAGACAAAAAAACTATATGGAAGGATATTTCCTTCTGTTTTTTTCCTACTTGTTTGAATGTCCTTTGTTTTCTCTAACATCTTGATGACTCCTTTTACTACTTAAATGAAAATGAATGCAATCATACATTGCTTCCTTTGTTTAGGACAGGAATAGGCAACGTTGGCATGTGGGACTGCAGGGTAAGCACCCTTAGTGGGCACTGCCACTTTGTTTACCTGCCGTTTTGCCGACCATGGCTCCCACTGGCTGCGGTTCGCCATCCCGGTCCAATGGGGGCTGCGGGAAGCAGCATGGTGCTGGCCGCCACTTCCCGCAGCCCCCTTTGAACCGGGACAGAGAACCACAGCCAGTGGGAGCTGCGATCAGGGAACTGCCAGGTAAATAAAGCGGCAGGTCCCGCTAAGGGTGCTTACCCTATGGTCCCGCGTGCCAACGCTGCTGATCCCTGGTTTAGGACAAACCTGACTTCTGCTTGGCCAGGACAGTGGGGTTTATGTTAATATCATACAGAGGAATCTTATAAATTCACATATAGTGTCACCATACATATTTACCAAGACAGTACTGACTAGCAGATTATTAGTTTTTAAATGATACCTTGCAAGGCATACTTTGTAAAAAGACTATTACAATAATGTGTAGGGTACAAATAATTCTGTCACAAAATGTACATTATCATGTGTGATAATGAACATGACATACAAATCTAAGACAACAAAAGGTGATTCAAGTTATTGGCCTATCACTTTTAACAATGTCTCTTTTAGTCATTCAGGAAAGTTCAATCTTGAGATTGGAAAACATCTTTAAAATATATTTGAGAGAAATTGTAAGGATGCAGAAGACATTGTCACGGATGAGTGCCAGGCGCTCTCCCCATTGACTCCAGGGAAGGAAAGGGTGTTCATGCCCCCCCCCCACTCCTGGGAAGGAACGGGTACTGAAGGTTAGTGTTATCAGTCCCTGCCCTGTTTTTGCATAGTTTTCAAACCGGAGCTAACCGGTACCCAGCACCTATCTGTAGTGTGTAGGCTAACAACAAGATACCAAGACACCTGCTTGTATTATGCAATACTAATTAAGACAAAAACAAGGTATTAGTTATTCATGAGGTATGCATGAGATGCAAATGTTTCAATTATTTCTTTGCCCGTATTCCCACGCCCAGTGGGCTTCTCCCCCGAGCATTGCTCCAGTGCGTCGGGTCCCCATTTAGTGGCAGCAGCGAAGGGAGCCCCCGCTGTGGGTGTGTCACTTTGCCTTCAATAAACTCACTACTTTTATTCAACAGCTGTGCGTGCCTCGTTCCTACAGGACACGAAAGCATCCTGCAACAGAAATAATTATTGTGATCCCTAAAATATTCCTGAAAACTTAAGGAATACTATAAAATATGAAAATATTATAGGAGGTAAAATTACTTTGCTTATAAGACAAATAGATTTTAAGAGTAACTTCAAGTATAATACAATACAGAAATTGCTTACTAATGACAACTTAATGAACTGCAGTTCATCCCAATTAAGCAACCATCCCATTTAAACAGCATGAGTCAAAATTATCCCCAGCATAACTTCAATGATATCATTGGAGTTACCCCAGAGATTAATTTGCCTTTACTTATATGTTACCTAATGTTGTAACAGAGTCTCTGCAGCTCATTCTACTCCACTAAAGTATTTGTGACCTTTCCTCGCTATATTAACTCTTCTAATTGTAATTGACAGAAGAATATCCTGCCTGCCATTATGTGGAACAACACTGTCCATGAGCAATCTGTGACTTTTAACCACCACAAAAAGACCCCTAATAGTAACTGGGAAGACAATGATACCAAAAATCATTGCAGCAAAATGATTTAAACAAGTATGATTGTCACCATTAGGGTGACAAATGTTCATTGCACTTAATTAAAAAAATATGCTCCTTAAGATTTGATCCATCAGGGCTTTTCCAGTTATCCATGTTTCATTTAAGTGACTTATACTTGATTTACCTCTTCCAAAGATTTGTTGGAGCATAGTTAAAATAGATCAGAGTGATTAAAGATATACTGAGCCAAAACTTAACTTAAATTGGTTTTCATTTAAACAAAGAATAGTAAGCAATGTTGGTTCTTTGCATTAGAAGGCAAATTTAAAATATAATATGTTGCTAAATGGAAATATTCTTTAATGTGCTAAGTGACTTAATTCTCCCTGCTGAGCTATTAGTCCAGACCACCATCTCCCTGCGTTTAGGCTTCATATACTGAAATCAGGGAGAAACAATCAGTCTGAGTTTTCGCTTTCTTGAGCAATTACCACATGGAAATCCATGGGATTAAATTATGCTGATAACAAAATACTTTTTTGGGAACATCTTTATTGAAAAAAGCATAGGTTGTGACTTCTTTTTTCTGGCTGAAAATATTTGTTTTTATACCATGCTCATCACCATAGTATGTTGTGATGGTTCTTTTGCTATTTTATTGACCAGCTGATGTTTCTTTGCACTTGGTAGGGATTAGCACAGCATACTCAGTGAGCTGAGTTAAATCCACCACATATCTCATATATAAATATTAATATAATCACATTCAAGATAACTAGAAATTAGGGGGAAGACTCTCTCCTATGTTAAGAACTGCCCAAAGCAAAAGAGAAGGCAACTTCAGGTGTCTGGTTATGGCTACCTGAAACTCTGAGCTGGTCCCGGCCCTGACACCATTTAGAACTGCTGCTAGGAAGGTCTAAGACAGGGGTCTCCAAACTTTTTGAGACGAGAGCCATATTAGATTTTTGAAGGGGCTTTGTGGGCTGCTGTTGCCCCAACCCCCCTTTGCTCCTCCAGCCTCTGCTGCGCCCCCCACCCTTTGCTCCTCCGGCTGCTGCTGCGATCCCCCCCTTTGCTCTTTCAGCTGTACTGCGGGGCACTCATCCCTCTGCACATGGGGCCGCTGGCAGCAACTCGCATGGGAGGGGGTCGGGGGGGCAGCAGCGGCTTCTCCACGTGCCTGTTCAGCTGGGGCTGCGGGGCCGGACAAATCGATGCCACGGGCTGGATCCAGCCCCCGGGCCATAGTTTGGAGACCCCTGGTCTAAGACAGTTGTGCCACTGTCATATGATCCTTAACAGACTTTATGTCACAGAAAGAATGGTGTAGCATAGCAGATCTCCACAACGCACACTTCCTTTAACTCCTGCAGAACCTCTCCCATCCTCTGTAGACTGGGAATAGCAGAGACGCAGACACAGTATCAACAGCAATACAACTCTAACCAGCAAAGAGTTCCTCTCGGTACTAGGTGAATTTTCTGCTGGACATTTGTGGCTAGATTATGGCCTTTTGTGCCATTTGGCCAAACCATCATTTACTAAACAATTTGGCCAGAAGGATGGAAAGGGGAATCAGGTTATTTTGTCCCTTTCAAATGTGTCCAGTGCAGGGTATTCCAGACAATTTATTTTAGGACCACAAAGGAATCAGTTCAACATGATCATGACAAGGCCTCTTGTACTTTACTGAGGGAAGGGAACAAATATAATTCTCTCACCTCTTATTCTTCACACACACACACACACACACACACACACACACACACACACTGTTCCAAAAATATTAGAGTTCTAAACATCCTCACTATCATATATCCACTTACACTACAATTTTCCTGTTTTTTTGCTTTCAAATAAGCAAATTAGTACAGAAGTCCTATGAGTTATTTGGAAACAATAAATAACAACATAATTTTTTGGCATGGTCCAGTCAGACCAACTATTGCTCCTATGGACCATGCTGCCTGAGGGGTCTGGTATGCATTATTACAATCTTGATAATTCATAAATTGGCTGTTTTTGAAAAGTGGATAATCTTGAGGTATTCATGCACATTTCCCAACTCCCAGATGTTCAGTTCTGTTACATATCCTTTAGGAAATAGCTGGCATAACAAGATTTAAATTTTGGACCTTGATTTTCTTTTGACATGATATCCTTAATTCCCTGAAGTAAGGCAATAGAAGTAACCTGAATTAGCATTTCATATGTTATCTTTACCACAAACTTGCCATTGTAAAAAAAACAAAAACAAAAAAACTTTTGTTATACACCTGGTGTCAGTCTCCTGACATAAATTACAGATAAGAGAGGTACTCCTTAAAAATCAGATGAATCCCAGATAAAAATTACCACAACAATTGGCATAGATTTATATTGAACATCATGCTATGTTATTCATGCCTCAGCATAGTATAGTTGCGGTGTAAGAACTGAAAGGGATACCAGATCTTGGCTCAAGGGGTGATGTTTTTAAACATAGTCATAACTTCAAAGATTGTATCATAATGCATCTTTGCAGCCAATCTTTAATTACAAGCTCACATACTATTGTTCCCACAGTACCCCTTCTTGATTCAGTGTACAGGATGGATGGTGCTCTGGGGATGAATCAGGGTTGTGTAATGTATGAGGCTGTTATCTGCAGGATTCCTCTCTCATTTTTCGCTGAAGTTAAATGATAGTGTACTAATGAGGTAAGGGATGAAAGAAGAAAAGGATAATCTCCTGGTTAAGGATGCCACTCAGGAGAAATGGATTCTGCCTTTGCCATAGATTTTCTATATAATGTAGGGCAAGTCTTTTAAATCAAAATTTTCGTAGGTAATTGTGTATTTATTCCTGGGTATCTAGTGTGAGACACCTGAGGCCAGATTTGCTGAGCACTTGCAACTGCAACTAAAGTTAACTGGAGCTGTGCTTTGAACAAATGATTTTATATAAAAATGCTAAGTGCTCTCAAAAATCAGTCCCCAAGTGTCACAATTTGGGCAACCAAACTTAGTGGATACTTGACAATTTAGGCCTTAATCTCTCTGTGTTTCTATTCCCCACCTACCAAATAAAGATAATAGTATTGCCTACTGTCATAAGGGTATTGTGAAGATAAATTCATTAGTGTTTGTAAAACACTCAGGTACTACTATTATTACTATTATTTATTAATTATTATTATTTACATTCTCATAGCACCTAAGGTCCTCATTGATGGATGAGGACCCCATTGTATTAGGCATATAAACACAGAACAAAAAGATTGTCTGCGCACAAAAAAGTTTCAGTTAAAGAAGACAAGACAACTGATGAACACAGACAGACAGATGGGAGAGTACACGGAACAATGAGACATGATTCGTCAGTATGTTAGATCCTCTTTGTAGCCATCCCAGCAAAAGAGAGTTTAAAGGGGGAATGTGAAGAATAATTATTTAGCTTTCCAGATGTTTACAGGGTACATCCTATAGGATGCAATGTGTATTTTTTAGGTGTTGGGATATGTGAAAAGATGCCTGCTTATCTGGCAAGGAAAGATAATAGCCTGGTAAAAAGCTAAGCCAGCAACCCGATCAGGTAAACAACTTGTACAGCAATTCAATCAGGTAAACAACTGAGTTAGCAAACTAATCTCAGTGCTAGGCACAAAAGTGTTTATATAATATATAATAAATAACTTTGTAACAATATATTTAAGGCAAGCACCTAAAAGTGGGTGTGTGCTTTCATTTAACCTTATGCTGTGGTCTATTTCTATAAACTAATCACTCACTAGAGTGGTAAACAAATGACATACACTTCAGCTCAAGAGTCTGTCTGTAAACCTGTGCATTCTGAGTAGGGAGGAAAAGAACCAGTTAACACCTCCCAAACATGAAGGCTGGCATGGAAAAAAAGCATGAAGTTGCTTGTTCGAAAAGGTAACAAGTGGGCAATGAAGGCTGACATTATGGGCTGATTAGAGGAGGGAGATGACTTTTTGATAGTGAATGAGAGATGATAGGAAGGATGGGGATAGGGCAGTGGTGGGCAACCTGCAGCTTGTCAGCTTACAGCCATTGCAGCTCCCAGAGGCCCCGGGTTGCCGTTCCCAGCTAATGGGAGCTGCGGGAGCAGTGGCCCAGCCCTGGGACAGGGTCTGAAGGGCCTTGAAAGTGAAGACAAGTAGCTTACATTTGATACAGCAGAGAAGAAGGAGCCAACTGAGGCCTACAAAGGGAGGAATGACATGGTCAAAGCAACGAGCAAGACAAAAAAATATCTTTGCAGCAGCATGCTGAATTGATCTGAGCAGGGCAAGATCTTATTTGTCAATGCCAGAGTAAAGGATGCTGCAGCAATTGAGACGCAAGATGATAAGACACTCGATGACAGTTTTAGCTGTGCAGGATAAGAAAGTCCATATCCAAAAAGCTGTTGTGCAAAAAAGAAAAAATCTGCAAGACTTAGATGTAGCCAAGATATGAGGACCTAGAGCAGGGATTGGCAACCTTGGCACACAGGACCGCAGGGTAAGCACCCTTAGCGGGCCACACTGCTTTGTTTACCTGGCAGTTCCCTGACTGCGGCTCCCACTGGTTGCGGTTCGTCATCCCAGTCCAATGGGGGCTGCGGGAAGTGGCGCGGTGCTGACTGCCACTTCCTGGAGCCCCCATTGGACAGGGACGGCAAACTGCGGCCAGTGGGAGCCACGATCGTTGAACCGCCAGGTAAAAAAAACGGCGGGACCCACTAAGGGTGCTTACCCTGCGGTCCCATGTGCCAAGGTTGCCGATCCCCGTTTTAAACTTCCCAAACAAGCCCTCACTGATTCTTACTTTTGCAATCACAGTGGACCACACTACTATCCTGGCTGTCCCTCAGCCCCATAACTTGGGTATTATCTTAGATTGGCCAGATCTCTGGATTTGTACCTTTCCACGAACATCTATGAGATGTCTTTTTTCTCTTCATCCACATAGCTATTTTCCCCCCAAGCTCCCATCATCTCTTATCTTGATTATTTTAACATCCTCCTTTTTTGGCCTTGGTAGATGAAATTTTGCCACAGTCATATTCATTCAAAAAGCTGATGCAAAGATAATTTTGCCAAAGTTCTTTCTTTGCATCCCTCCACTTGTCCCCTTTCTTCAATATATTATATACAGAATTTTGCGTCATTTTTTTTTCAACTGATCTATTTTTTTGTTCTGTTTTGTTCCATTTTCAAGTGTTTTTACACTTGATTTTTAAATTAATCTAGTTACATTTATAAAGAAAACTCAAAATGTTTCATTTAAACAATGTCAAAATGAACCATTTCAATGGTTTTTTTCTTCATTTATTTGGCTGAAGCTATTCACTGACTTCAACCCAAATTCATAGATAAGTTCAATCAGAAAATGAATTTTTCAGCAAATAAGCTGTTTAAAATTGTTCAGTTCTAATCACATATAAGCTTCTTGTCTTCAGTTTCAAGGTCCTATCCCCATGCCAGCTATCATCAGTTACTCACAATCAAGTTGTCAATTGCTGTCTTGGATGAGCCTGCCCGATGCCAATCTTCATCACCCATTTGTTAAATTTATAAATGAGCATCTTCTTGTTTTCTCCCATGCTGCCCTAACACTTTGGGGAAGCTCCCCATTAACATCTTCAAAACTATCTTATATTTCTCCTTCCTCGTTCTTCCTTCCTTTGCCATGAGGCTTATAAAACACTTGATGTTGGTTAGGCCACTGCTATGCTGCCATCACTATCTATCGTGTTCATCAATATTGTCCCATTGTTTCTTTGTGCTTCCCCATATCTCTGTCTGTATTCATCTGGTGATTCTTGCCATACATTTAAATTGTAAACTCCATGAGGGAGGGATCATTTTTATAGTCAGTGTTTATACAGTGCCTAACACAATAGGATCCTTATCCAAGACTGGGGCTCTTAGGCACTATGGTACTACAAATAAAACAAATGTTGATAGATGCAGTGCTTTTTTATATTTTATACTGGTACAAAATCAGTGCACTGGCTAGATTGTGATGCTTTCTCGGGGAGTCCAGAACTGTGAGTTACTTTTTTGTTACTCCTCTGTCTCAGCGAGAGAGAGATGTGCTGGTGAAAAATTGTGTGTCAGTTCCCTAACACGCCAGTCTGTTAGCAAGCCCAACAAATTCCTCAGGACTCTCCCATACCTTGCATCACCTTTGTAACATTTGTGCAGTTCAGTTACTGAACCCCCTCGGTTAACACTGATTTCAGTATCCAGCCCAGCATTGCCCTGAAGTATCATTGGACATTCAGAAAAATTACTAAGGGTACGTCTATATACCCGGTGGATCGGCGGGTTGTGTTCGATGTATCAGGGATCGATTTATTGTGTCTCAGACAGATGCGATAAATCGATCCCTGAATGGACTGCCCGTCGACTCCGGAACTCCAGCTCCACAAGAGGAGTAAGAGAAGCCGACGGGGGAGCCGCCGTGGTTGACTTGCCGCCAGGAGAATAGCCAGGTAAGTCAAACTAAGATACTTCGGCTTCAGCTACACCCCCTAGTGTAGCCCAGGCCTAAGTCTGTTGCTTCCAAAGAGACAGGGTATTCATCAGCCTGATGGCTCAGCTAAGGATTTATACTTTACTGTAATGTAATGCACTGAGATGAACTTACAGTAAAACCAAGAATATGTTTATTAATAAAGAACAGTGATTCAAGTGATACTAAGCAAGGATAACGAACAGAAAAAAGTTACAAATGAAACAATAAATATAAAACACGTTCTAGTGACTAAAACTTAACAGGCTACAATCCTTTTCTAAGGCAGTTTCTCACCAAAGCCTCCACTCAGCCTCACAAGACACCTCCCCCGAGGCCAGGATCAAACTTATTCCAATACTTTACTCTTCTTATAGTTAGAAAGTTTTTCCTCATATCTGACCTAAACCTCCCTTGGTGAAAACTAAGCTAATTACTTCTTTTCCTACCTTAACATATTTGACTGTCAAGTCCCCATGTCTTCTTTTCTCAAGACTAAACATGAATAGTAGATTGATTCTCTAAACTTCTTATCATTTTTGTTGCTCTTCTCTGGACTGTCTCTGATTTGTCCACAGATATGCAAAACTGGACGTACTATTTCAAATGAGACATCGCCGGTGCTGCGTAGAGCAGAATAATTGCAATCTGTATCTTACACACAACATTAGAGTTAATATATCCCAGAACAGGGGGTTCACAATGGATTTGTGACTTGTTCAGGGTAAGCCCCTGATGGGCCTCAAGATGCTTTGTTTATCAGAGCATCTGCAGGTAAAGCCGTTCGCAGCTCCCAGTGATCACGGTTCACCATTCCAGGCCAATGGGAACTTTGAGAAGCGGTGCAGGCTGAGCCACCACTTCTCGCAGCTCCCACTGAGTGGGAACGGTGAACTGCGGGCACTGGGAGCTGCGAGTAGCCGTACTTTTCCAAGTCATTAATAAAAATACTCAATAGCCCTGGAACCAGGACACCACTAGATACCTCCTTCCAATTTGACAGTTAATCATTGATAACCACTCTTTTAATATGATTTTTTTCAACTAGATATGCACACATCACATAGTAATTTACTATAGATCACCTTTACCTGCACTGCTTATGAGAATGTCATGAGGGGATATGTCAAAAGTCTTACTAACATCAAAGTATATCATATCTATTGTTTAGTTCAAGGAGTAGAAATATGAGCTTCTATTTGAACAGCTGATCCTATTTGTTTCTTCCTCAGTGGTCATGGTGCCTCAAGGAAGTTCACTAAAATATCAGGATCTGCTCTGTGAGGACGAGTATTCTGCATCACCACTCAGTATACTGGTATTGGTAGATGCACCAAGGAGTACCTTAAAAATATCTCTAAATTTAATCTAATCTCACAGTACACCCCCACAAACTTTAGAAATGATTTAAGATATTCCAGTTCTTTCTGCCTTGCAGCATTTTCATTTTCAGTTAGTAAACACTATGAGATTCCCTAACGCAGGGCTCAAAATGAAAGTTAATTGAAAGGATGATCTCGCAGGTGGCAAATTTTCAGCTTTATAAAGTATTATGCAGTAAAGTGATAGACTGCTGTGATTTTCCTAAGGTGAAAAACAAAAACCCCTCAAAACACAAATATTTCTTGACTTTTGAGCCATCATTCCCTTTACTCTTGCATTCATTCTTTCATAAAAATCTTTGGTTTATAGATATTGATAGGAAAATAACACTAAAATTCTGGGGTACTCTATTATAATTTCCCTGTGTGTCAATACATATAAATTGATATTGATAATATATTAGGTTTATGTCATCTGTTTTATCCCCCAAAAATCTTTCATTGCTATACAACTTTTGGAAATAGAAAGGATTTCATTTAACACTTAAATTCTCTTACTTTTGGAATGGCACACGGTAGCTACCTAAGAGCTCACAAAAATATAGCACAGCAATTGCATTTAGCAGTGTAAAAGATCATCATATCTTGTGGAGACTACGGTAGGAATTTAAGGTAAGAAGAATGGAATTATCCAAATTAGATTTCGTATGAGGATGTTAGCATGAATCAATTTACTCATGTATTAATTAGTATAGAATCTTTAAAGACCATTAGTGGTCAGGACATTATTTTCATGTTTAGATCCAAAATGTGACATTTAGAGAATATATCAGGCAATTTATGAAATCATTTGGATTGAGTGATGGCAGTTCAAAGTGCATTTACCTAGCAATCCCTAGCAAACAGAGACATCAGAATTATATAGTCTTTTTTTCACAGATTGGATCCCACTGCTTTACGAAGTTTACAATTGTATTTTACTCTGCACTTTGTTAAAGAATCAGAAGTAAGAGACTGAAAAGACACATTACTGTTAGTCATTCTGCCAGTCTTCCTTCCAACACTTAAGAAGATCAGATTTATATTTGCCCCCTTATTTTCATATCATTACTCATAGTTGTATTCCATTCTATCATAAGTAATTCCTCTATCATCTTAATGTTTCAGATTAATATATAGATATTCTTTAGACATGTTGTCCATATTTAATTTCCATGGCCAGCATATGTAAATTACACTTAGTCCTGAGTAATGGGCGGTGCTAAATCACATAACAAAAGTGGAATCTCTGGGAAGCTTTGTGCCTTAGGAAGGCATAATTCCTCTCCTGTATGCTCAGTATTCTGAAGGAACACACACACTGCACAATCTCTTTGGATGGTATAGATCAGGGATCGGCAACCTTTGGCACTTGGGCCCATCAGGGAAATCTGCTCGTGGGCCAGGAGATACTTTTCACCTGCAGCATCCACAGGTTCAGCCGTTAGCAGCTCCCAGTGGCCGTGGTTCACCATTCCAGGCCAATGGGGTCCATGGGAAACAGTGGCCAGCACAGCCCTTGACCCGTGCCACTTCCCGCAGTCCACATTGGCCTGGAACAGTGAACCGTGGCCAGTCAAAGCTGCGATCGGCTGAACCTGTGGACGCTGCAGGTAAACAAATCATCCCAGCCCACCAGCAGATTTCCCTGATGGGCTCTGTGACTAAAGTTGCTGATCCCTGGTGTAGCATGTTCCCCAGGAGAAGTAAATCAGCTCAACAAGACAGCATGGGCCTATGAAAAGCTTTAAGGATAATTAATCTGCTTTTTGCAAGACACACAGGGAAGAGATCTCTGCATTCCACCAAGCAATGACTGTGACTATTCCTGGCATGCAGGAGTGTAGGTTTCATGAACTTTTTCTCCCCACCCTCCGGGGTGTGGTGTTCTGTCCCATCTAGTATCACCAAGACCATGTAAAGTGAAAGGGACTAATGAGTTTTCTCTACAGTCTTTGTTAACAGGCAGTTGGCTTTTAGCTCATGCACTAAGCTTCAGAGGCCCTAGGTTCGATCTTGCCTGCCAACTTCCAGGGTCTGTCAGTGTTACACGTGCATAGGCCAATTATAATCTGGCCCTTAATCAGACCTTAGTCCAGGGATCGGCAACCTTGGAACGCGGGACCGTAGGGTAAGCACCCTTAGAGGGCCCTGCTGGTTTGTTTACTTGCTGGTTCGCCGACCGTGGCTCCAGCTGGCCTCGGTTCTCCGTCCCAGTCCAATGGGGGCTGTGGGAAGCGGCGCCGCACCGTGCTGCTTCCTGCAGCCTCCGTTGGACCAGGATGGCGAACCGCAGCCAGTGGGAGCCGCGGTCATTGAACTAGCAAGTAAACAAACCGGTAGAGGCCACTAAGGGTGCTTACCCTGCAGTCCCGTGTGCCAAGGTTGCTGATCCTTGTATTAGTCCTTCCAGATCCCAAATCATTTTAATTGATTCATTTTGAACTTGTCAAATTTGTCAAAAGGCTCATATCTGAATGCAGTGGTCCACTTGCTGTCGTATCAGAACAGAATAGAAGGAATTACTACAATCTGAGACTATGACAAAATACAACTGGTGGAGGCAAATAAATCTGAAGAAACAAACAAACAGAAGTCAAAGCAGACTGATTGCCTACCTATTGTATATATTGTCTCTGTGTAATATAAGGCTGTATAACTTACAGCTCAGAATTGTACTGACCTTTAACCTTTAATTGAAGCCCTATTCCTTCTCACACTCAACTTGGCTATCCACTCCCCACTGTCATTAAGTATCTTTCAGCAGTATAGACTTACATGCTTTTTACTTCAAGTGCCTATATCTGTGTTTTGGATTTTTTCGCCCATGTGTTTTAGCTTGCAACATTCCTCCTTTGTATTTTGTTTAAAACAATATGTCTGTTCTTTCTTGGACTCTGAATTATTTCTCCATGCTTGCTGATGTCTACAATTCCTCAAAATGTAGCCTCTTCCATGTATTTCATTAGCTTGATATTTATTCATTCTCCCACATCATCAGATGTTAAATAAGTACAGTACTTAACAATAATCCCTCCAAGACACATGGATACATTCTCCAACTCTGTACTTTGAGGTATCATTACCCTTTTGCTAAAGTCTTTTAGTTAAAATTCAGTCCATGTGACATTATCTATATCCAAGCTGATTTAAATTAATTTTGACTGTTTGCCAATTCAGAGAGAAGAAGCTTTGAAAATGAACTCCTCGTGAGTTTTAAATGTAGGTTCTGGAACCTAGAACTTCAATTTTTAGTTATACTCTGCTGCTTTCCAGCTTTTTCGAGTCATTCCAAGCAAACATAGAGTAGTTTCAACCATTTCAACTAATAGGTGAGAGCAATCTCTCAAATTGTTCTTAGCCTGGACCTGCCCCCATTTTTATATCTTTCTGCTGTTCTATTAGCATGTGTCGATATGAGATTCTGGAGACTCCTTGTCCATGAAGTCACTCTTGGTATGCCTACACTTCAATTTAAAATGCCGAATTGGTTTCACAAGGCTTGAGCTAAGGGGCTGTTTAATTGTGCTCATTGAGATATTTGCAGCCCAGCTCTAGGATCCTCCCATCTCAAAGCATCTTACAGCATGTGTCGAGCCTAGTCACAACTGTCTACACTGCAATTAAATAGCGCATTAACTTGAGTCAGCCTGCAGGAACCAGCTATGGCTTTTTAACTGCAGCGAAGACATATCCTCTGTCTTGAATTTGGAGGGAACGCCTTCAAATACAGAATAAATTTACCTGAAGGACCTTCACAATAAACAACCAAAATGATTTCTCATTTATTTAAAACTTGGTTACGTTGTAAGAAATTTAAAGTTATGAGAACTGAGGCTCTTAATGCTCATTACTGTAAAGGACTGCATAATATAGCATATCCTTTTAAAATTATTCCATTCCTACTGCAGAATTGAGTGACAATGGCAAAACAAGTTCTTTAAAGAGGAAAATGTAAAGGCAGGAAAACAGGGGTGGGCAAACATTTTGGCCTGAGGGCCACATCCATCCCTCGCAACTGTCCTGCCCGGTCCCTGAGCTCCCAACAGGGGAGGCTAGCCTCTTCCCTTCCCCTCCCCCATCTCCTGCTGTCCCTCCTCCCCCAGAGCCATGCTGCAATGCGGGCAGCACTCTGGGGTGTGGGGCTGCGCACCTCTGCAGGGCAATGAGGCAGCATATCTGGGTCCGGCCAGGCTGCGTGGCTTCCAGACATTCTGCTCTGAGTGGTGTGGTTAGGGGGCTGGGGCTGGGGCCAGGGCCAGGTGGTTGGATAATGGGCAGAGGGTCCCAGAGGGCAGTCAGGGGACAGGGAATGGGTGATGGGGTTGGATAAGCACAGAATTCTGGGGGGGAGGGGCTGTCTGGAGGCGGGGGTGTGGACAGGGATCGGGACAGGGAGCAGGGGGGTTGGATAGGCATGGGAGTCCTGGGAGGTCTGTTGGGGGCAGAGATGTGGATAAGGGTTGGGGCAGTCAGGGGACAGGGCACAGGAGGAAGCTGGATAAGGGATGGGGTCCTGGGGAGGTGGTTAGGTATGGGAGGGTCCTGGGAGGGGGCGGTCAGGGGACAAGTGAAAGGGATAGTTGGATGGGTTGAGGATCCTGAGGGGGGGGGCAGTTAGGGGATGGGAAGTGGGAGGGGGCAGATAGGGGGCAGGGGCCACACTGTTTGAAGAGGCACACCTTCCATGCCCAGCCCTCCATACAGTTTTGCAACCCCGATGTGTCCCTCAGGCCAAAATGTTTGCCCATCCCTGCAGGAAAAGCAGGTTCTGGATTTAGTCATCCCCAAAATTGCTAGTGAGAAACAGAGCACATGTAGAGGCCTGACTGAGAAACCTCTCTCTTCTTGGTGAGCATTTACTCCTAGGAGCAGTCCTATTGAAGTCAACATTAAACAACGCAACTAACAATCCCACAATCTGGGCATGAAGGAGGAAGGCTTCAGCTAAGTTTCATGTTGACACTTGAAATCTTCCAAGATCAAAGAAACTTAAAAAAATAAATGTAATAAATCAAATCAAGTATCACATGTAGTGTAACTGCTGCAAATTTATGAAGCAACGATCATAAAATTGTGATTTTGTATTTTTCTGTCAGTTGAATTTAATATTACAGCATAACCCAGGGATTATCACTTTATAAAATAATAATATTAAACTGCAGAAAGAAGTTAAATCAGAGCCATTGTGTTAATTAATGCAACGAGAGAACACTACATTGCTATGACTCACCAGTTTTGACAAAAAATAGTATTAAATCTAGCAGCAATAAACGTTAAATCAGTTTGTTATTTACCATTACGATTAAAAACATCCCAGGCAGAAGCTTTTTTTCACTTAAATCAACAGGTTTTTTATTTTTGCAAAAAATATGCAGTTTGTCTTATCCTCAAGCACTTTGTATCTAATAAAAATAATATTCATAGCAGTTTCCCTAGATGTAATGAGTATTTTCTTTTGAAAAATACTTTAACAGATTTTTTTTTAAAAATTTCAGTTCTTTTCTATTAAAAAAATAGTTTCCTATTTAAATCAGAGCTCTTGCTTCTCAAGTTTATTAAAAAATAATTAAAGCCCTAATCCATCAAAGCATTTAAGCATATGTTTAACCTTAAGAAATAGCCCCCAAAACTGTTCCTCTGCTTTTGTGGCTTGGGGCCTGATTTTCTGTTTGCATGGCACAAGAAATGAGAGCATACAATGCCTCCAAGAAACTTAAAAGAAGCATGCTAAATCTGATAGCAAATATTAGTTAAAATTGTTTTTTTTATTATAATGAGACGACCATTGGAAACTGATGGACAGCTACTCTGAAATCTATTTTACGTTGCAAAAATGATTGTGCAAAATGTCTCAAATGCAAAAAAGAAACTAATCAAACGTGGCTTTATTACACACAATCTGTTACTCCATGTTCATGATGAAACATATTTGCACTTAGGAAATATTAAACTTCTGTCAAGTAGTTAGAATAAAGCTGAAGGTCCAAGATAAGCACAGTTTGCTGTGCAACACATTTTTGTGAGTTAAATCCTGCTCAAAAATTTGGTATGTTTCTGACTCACACAAGGAGGACTTGGGGGAGAAGATAAGATGGGCAGGTTTGACTGAAAAAATCTGTACTGTGAAAAGGACTAAACTGATGTTGAAATGAACCTTACCTGGATTTTAGCATATTTTACGATGGGATTACAGAAACAAAACAAGGAAAAGAAGAGAGAAATCAGAAACCATAGTGGAAGAAGATAATACATGATGGCCTTTTTGTCAACAAGAACAAATCCCCTTCTCACTAAAAGAAATGAAAAGAATATGGCTCCTATATTACTTCCATTAGGTATATGACAGGTGTGGCAATTTTCTTGAAAAACCTTACTGATTTAAGTCTAAATAGCTTGGAGTCCATTCTTTTAAATGCAAACATTCTGTATGATTATGGGCCTCGATGATCTATATTGAACAATGTGGCGGACAAGAATGAATTTTTGTCATAGTACACATGAAATGGAATTCCTGGGAAATAATTAGGGGGAGGTGAATGTGGACACCTAATGTCAGTTATTCAAAAAACTGACCATTTGAAGCCAGGCCTTGAACAGAGAACCACTGTCTTTTGATCACCTGTTCCCAAAGATTGGAGAGGAAAGGCCCAAACTTCATAAATAAATATACTGATTTGTGTAGCGTGTGTGCAAGTTCTGAACTGAGAGTATTATGAATTTGTAAGCCCCTTGTGGGGTATGAAGACTAACCAAAAGAAGGCTGAGGGGAGATACGATTGGTCTCTATAAATATATTAGAGGGATAAATACCAGGGATGAAGAGGAATTATTTAAGCTCTGTACCACTGTGGACAGAAGAACAAAGGGACATAAACTGGCCAGCAAGAAATTTAGACTTGAAATTAGATGAAGGTTTCCAACCATCAGAGGAGTGAAGTTCTGGAACAGCCTACCAAGGGAAGCAGTGGGGGCAAAAAACCTATCTGGCTTCAAGACTAAGCTTGATGAGTTTATGGAGGAGATGCATGGTGGGATAGCCTAATTTAGGCAATTAATTGATCTTTGACTATTAGCAGTAAATATGCTCAATGGCCTATGATGGGACTTTAGATGGGTGGGATCTGAGTTACTACAGAGAATTCTGTCCTGGGTGTCTGGCTGGTGAGTCTTGCCAACATGCTCAGGGTTCAGCTGATTGCCATATTTGTGGTCAGGAAGGAATTTTCATCCAGGGCAGATTGGCAGAGGCACTGGGTTTTTTGTTACCTTCCTCTGCAACCATGGGGCACGGTTCACTTGCTGGAGGATTCTCTGCATCTTGAAGTCTTGAAACCATGTTTTGAGCACTTCAATAGCTCAGACTTAGGTTAGAGATTTATTGCAGGAGTGAGTGGGTAAGATTTTGTGGCCTGCGTTGTGCAGGAGGTCAGACTAGATGATCATAATGGTCCCTTCTGACCTTAAATCTATGAGTCTATGAGACTCCTACCGGAACACTATGATAAAGTATAACAAGGCAAAAGTAGATACTGCAAAATACATCATATCAGAGAGAGCGCCAAGGACAGCAACGGCAACAGCAGCTGTATAAAGTTCTGTGTCTTCTTTCCCTTGAATCAGAATTAGCAATTAATTCTCCTTTAGCTCCACCCCTTGCTCTGCAGCGTACTGTTTTCTGCACTGCTGCAGGAAGCACAGAAATCATCAGCCAATATGATCAATTTAACAATAGTTCTGCTCACAGCGAACATAGTTGAACAAAGTTCTGTTGCTAAAAAGAGAGGGTGGTCAATCAGCATCATGAGTAAAAGTACTGATCCTAATTAGCCATATTTGGGAAGAAGGCAGACATTTTTAAACATCTACTGTTACTTTTAAAATCTGTAATTTAACTGTACCTTAGTCAAGATTACAGGCTTGATCATGCTAGCACCAGTGTTCGGCACACAGGATGACAAAGGTACAAAAGACACCAAATGCTTGAAAAGCAGCACAAAATACACTAAAGGATACATGCTGCCATGCCCTCTATATGCTCCCTCTTATGTTGGTATGGCTCACAGGCAAGGTGAGATATGGAACAGTGGGTGTGGTGAATACAATGTGGATCTGGTGAAGTTAAATGATTCTGTGCAGGAGACTTTGAAGATGGACATGAAAAAAATAATTCATGATAAAGTCAGTGGGAAATCCTAGCCCAGTGAAATCAACGGGAGTTTTGCTGTTGACCTCAGTGGGTCCAGGATTTCACATTTAGGTTGATTTAACTTTCAGCTTTTGGTGTGCCCACCAAAGTTTGCAAGCCAAATTGTGTTGCCACAGTACCACAGTATGTGTCAATGTACACACACATTTCCAGTTGCTGCTGTTTCTTAAGAAGAAGGCACTCCGGAAGCAACACGCTTAAGAATATTTACAGTCATGTGCAGAAGAAAAAGGAGCTCATTCATAAACATTAATGTGCTAAGATGGCAGTGGGAGAATTATGAGAAAAGTTATCCAAGGTCAATTTCATTTCAAAGGAAGAAAGGCCATTTAGTGGCAGCATGAACTTTCTGCTATCGTGACTGAAATGGCGATTGTCACACCAGTGCACTTAGTAACCTGACATATTTAACTAAGAAAAAGAAAAAGGTGATCTTGGTGTTGCTTCTTTATTCCATTTTCTGAAAAACGTATATGGCATAAAGACTCCTACTGCTGAGGAAGGGAGGGCAAAGGGCACATTGCAATAGTGGATAATTGGAACAAGTGTGGTTAGGGTAACATTAGAACATTCCTAAAAAGTGAAAGGCACATGGGAGAAGTGTGGTTGGGCTGGCACATCCTCACAATATAGTATCCCAAACACCACCTTTAGATACCACATGCAATGGCCCCAGAACCCTACAATCACTGACAACCTAAAATATGTTCTCTGTAAAAAAAAATTAACACTGGGCACTCTCCACACATGCACAGATCAAATACCTCCAAAGGTAACAAACATGAGCAGAAAAAAATTAGGACTAAATCAATCCCAGAAAAAAACAAATCACAACAATGTAGCGGAGCAGTGTCTGTATTACAGATGCACTTCATTTCAGCTATTGAATACTTTGGATTTTCCAGTATTTTGAATATCACTCCAACACAAAACACCCCAATGGAAACATTTTTCTGCAAGTTGTGTTACAGTATAAAAAGGATCACAGGGAAATGTTATCCAGTTTGAGACCCAGTGTTGTTTCCTGGTACAAGTAGTCCAATGAATGACTATATAACATCCACTGCATCCTTGGTGTCAATAAAACATGACACTATCTAACTTCCCACTGTCCTGTTTATGAACCTCTGACTGAGGTTATAACACAAATACATTCTGAGTCTTGGTCCTCCCACTCCCAAGTTTCTGCATGTGATTTGTGCCACTGCATCTTATGTCTGTTGGTTGTTAAGGCTGTGCTGGACATTTTGGATTAATGTACAGTACTGTATTTTGTATGCATGCATTGCCTATATTATTTATATTACAGCTTAGTATATTACCTTCATTGTCTGATTCAGCTCCTTATTGTCTCACTTCCAAATTTTAGCAGGAAATAGAAGTTATCTTGCTAACTCATAAGGTTTGTTTTAAAAGTGAAGAAAGTAAATTTGTATCTTACAAAATTGCACACTGTACAAATAAGCTTGTCAGAATTTGATTTTTTATCATTTCAACAGAATTATTTGTTATTTTTTAAAGAATTTTACATATTTTAAATGTCTATAATTGCATGAAATTATGGGGACATCAGCCAATGAGTGGTCAGACAATTATTTAAGAACAGCATATGTTGTGATTCCAAAAGTTTAAGCTTTATAACACTTAAGCCAAATTGTCACCATTACAAGTCAAAACATACAAAGTAAATATCCTTAAATCAAACTCTAATAAGAGCTCAAGCAGGATTTTTCTTACTTTGCTTATGGTAAATTTTGATTATTATTGATGGAAATATGTTTTCTTCAGTTTGTGTTTGTACAGAGAAATCAATGTTTATCAACATTTATCAATAAAAATGACCTAATGCTTCCAAGCCTATATGTATAAACAAGGATTAGAAATGGATTTAATAACAAAGAAACAAAATAACATAAAATGTTGACGAATATATGGATTAACATACAAATCCATCAAAAAATGAGGTCATTGCATTCATTCCTCTTGTTCAAAAGTAAGTTCAGCAGTGGTCTTTGCTACCTAAGGCTACTTCTACTACTGTACTTCTTTTGTTTAAATGACTTTCTTATGAAAGCTCAGAAATGATGTATCATTTTTCTTACATATGAAGTCAAAAAAGTGCCTTACTTTTTTTTTACCCCTTACCTTTTCAAGATGCTAAAGAATGTGCTTCTGCAAAGCAAACCATTGGGGTTCAATTTGACATCCTCTGCTTGACTATTTGCGTAGTCTTATTAAATCCAAAAAACAACTCATATAAAGGCTATTCAGAATCAGGGTCACAAAACCAGAACCTTAGGCAGAAAGCCTGATAGTACTTGCCTTGCTTTAAATAAAAATGCCAGTTTAGCATAAAACTAAATTTTTATGGCGTTCATAATGGACTGGTAACAGAACACCTTTTGTATCTGAAGCCCATTTGGAATTCCTTTTTATGAAAGAAACAAAATTTAAGAGGCAAGCTGTATAAAAGAGAACTTTAACAGTATCTGAATATGTAGACTATAATTTTGTACTTCAGCATATTCAATGGCAATCAGTGATAGACTGCTTACCATCCTTACTTTCATTTTTAGAAATGATTGGTGTTAATATTAGTTTCAACCTCAGTGTTATGTAGACAATTTAATCAAAATTAGGGTTAATAAAATGTTATCCAAAAAAATAAAAAAAGTTGTTCTCTAGGATATTTTTGGATACCTAAGTGAGAGAGGAAAAACCTTCTGATCATAACAGGTTTAAGATTAGCAGCCGTGTTAGTCTGTATCCATAAATAAGATGAGGAAGACTTTGTAGCACCTTAGAGTTTACTTCAGCATAAGCTTTCGTGGGCTCTAGCCTACTTCATCAGATGCGTAGAATGGAACACACAGAAGTAAGATGTATTTATATTCACAGAAAGAAAAAAAAGGTTGTACATTAGCACACCAATTCTAAGGGGCTGTTTAATTTGGATGGGCCATTATCAGCAGGAGAAAAAAATACCTTTTGAAATGGATCTCTGTTTCTGACAGGAGATAATAACTATTGAAGGTAAATTAACTAGGGAAATGCAATCAGTGTAATGAGAAAACCATTCACGAGTTCTATTTAGGCCTTGGTTTATGTGTGTCCAATCTAACAGTTAATTTCAGTTTCTCGTTGGAGTCTGGTTTGGAAGATTTTCCTGTTTTAAAATTGACACCATCAAGTCTTTAATGGAATGGCCAGGAAAGTTGAAGTGTTCTCCTACTGGTTTTTGAATGTTATGATTCCTGATGTCAGATTTATGTCCATTTATTCTTTTCATATTCTTTTTCTCCTGCTGATAATGGCCCATCCAAATTAAACAGCCTCTTAGGATTGGTATGCTAATGTACAACTTTTTTTTTTTGCTCTCTGTGTATATAAATACATCTTACTTCTGTTCCAGTCTATGCATCTGATGAAGTGGGCTAGAGTCCACAAAAGCTTATGCTGAAATAAACTGGTTAGTCTCTAAGGTCCTACAAAGTCTTCCTCGTCTGACTTCCAATCATAGAATCTTTTAGCTAACATTTGATTGGAGTAAACTTTCTTTGATTAAAGAAAACTTGGAGTATAAACCACAGCTGTTCAGGAATTTCTTAGAAATTTTCTTTTGTTGTTGGTCAGAAAATGTTAATGAATCCAAACCAAAACTTTTATCGGAAATGTACCAGTGTTCATAACATTTTTTATCAGAAAGGTTTCTCAGGTCTAGGTTGGAATTTCAGTCAAAACCATAGAGAGAACACAATCCCTAGAATAGTCAACTGTTGACATGACTCACCTTGCAGCTGGGAGAACAGCTTCAGCTACAAGTTAGGCAGATCAAGGTCTTGAACCTGGGTTGCTCATATCCCAGGCGAGTACCCTAATTACTAGGCATATTAGCTGTTTTAGAGTTGGTCAATCCTGTCTTTTTTCCACAAACAATTTCAGAGGTCTTTGGTTTCATTCCAAAGTGGACTGAACACAAATTCTGAAAAAAAAAACATTTTTGTTTTCCAGGTATCCCCACTGTAATTTACTTATCATTAGATTATCTTGGAGCCAAAACTATTTTAAATTAGGTTATCCATATTGCCCCCAATATTCCAGATGAGGTCTAACCAGTGAAATCATTGTCTCTGTTTATTTAAATAAACATTCAGCACGCACTTGAATGTCTGCTAGTAACAGATCTGCTTTTCCTGTTAGTGATGTGCCCTTTGATTCCATCTTCATGGTGTCACTCAATTTTATCCTTTATTCATTTGTTCCTACTAGCTCTACTCTGATAGACATAGTCTTTCTTTCTTCCTTCCTTTCTTCCTTCCTTTCGTATTGTAACTGGGAACATCACCTTGTATTTTTAGATACCAAATTTTATTTCTCCCAGGTTGAACTTCGGCCTGATCAGGTTGTGATCTTAACTGCTTTTCTAAATGAAACAGCATCAGTGTTAGATGGGAGTTCTTCAGGAAAAATGTATTAATATGGAAGGAAAATGTGATATTCATAACTCACCAACTTTCCCCTTCTAAGGTGAAAATGATACAGGAGTTTTTTTAGGTGCTCTGTTCTTCTATCAGAAATGCAGCACCCAAGACAGATCCATACAGTCATACAGCTATTAAAAACAAACAAACAAACAAAAAACCAGGTAGAGAGGACGAAAAGATCATGAAAAACTCAACTCTTCTGATTAGCATAACAACTGTAGTGACAGTATTATAATGCTTTAACTTGAATGGTATTGTAGTTAGTTTTAGAATTAAGGCTTTAGATATAATAAATAACAATTGTGTAAGGCTAAAAATCCTAAATGGTGGTTACAATGATTCTATGTTAAAGTGCTCTCATCTTAAAATGAAAGATGCGGATTAAATTAACCAATAGCAGACAAGAGAAAGGGGTCAAATAAAGTTCAGCAGACAATGATTTAGGATTTTCCAAAAGACTTGACGGGAGGGGCTAGAAGGGGGACCATCTTGAGGGACAGATGAAGCTGATTGGCTGAGCATATATCACTCCACTAGGAGGATCTATGCTAATGAGCTAGACTTGAGAAAGCAACCAATCAGAGAGAGGCTAAAAATGCTATATAAGCCTGACAGGCAGCAGGGTGGTGTGTGTGTGTTTGGTGCATGAAGAAGTGGAGAAAGAGGGAGAATGAAGAAAGAACAGCAAACATGAAATGAAGAAGGAATGTAGAAGCTGAGGTGAACAGTGATGAACAGAGAAAAGCAGCAGCAGTGACAGCAACCGTAGCAGTAAAGGCAGCAGCAAAAGTAGCTATCGTAGACAGAGCAGAAGGACCTCTTAAGACATATCAGAGGTTGTTTAAGAAGAAGAGTAAGTCTGATTTCTTTTCTAACTAAAAGGAATGTATGGGTATGCCTGTAAATAAAGCTTTATTCCTGCATCTAAGTGAGATTTACCCCACCCACCTCTTGGCCAACACTCAGAGAATGTCAGGTTAAATGGTAAGAGTTTTTAATCTGTAATATTATAATAGTCTCTTGTACATGTGTATAAAAGTCATGTAGTCTACATTGTACTAGGCACAGTACTGGATGGTAACACTATGTTAAGAATTTATACATATGTATGTAGGGTCAGCATGTATCTTAAGTATTACATTGTAACTGCTATATGATCTGTGTATTCTGTTGTGCCACCTTAGTGTATGATTTCTAAATGTAATACAATTGTGCTTTACTATGTATTACGCATTACAGTGTATTCTTTCTTGCTTTACTAAGTGTATATAGATTACTGATTATTGCCTTTAAATGTTTTCAAAGAATTAGTGTTTGAATGTCAACCTTTTGAGCGGAAGGCTTTATCCATGTCATCCCAAGGGTTAGCAGACTTAGTTTGTTCTGGGGAGTTCTCTACAAGTCAGACACACACACCCTGGCAAATCCCCAGAAATTCGTCTAGGGCGAGCCACCCCTTGTTACTCCTCATTTGGGTGGACCAAATTGACAATTGGTTTATGGTTATAGGCAAGCCAGTGTTGGGGTGCCTTGGGTCCAAATTTTGGAGTAACAAAAACTGGACCAGGGCTCAAGAACTGATGATGAGGAAGACTTCTAGATAATGTCTATTAACAATAACTGTCACTACTAGTTATTTCTCCAGTATTTCTGAAAATTGTCTCTGTCTTAAAAGCACACATTTTGATCCCTTTTCTTCATTAAGGCCCTGATCCAGAAAAACAAATAAGCACACGTTGATTGTGAAACATATGCCAATGATATTATTGAATCCAACTCTTGAACAGAGAAGAAAACAAGTACTATTTTTTATTGTCATGAAAAAAACACAATAGTAATTTTTTTTCTAGACAGGAGCTAAATACCATGCTGTTTTGTGAGAAGAATAAATAACATGTGCAACAGACACCATTGGAAGTAAAATATTTTTATTCAGACACAAACCAGATTGAGCAAATATAAAACTGAATGTTTCTTTCTCTTTTCTAAATCAGTGATGTTTTGAGTAGAGCTGTATTTGAATAAACCCATCAGTATGCAGCATGCACTTTGTGCTGTACTGAAATGGGAAATGCTTGGTAGATACTCTGCCAGATCCTTAAGTGTTATCAGTCAGCATGCAAGTACAGTATATGGTTTCAGCTGAGGGTGTTGGCTCTACTTGGCATAAAAAACCATAGGGGCAAATGGGGGTTGCGGGAAGTGGCGGCCAGCACCTTTCCACTTCCAGCAGCCCTCATTGGACCAGGACAGCGAACTGGGGCCCGTAGGATCCGCGGTCGGCGAACCAGCAAGTAAACAAATTGGTGGGGCCTGCTAAGGGTGCTTACTCTGTGGTCCTGCGTGCCAAGGTTGCAGATCCCTGCCTTAATATAGATAGATAGATAGATAGATAGATAGATAGATAGATGTATAACAAAACACAAAATTGCTCACCTTCAAAAGAAGTGTCAGTTTTCCCATCTGATAAAATGAGGATAGTGATACTGACTGACTTCCTTTTTAAATATCCGCGGATGAAGATCTGCTGATGCAAAATTTACACAGCTATTTTTAGTGTCATTATGTGAGCCGTGAAAGCCTGAGTCTGTCCATACAGATACTGAGACTTGCTGGGGGCTGCCATGCACTGTGTAGGCAGACATTGAGAGACCAATCCTGTGTTCCTTATTTATTCCAAAATTTACTGGCTCCACTGGGAATTGTGGGTGCACAGTTAATGTAGGATCAAGCCTACAATGGATATTTGATAATGTTTATAAAAATGTGAATTTCTTATAGTCTTATTGACTCTCCTTACAATCTTTCAGCTTTGGATGGGGAAAAAAAGAAACGCTTTTAGGAATTAGAACTTATATACATTACTTTAGAGATATGATGACCTAGGGGCCCCATGCTTACTCAGTCTTTAATGAGGCAAAATACCCATTTCATTCTATAGTGGAAAAAATACCTGGGCTCACAATGAGTTAAAAAAAACAACCAAGAAACAACCTTGAGACATTTTATACCATGTAGAATCTTATTTGTGGTATTGTACACAGATTCTAAGACTTTACATTTGTTATGTATGGTGCATGCCCTCTAAGTGCTGTATCACAACCATTTCAATATCAGACTGAGAGAGAGTAGCATACAAGCTGCCACTATGAGATTTGGACTAATTCTGTAGTTTTCTAATAGAAAAAATTGTTCTTTTCTTGACCTGCTAACAAAATAGATTGCTCAACATATTCATTAACAGCAAGAATTGTATCCTATTATGATCCAGATTAATACAATCTAGTATATTTAGCCTGTAACTGCTTTTGGAATCTTGTCCATTTTTTTTCTCCTTAAAGATTATCTCAGTTAGTCCTACATTCTAAATAAGTGTTTTATGTTTGTTATTTTAAATGGCTTTGATTGAAAGGACTGTCTTCTGATTTGCTTTACCTCAGAAGTTTAAAAATCAGTCTTAAATGCAGAACAAGACATATCCATGACAAACTTAGTAATGCAGTGAATATGAAAAGAGGTAACACTTGATTGACAACATTAGCTTCAATGCACCTCCATAAGACTTGTTTGCATTGAAAGGACAAAGAATTACCTGGATACTTGTTGAAAACAAATAAAAGTAATGAGGTTCTGTGGAAGGACATTAGTATTATATTTTTGCTGCTAACAGCTTTGAGAATGTATAAAAGGGAGACACAAGTATACAATTCCAAATGTGATTTGAAGAGCAGGGGATAGCGTCAATGAGGAATTGTGAGGTAAGAAAGATACTTTGACCAACAGGAATGGTCAGAGAGAAGTCTTTCAAAGCATCAGTGGTAAGGTATATGTAGGCTGCAGATGGACAAAAAGGATGGAGCAGGAAAAGGAACAAAGAGAGACAATGCTACAAATCCTGTTTTTTTTTCCTATTCATGCAAGTAGTTTCAAATATAATAGGCCAAATTTTCTGCTGCTTTAAATGACAAATCTCCATGGACTTTATTAATGACTATGTGACAAGGATGATTTCACCCATTGACACTGGATCTGATTCTTTCTCTATGGTGCAGAGAGGTAATAAAACATCTGGAGAGGGCCAGTGGAGAGTTCTGCCTGGTCAGGAGAACTCTTTGCTAGTATAAATCAGGTGGAAGTGGTTTTGCCTCCTTCTATAACAGTTGTGTCCACACCCTTGGCAGAATGGTAAGGCTGTGAAGGAAGGAAGGAAAGAAGGAAGGAAGAAAGGAAGGAAGGAATCCAAGGGTTGGGCATGGGCAAAAAAAGGAAGGGAGGAGATATCCTTTCAGTTACATCTGCCTGTGAGCAGGCCTAACTTGCTGTAGACCTGGTGGCTCTCAATCAAAGAGCTGCAATTGGTTCCCTGTATTTAAGCACACCTTTGAGGGAGTGGAGAATCAAGGACTGATTCTTTATCTGCACACCTCTAGACTCAATGCCTCATCAATAAACATTATCTTTATTCCTCCCCTCCAATTCCTTGATATCTACCAGTGTTCTGCTTGCCACTGAAACCACTGTCACCAAGGTTCCCAAAAAGAGGAGCCTCTATTTTCTCCTCAATAGTCTCAGCTTCTTTTGGCACCACTGATCTTAAAAAAAACCTCATCTTAAAGTCCTCCTGTAATGAGGTGTATACACCTCACCCTGGAGAGGAATAGGTAAGGAGCTGCTCTAGACCAGTGGTTCCCAAACTTTAACAACCTGTGAAATGTTAAGTCTCGTGAACTCCCTCCTAAAAATGAATATTGCCAGGGATTTTCTCCTTTACCTGAGTATAAATTATAAAAGCAGTGATGTTTGAAATGTAAAATTTGTTTTTAAGACTGCTTATTACATACTATTTATTATTAATTATTTATCGTTACAGTTTTTTTATTACATTATGAAAACGGCAACACTCTTCCAAGATTTCACTTTTGTAGCTTGTATCACTTTGAATAAGCCTCTTTCAGTAGACTCCCAATTATCCGGGCTTGGGTTAACCGGGCTGTGGATTAACCGGGATGGACAGGGGAAGCCCCAAAGCAGTGGAGGGCTGAGCTCTCAGCCCGCTGCCTCTTTGGGACTTCCCCAACTTGCCCCTTGTCAGCTGGGGTCTCAGCCCACTGCCAGCCCAGGTGTAGGAAGCCCAGGCTGGCAGCTGGCTGAGACCCCGGGTGGCAGGAGCGTGGAGGGAAACCCCAAAGCGGCGGCAAGCTAAGCACTCAGCCCACTGCTGCTTTGGGCTTTCCCCCCAGGCTCCTGCCATCCGGGGTCTCAGTTCCCGCTGCCAGCCTGGGCTTCCTACACCCAGGCTGCCAGCGGGAGCTGAGTGGGGCAGGGAGTGGGACGCCACCTGGCAGGAGCCTGGGGGGAACCCCAAAGTGCGGACGGGCTGAGTGCTCAAAAATTCCATATCTGCAATGTCTGAAGGTTCTTTTCACACCATATCAAAACATTTGGTGACCCTCCAGAGGGAAATGATGTTCTTCTTGGTGGCAAGGGGGACGGAGGGCAGGATCTTACATGGATTCGAAATTCCTCAGCGGGATGGAAAGGAGAAGTTCTTGAGGAGATCCAGTGATGAGTGAATTTGGCAGAGTGGCTTGTTTAAAATATATCTTCAAGCAAATCTCTACTGACAGAAAGGAAAGAACATGTCAGGAGGAATGAAAGAAGAAATGGAAAGATGTTCGACATGAACTCTCACAATATTTACATCTCATGGGAATAAAAGATCCATCATGGGGCAGATACTGTATTTCTTATTTGGGCAAAACTCCTACCTAAAATGATGAAAGCTTTGTCTGAATGTTTTTCCCGTGTTATGAATGAAGGTTTGATTCCTGAACTGGTACTCAGTTTTCATTAATTCCCTTTTTTCTTTACTATGCATAGCACATGGGCCACAGCAAAGACTATTTTTCCTTCTCTTTTAGAAACAGCATGTAGCACACTTGTTTAGAATGACATTCAAGGAGAGTATGAAGGAATGTGCTAGACTTAGTTTTGCCAGTCTCAGAATCCCCAAATGACTTGAAAGTATTATGTCAATATGCGAAACTTCTCAAAAAGAAGTAAATCTTATTTTGGAAGTTACTGATGGTATTTAGCATACAAATGCTATAAATATATGTGTGAACGTCATAGACATAGGTAATGGGTCTGCAGCTACAAATATAGCTGCAATAGTAAAATCTTGGCATTTGCAGAGCCCTAAACAGTATTTCAGTGAAGCCATAATTACTACATTCATGACTTTTAATTACAATAGAGTGTGGTTTTGTCCTGAGTCATGCAGTTATTTCCAACACTGCACTGGTCCATCTGGCACTGTTTTCCTTCTGATAATGGCCCTAATGTTGTTTACATAAACACAGTTCCAAGAACCTAGCTGGGCTAACACAATTAATACCACTTGGGGCGGGGGCGTATTTGAGGGAGACCAAACTTTACCTTTGTGAAGCAAGCAGGATTTGGGGTCTTAACCTGTCCCCACGAAGCCAAAGGAATTTGTATCATTGACTTCAAGGGGTTTATTGCTCTATAGGTGTAGGACAGTGATCACCAACTGGTTGATCACAATCGACTGGTCGATCGTAGAGGGTCTCCCAGTCAATAGCAATCTCCGGAGGTGCAACGGGGCTGCTGCTAAGACGGGCTCCCACCCAGGCCCCACGCTGTTCCCAGAAGTGGCCAGTGTGCCCTACAGCCCCGGGGCAGAAGGGCAGGTGTCTCCCTCAGCATGCTTCTCCTATCTGCAAGCACT